>JAXQQM020069524.1:0-112234 GCA_034641835.2 Pinus albicaulis | reverse complement strand
CTGTAGAAATTTGCTGAATAATGATTAATTATTCACTGAGACTATCCTGATCACATACAATTCGAATTCATATGCAACACATAATCTCTTCCACTCAGATCATCACACATGCGGAAATAAAACAAGCGATAGCACATCAAATCATCATACACATTAACACAGTATGTATGGGGAAAGATTATAGTTGAAAACCCCGCAGCTATTGTGTATATTATAATGGAGAAAACATGTAACAAACTCAGTACAATACTCCTCACAAGTACTCAGCACTATCTCATGAAGTTACACACAAACTAGCTTGGTTTTGAACAAGTCACGGGTTCAAAACACATCCACTAATTGCCTGCCTCTATTGCGCAATCATGGCCTATCTAAATAGATATCCAAGGTTCGAATCTCCTTGGCTTGATAGCGCAATCATCATGGGAAATTGCCTCCAAGTGTGGTGCAAATCTCATGCACAACTGATGTCACAACTGATAGCTGTACTCACCCTTTCATCTACCTCTTTCACTGGTCTCCACTGAACTGTCCATGCACTGTAGTGAACTGATGTGTTCTTGATTTGAATAATGAGTTACTAATTAATGAATTAAATAATATTTAATTCACTCCACTCATTACTAGTTGATTAGCTAGTTAAACTAATCTCAACTAGTTCAACTAAGTTAAATCGAACACAACTCCACTAGCTGTCTCATTAACTCCACCAAACTTATGCCACTGAAGTCCTAACTGAAGTCAACCATGCATGAGCTCACCAAACCCTTAGGAATAGCGTAATTCCTCTATCATATGCATGAGCCACTTCCAAGGCTCGAACTGAAGTGCTCCAAGAGAGTAAACTGTTGTTTAGAGTCCAAATATTATTAAGGGTAAATAATATTTGACTTCCCTATTTTTAGGATAGGTAGTCTAAAAATAGACTTCGACCTCTTCGACCTATAGGTCACAAAAATAGAGTCCCATCTATTTTTACCAACATGACCAATGCTCCAAGAATCTCATACTGGAATCCCCGGACCATGCTCCATATGTCTAAAAAATAGACATAGTCTAAAAATAGATTTTGCGCCAGAATTTGCCTGCGGGCCCACTTAGTGAAGGCGACTTCATTTCACTAAGCTCCATCATCTTGCTGTATTTTCAACACTCCCTCTCAGCAAGATATGGATTATCTGCAACCCCTATCCTGCCTCTGTGGAATTCGAACTTGCTCCTGGTGAGCGCCTTCGTCAGGATGTCGGCATCCTGATCCTCCGTGGGAACATATGAAAGCATCATGATTCTCCGCCGAACACAATCTCTGATATGATGGTACCTGATGTCGATGTGTTTGGACCTATCATGAAATACTGGATTAGCCGAGAGTTTAATGCAACTCTGGTTATCACAGTAGATCACCGTAGGCTCCAAATGCAACCTGAACAATCCTGCGAGGATCTTCCTCATCCAAATAGCCTCGCATGCAGCCAAGCTAGCTGCCATGTACTCGGCCTCTGCTGAACTGAGTGCCACGGATCTCTGCTTCCTGCTGTACCAGGAAACTGCTGTCGACCCAATGTTGAAAACTCCTCCAGAAGTGCTCTTCCGGTCCGTTGGACTCCCTGCCCAATCTGCATCAGTGAAGCCAGAAAGCTTCGCTCCATCCTCCTGTCTGTACCATAGACCATATCCCGATGTGCCTCTGATATAGCGCAATACATGCTTGCCTGCCTTCCAAAAGAGCTTGGTAGGCTTAACCATAGCTTTTGAAAGCTAGTTAACTGCATAGCATATATTGGGTCGTGTATTGACCAGATACATAAGCGACCCCACCAACTGTCGATAGATAGTGGCATCCACTACCTCCGCTGAAGTAGCATCCTCCTTCCTCCAACCACCAGGAAGAGGAGTGTCAACAGGCTTGCAGCCTTGCATGTTGAACCTCTCCAGAATCTCCCGGGCATACTTGCCCTGAGAAATAAACAGTCCTCCGCTGCGCTGCCAAATCTCCAATCCCAAGAAATAATGAAGGATGCCCAAGTCCTTCATCTCAAACTCTCGTGCAAGATCCTCCTTGCATGAAAGTATCAACTTCTCATCGCCAGTCAAAATCAGATCATCTACATACAGTACGATGATCAACAGCTTCCCCTCCACCACAATTTGGTACAGGTTTGGATCCGCCTCACTCTTGGAGAATCCAAGCCCGGTGAAGTAGCTGTCTATCCGAGTGTACCAAGCACGAGGTGTTTGCTTCAGCCCGTACAGTGCTCTCTTGAGTCGGCACACATGCGACTCACTGCTGAAGATCTCAAAACCTTCAGGCTGCTCTATGTACACCTCCTCCTCAATAACTCCATTGAGGAACGCAGTATTCACATCCATCTGATGAATGTGCCACCCCATCTGCGCTGAGAGAGCAAGGATCGTCCGTATGGAAGAGTACCTTGCGACAGGTGCAAAGGTCTCCTCATAATCGATCCCCTCGATCTGTGAGAAGCCACGGCGACAAATCTCGCCTTGTACTTCTCCACACTCCCGTCAGCCGCCTGCTTCACTTTGTAGATCCATCGCGAACCCACCACTGATTTCCCCTCCGGTCTTGGGACAATCTCCCATGCACTGTTTCTGACGATTGAATCATATTCTTCGATCATGGCATCTACCCATGCGGGTTCCTCCACAGCTTCCTCAAAAGAGGATGGCTCCGTCACGACACATTGACTCACAAGAGCCATGTATCCAGTGTACCGATCCGGTGACTGCCTCTGTCTGCGCTGTGCTGTAGGTGGTCCTATAACCTTCTCTGCATCTCGAGCCAGTCGCTCAGCTTCTATAGTGCGCATGTGCCCTCTGATGGTTGGCGCTGCATGGGTGGTTTCTTCCACCTCCTGAACTTCCTCTTGTGGCTGATCCACATCCGGAAGCTCCTCCTTAGGAACTAACAGCTCCTCATCTGCATGCAAGTGTAGCTCCCTCTCAAGCGAACACCGCATGGCTTTCTCCTCCTGAAATTTTATATCCCGTCGCACAACAGTCTTTCGACTGTCTAAAAAATACACCCGATAGTTGTGAGGTGTATCAGTGTACCCCACAAATATTCCAACCTCAGCAGTTGGATCCAGCTTCCTTCTCGCATCCTTCGTCACATGCATGTGGACAGGAGAACCAAAAATCCGCAAATGGGAAATATCAGGCCTCTTGCCATAATAAGCCTCCTCCGGTGTACTCATGCCAAGAACCTTGTGAGGACAACGGTTCTGCACATACACTGCTGTATTGCATGCCTCAGCCCACAAGTGAAGGGGTAGGCCCCGATCATGCAACATCGCCCGTGCAGCACCCACGATCGTTCTGTTCTTCCGCACAGCCACCCCGTTCTGCTGTGGGTTATGGGGTGCGATGAGCTCTCTCCGAATCCCTTCTGCACTGCAGAACTCCTTGAATTCAGCCGAGATGAATTCACCACCATTGTCACTCCTTAGAGCAATCACCTTCTTCCCCGACTCCTTCTCGACCAGTGCTTTAAACTCACAGAACTTCACGAATGTATCACTCTTCTTTTGCATGAAGAAGATCCAGCACTTTCGAGAGAAATCATCAACAAATATCACATAATACCTGTGCTTTGTTTTCGAAGCAATTGAGAAAGGACCACACACGTCCGTGTGAACTCTCTCAAGGATCGTCGTGGCGCGACTATCCTTCTCGTGAAAGGTGGCTTTCACATACTTCCCCAAGGTACACCCCTTGCACTGATCTGACTGCGCAAGAGTGCCCTTAGGAAGCCCAGTAGAAATCTGTTGCAGGATCTTCAAAGCTCCATGGTGAAGGTGGTCCAATCTCCTGTGCCACAGTTCGCCCTCATCATCCCGGCTCACCACTTCTCCCGCCTTGCATGCCATTGCTGTGCAGCCATCTACTTGCAACTGATAAAGGTTCTTGGTTCGAACCCCTATCTTTCGGGTCTCTCCAGTAGTCTTACTGCGCAGGAAGGCTTTTCCTTCGCTGAAGACCACATCATACCCCTTATCCTCCAACATCGCCACAGAGATCAAGTTCTTCTTCAATCCAGGTACATGCATGACATCCCTCAATACAAAGGTTTTACCAGACTCCCTCTGAAAGGATATGGTACCGATACCAGTCGCACTGTATCTACCATCATCGCCCATCTCGATGTGCACACCCAAATCTTTGTCCTCCAGATATGAGAACAAATCCCGATCTCCCGTCATATGAAATGACACACCGCTGTCCAAGAACCACACTGATCCCATCACACTTGAAACCAAGCATGTGATCAGTGAAAAGTCAAGCTCGAACTGTGAAGCCAAAGCTTCTCCATCTGCAGATCTTCCCGCTTGCTTGTTCTTCTTCTTCTTTGGACAATTGGTAGCATAATGTCCATGATCATGGTAGTGAAAACACTTCACTTTCGCCATATCCTGCTTCTTGCCCTTTGCACCAGAATGAGAGGTTTTCTTACCCTTCCCCTTCTTTTCTTTGGCAACCAAAGCGCAGTTTTCTTCATCAGCTCCCTTTGATGAAGATTCATCTCGAGTAGTCCTCCTTATCTCCTCCTGCATGAGATCCGCCCAAAGGCGCTCCCATCCCGGCAGCTTCTCCCGACCATTGACACTATCTTGATATGAGTGCCAAGCCTTCGAAAGAACAAGGAGAGCCAGGTCGACCATGTCCTCGTCTTCGACAGTCACCCCCACACTTCCCAGCTCATCTCTGCACTGAGTGAACTTCGTGAGGTATTTGGCGATACTGTCGCCTTTCTCCATCTTGATGTTCCCGAGCTTATCTTTGAGCGCCAGCTTCCTTTGGTCGCTCTTACTCTAGAATAGATCCGTCAAAGCTTTCCACATTAAATATGGAGAAGCCTTTCCATGCAGGCTGGATACAATATGATCCTTGACGCCCTCCAACAAGATCCTTCGACATTTCGCCATCTTCTTTTGCCATGCTTCGACTTCAGCAGGATCAGTGGGCTTTTGGACATCCGTATCTACGAACTCCTTCAGACCATTATCTTCTAATACCGCCTCCATGCGATCCTTCCATGCAACATAATTCGAACTGCCTTCAAGAGCATATTCGAGTCGCAAACCGTTGAAAGACATTTTCAACACTGGCACCAAGAAAACAAAACTGCTGCAAAATTCGAATTCCACCTCAAAGCTCAACCGCTCTAGATCTGTGAGAACAAATTATTTCTAGCACAAAGATTGACTGCAAGGGGCGTTTACTGGATATATCACCTTTCAAAGAAAGGATGGATCCAGAGGCTACCTGGCCCGCATGCAGACTCTGTCTACCGAAATAAGTTTGTAATCACTGTGATGATCAATCTCTGCTTCAATAGCTCCGATACCATGTAGAAATTTGTTGAATAATGATTAATTATTTACCGAGACTATCCTGATCACATAAAATTTGAATTCATATGCAACACATAATCTCTTCCACTCAGATCATCACACATGCGGAAATAAAACAAGCGATAGCACATCAAATCATCATACACATTAACACAGTATGTATGGGGAAAGCTTATAGCTGAAAACCCCGCAGCTATTGTGTATATTATAATGGAGAAATCATGTAACAAACTCAATACAATACTCCTCACAAGTACTCAGTACTTTCTCATAAAGTTACACACAATCTAGCTCAGTTTTGAACAGGTTACTGGTTCAAAACTCACCGCCAATTGCCTTGCCTCTATTACGCAATCCAGGCCTGTCTATATAGAGATCCAAGGTTCGAATCTCCTTGGCTTGACAGTGCAATCATCATGGGAAATTCCTCCAAGTGTGGTGCAAATCTCGTGCACAACTGATGTCGCCACTGATAGCTAACTCCACCCTTTCATCTACCTCTTTCACTGGTCTCCACTGAACTGATCATGCACTGTAGTGAACTGATGTGTTCTTGAGTTGAATAACGAGTTACTAATTAATGAATTAAATAATATTTAATTCACTCCACTCATTACTAGTTGATTAGCTAGTTAAACTAATCTCAACCAGTTCAACTAAAATAAACAGAACACAACTCCACTAGCTGTCTCATTAACTCCACCAACTTCTGCCACTGAAGTCCTAACTGAAGTCAACCATGCATGATGCCATCAAACCCTTGGGAATAGCGTAATTCCTCTGTCAGATGCATGAGCCACTTCTGTAGCTCAAACTGAAGTGCTCCAAGAGAGTAAATTGTTGTTTAGAGTCCAAATATTATTAAGGGTAAATAATATTTGACTTCCCTATTTTTAGGATAGGCAGTCTAAAAATAGACATCGACCTATCGACCTATAGGTCAAAAATAGAGGTCCATATATTTTTACCAACATGACCAATACTCCAAGAATAACATACTGCAATCCCCGGACCATGCTCCATATGTCTAAAAATAGACATAGTCTAAAAATAGACTTTACACCAGAATTTGCCTGCGGGCCCACTTAGTGAAGGCGACTTCATTTCACTAAGCTCCATCATCTTGTTGCATTTTCAACAGGATCATCTTCTGGACCTTCCAAGTACAATGGGTGTGGTACCTGATCTTTTTGTTCCTTTGGTTCCCTAGGCAATATTTGCAGTGGTGGTTTCCTATATTGAGGTAGCCTTTTTTTGGTACATTGTGGAAATTCTTGGAGGCTGGATTCTTGGCCTCCAATTCAAGCTTGACCAGTTTACCAGAAAGGTTCTTAACCATTTTTCTCATTTCTTCAATTATGTCATTAGCTGATTCTCTGTCTTGGTTAGAGGTTGATACCTCCTCTTTGCCCCTTCTTCTAGTATCTTGTTCAGATCTCCCCTTTGATTTTCCAGTGGAGGCAAAGTTTGCTTCCAACTCTAATGCATATGTCTGCGCGTCATGTAGAGTAGCAGGCTTTCTTTCTCTCAAAGAGAAACTGAATTCTGAATCAAAGGCTGCTACAAAAACAACTTTAGCAACAGTTTGATGGGGTTTCATATCTGCTGGAAGGCTTAGATACAATTTATTAAATCTCTTGATAAATTCTGACACCCATTTATTATGTCTTTTCTTGAGTGTATTAAACTCAATAAGACAATGTCCATGGTCCTTCTTCTCTCCCCATTTCCCAAGGAAAGTATCTTCCATTATTTCCCAAGCGGTAACAGAACGGCCTGCCAATGTCTTAAACCATTTTCGAGCTTCACCATCAAGAGATTGGAAAAACAGCCTTAAGACTACATCTAAATGTTCCACATTAAAATTCTCTGCAAAAGAACAGAAGACCTCCAGATGTTTTTGAGCATCAATCTCATTTTCCCCATCGAATCCGGGTAGAATCTTCAAATAATCCTGTGGCATATCATTCAACACTTGGGGTAACGCCAGAGGGGCATATTTATTTAGAAAGAAGCATGGAATATTGGCCATTGGAGGGGGTGGAGGTAGTGCAGTAGTTTGATGTGTAAAATGAGGAGGAGGAGGTGGAAGTGGAGTATGAATAACAATAGGAATATACTGGACTGCAGCTTGAGGTGTTGAGGGGAACAATGGTCTGTTAATAGCAGATACTTCGGTGAATTCCTTGACCTCTTTGACCTCAGGAGTAGGATGAAAATTATCTTTAAATCGGACACCTCCTCAGGGTGAACTGTCTAAAGAGTAATCAGTATCTCCCACAATGGAGTCGGGAACTAGCACTTGGGCTACCTGAGAAGAATAGGATGGAAAGTTTTCTACAGACAATTCAGGGATTTCAATGTGAACTGATTTTCTTTCCTTCCAATTTCTCCTATGTATGTTAATTTCAGGGTCAGAAACTGAAGGTGTCTTTGGCTGAGACGTATCTGACCTCAGGTGTGGCTTGCGAGGAGCCAGGACTGCAAGTGAATTTATCTAATAAACAAATGTGGAGTCACCAAGGTGAGGGATCTACAACTCTCAACTCTCCATACTCACCTACTTGAAGAGTGAATTAGGTTTTGTCGAGGCCCAGGGATTTAAATTTTCTCAACTTCGCTCCCCGGCAACAGCGCCAAAAAGATTTTGTCGTTCTAGAGACAGCCTTGAGTTGTGAAAGACCAGTGCCTAGGACATCTTATATAGCAAGGAGCATGTAATATAACATGGGGAGTTATCTACAAAAAGGCTCTCATGCTATCTCTTGTAAACAAGAAGGTTAATTTAAATGGGACCAAAACTTACAGAAACTTGACACATGAAAAGAGATATTGCAGGGGCAAGGTGAAAAACTCTAACACAAAGCATCAGACAATTCAGAGACAATTTACTGTAAAGAGGGCCGATTCAGAAATATTTCACAGAGATAAATAATCTGAAGGTGTTTACTGTGTAAGAAAGGTGAGAGAATACTAGCTGTCGTATAGATGATATCCAGATGCACAATATCAACATGTAATGGGCTTACCAATTTAAGAATCCATACATGACAATAGCGTTTTAAAAATAACATTCCACAAAAGCTAATATAGCAGAAGTATGGTTGAAGTGAAAATGGAGTAGTATATCATGCATGAGCCATATTTAAAGCGCTTGACTGATTCGAGCATGGGTATCAACTAGGACAAATCCATACCAGAAATCAGTGAGCCACTCACATTCCGAAACATGATACAAGAAAGATGGATGGAAACAAGATGAACAATTTAATTAACACATAAAGGGAGAAGTTACAAACTATGAAATACCAAAGACCAGAATCCTTTTAATAGATGGAACTCCTCCTCACTGAGACCCAATGGGCTCTGAGCCTTCATACAAGAGTTCAACAAAAATGTATACAAAAATCCTTTCACTGCATGATTTTCTGATAAAATCTGGAACCCTAAATCATTTGTTCTTTGGGAGCTTTATAGGAGAAAAAGAAAGCTAGAAAAGGGAGTAGGTGATGAACATTTAATTTGCCTCATTAAGACAAGATGGCGGAAATGTGCATGCCCATACTTTTTGATGACTATGTAATGCTGTTTGTACCCTGTGGCCTACTTACTGAAATAAATGCACTAGGTAGAAGTCTCTTCAGGAACACGACAAAGAAGTAAAATCACATCGACATTCCGTCCTTTCCTGAAAGAAAATGATGCTGAAAAGAAAACTTTAGGGTATTGTTTTTTGCGAATGGTACCCTCTACCTTCTAAACCCTGAATTAAGGTTTAAGATCTTCAATGTTGAACGTTGAGTTCCTCGATCATTCACTGATATTTCTTCGCTGCTCCATTAATGTATCCATCTGCGCAATCTATGCTTTGAATGACTCTGGAGGGTTTGACAGGTTTTAACCCTGCTTCTTTAATGGAGGTCTTGTCGACATACCTTTCCAAGCCTTTCTCCAAAATTCCAGCCTCTGAAAAATGGTCCTTTGATGTGCTCTCTATTACAGTAATAAATATTGTAAATCATGGTAGTTTTCCACCGTTGTAACCTTGCAAAACTCGCAAACTCGTTAATAAAACTATGCACGGGGAGGATGGATGCATTGATGGCCGTCGGACTGGTGATGGGACTGTGGAGAGATGGTGAAAAGTGCAGCGGAAGGCGTTGTGGAATGGTTATGCAGCATGGCATACACAGTGAGAAATGAATGTGAAAATGCGAAAAAACGAAGAAATGAACCAATTATGGACCCGGGGTGGCAGAGAGCACGTGGTGAAAAACTAGAGGACAGGTGGCGCGATACCGGGAAAATGGGAAATGGATGACATGGAGTGCTAACGGTGGGCCGGGAGTACGATTTCCTCGAGTTATCTTCCGCACAGTTTCGTGGAGTGACTACCGTCAAATGGATTGCCCCAGATCGGACGGCTCTCATGGATATCGCGTCGTGTCTATGGACGAACGATAACGTGCGATGAGCAGGTGGTTTTGAAATAGTGTGCGAGACACGCGTCGCGCGATGAATGGCATCGCTCTGAAATGAGAAATACCGCCCGCCTCCAAAAGGCGGTGCGATATAAACCACTGGTTTTTTGCACAGAGAGCGGGTGTGGGGACCACCGGGAATTATAACGCAGCACAGTGAGATGGCAGATAGCAAGAGATTTAAACGCGAGGACTTGGCATTTAACCGTCTAATAGAATATACAGGGAACGACTAAACATATGACGGAGGCCTGCGAGATGGTGACACGGTGGTGGACACATCACTGTGATCCCGCGGGGGTATGGGTTCTGCGGCCCCTTGTTTTTAATGTGATTTGGGAGTCAGAAATGGCAATGATAGGCAGAAAAATGATTTCTTAGGGCAGAAAGAGGGGGTTTGAAAGGTTTAAGCGGGATAACTGTCCAAAAGTTTAATAGGGGCTGACATGATCAACAAAGGTGTTGTCGTTCCTAGAGACAGCCTTGAGTTGTGAAAGATCAGTGCCTAGGAAATCTTATATAGCAAGGAGTGTGTAATATAACATGGGGAGTTATTTGAAAAAAGGCTCTCATGCTATCTCCTATGTATGTTAATTTTAGGGTCAGACACTGAAGGTGTCTTTGGCTGAGACGTATCTGACCTCAGGTGTGGCTTGCGAGGAGCTAGGACTGCAAGTGAATTTATCTAATAAACAAATGTGGAGTCGCCAAGGTGAGGGATATACAACTCTAAAATCTCCATACTCACCTACTTGAAGAGTGAATTAGGTTTTTTTGAGGCCCAGGGATTTAAATTTTCTCAACTTCGCTCCTCGGCAACGGCGCCAAAAAGATGTTGTCGTTCCTAGAGACAACCTTGAGTTGTGAAAGACCAGTGCCTAGGACATCTTATATAGAAAGGAGCGTGTAATATAACATGGGGAGTTATCTACAAAAAGGCTCTCATGTTATCTCTTGTAAACAAGAAGGTTAATTTAAATGGGACCAAAACATACAGAAACTTGACACATGAAAAGAGATATTGCAGAGGCAAGGCGCAAAACTCTAACACAAAGCATCAGACAATTCAGAGACAATTTACTGTAAAGAGGGCCGATTCAAAAATATTTCACAGAGATAAATAATCTGAAGGTGTTTACTGTGTAAGAAAGGTGAGAGAATACTAGCTGTCATATAGATGATATCCAGATGTACAATATAAACATGTAATGGGCTTACCAATTTAAGAATCCATACATGACAATAGCGTTTTAAAAATAACATTCCACAGAAGCTAATATAGCAGAAGTATGGTTGAAGTGAAAATGGAACAGTATATCATGCATGAGCCATATTTAAAGCGCTTGACTGATTCGAGCATGGGTATCAACTAGGATAAATCCATACCAGAAATCAGTTGGCCACTCGCATTCCAAAACATGATACAAGAAAGATGGATGGCAACAAGATGAACAATTTAATTAACACATAAAGGGAGAAGCTACAAACTGTGAAATACCAAAGACCAGAATCCTCTTAACAGATGGAACTCCTCCTCACTGAGACCCAACGGGCTCTGAGCCTTCATACAAGAGTTCAACAAAAATGTATACAAAAATCCTTTCACTGCATGATTTTTTGATAAAATCTGGAACCCTAAATCATCTGTTCTTTGGGAGCTTTATAGGAGAAAAAGAAAGCTCGAAAAGGGAGTAGGTGATGAACATTTAATTTGCCTCATTAAGACAAGATGGCGGAAACGTGCATGCCCATACTGCTTGATGACTCTGTAATGCTGTTTGTACCCTGTGGCCTGCTTACTGAAATAAATGCACTGGGTAGAAGTCTCTTCAGGAACACGTCGAAGAAGTAAAATCACATAGACATTCCATCCTTTCCTGAAAGAAAATGATGCTGAAAAGAAAACTTTAGGGTATTGTTTTTTGCGAATGGTACCCTATGCCTTCTAAACCCTGAATTAAGGTTTAAGATATTCAATGCTGAACGTTGAGTTCCTCGATCATTCACTGATATTTCTTCGTTGCTCCATTAATGTCTCCATCTGCGCAATCTGTGCTTTGAATTACTCTGGAGGGTTTGATAGGTTTTAACCCTGCTTCTTTAATGGAGGTCTTGTCGACATACCTTCCCAGGCCATTCTCCATAATTCCAGCCTCTGAAAAATGGTCCTTTTATGTGCTCTCTATTACAGTAATAAAGACTATAAATCATGGCAGTTTTCCGCCGCTGTAACCCTGCAAAACCCGCAAACTCGTTAAGAAAAATATGCACGGGGAGGATGGATGCATTGATGGCCGTCAGACTGGTGATAAGACTGTGGAGAGATGGTGAAAAGTGCAGTGGAAGGCATTGTAGAATGGTGATGCAGCATGGCGGACACAGTGAGAAATAAATGTGAAAATGCGGAAAAACGAAGAAATGAACCAATTATGGACCTGGGGTGGCAGAGAGCACGTGGTGAAAAACTGGAGGACAGGTGGCGCAATACCAGGAAAATGGGAAACAAATGACGTGGAGTGCTGATGGTGGGCCGGGAGTACGATTTCCTCGGGTTATCTTCCGCGCAGTTTCGTGGAGCGACTACCGTCGGATAGATCGCCCCAGATCGGACGGCTCTCATGGATATCGTGTCGTGTCTATGGACGAACAATAACGCGTGATGAGCAGGTAGTTTTGAAATAGTGTGCGAGACACGCATCGCGCGATGAATGGCATCGCTCTGAAATGAGAAATATCGCCTGCCTCCGAAAGGCGGTGCGATATAAACCACTGGTTTTTTGCACAGAGAGCGGGTGTGGGGACCACCGGGAATTACAACGCAACACGGTGAGATGGCGGATCACAAGAGATTTAAACGCGAGAACTCGACATTTGACCTTCTGACAGAATATACAGGGAACGGCTAAACATATGACGGAGGCCTGCGAGATGGTGACATGGCGGTGGACACATCACCGTATTCCCGCGGGGGTATGGGTTCTGCGGCCCCTTGTTTTTAATGTGATTTGGGAGTCAGAAATGGCAAGGATAGGCAGAAAAATGATTTCTTAGGGCAGAAAGAGGGGGTTTGAAAGGTTTAAGTGGGATAACTGGCCAAAATTTTAATAGGGGGCTGACATGATCAACATTGGCTCCACCTGGGGATGGCATGTTCATCCCTGGACGTGTCGAGAACTTCGCAGGCCACCTGATAATCTTCTATGCGAACTCTGCTCTTCCGCACTTCTACTTTTCTCATCATGATTCATAGGAGAACAAATTATTCTAGTCATATCATCAGGCTCTTCTTGACTTTCTTGCATGAATCGGGCTACTGGTAGGGCTAACTGTATAGGGAATACCACTGCCCTCCCATATACCAATTCGTATCGGGATTTTCTAGTTGCTCTCTTGCTGGTAATTCTATTTGCCCACAGAGCGAATTTCCACTGGGAATCCCAATTTTTCTGATTTTCATTTATAGCCTTCTTCAGTTCCCTTACCAGGGTTTTATTGGAAGACTCTGCCAAGCTATTTCCTTGTGGATAATAGGCTGTAGAGTGGCTTAGTGTAACGTTATAATGCTGGAAGAAGCTCACAAACTTTGCAGACTTGAAGGCCTGGGCATTATCGGTTACTATTCTGGCAGGGCAACCAAACCTGGATATGATGTTTTCTTCCATGAACTTTATTATCACATTATCTGTTGCATTCCTTGCAAGTATGGCTTCCACCCATTTGGTGAAATAATCAGTGGTCGTTAAAATCAACTTATGCTTACCACTTGACGGAGGATGTATTTCACCTATAAAATCAATTCCCCATTGTCGGAATGGTTCGTCCACGTGCACGGGAATCATGAGAAGAGGTGCCAACTTCTGTCTTTCAGCAAATTTCTGACACTTCTCACAAGCTCTAACCTGGGCAAAAACATCTCCAAAAAGCTTGGGCCAATAAAAACCAGCTTTCAGGATTTTGTGAGCAGTGGCCCTCCAGCTGTAATGACCCCCACAGATTCCTTCATGAAATTCGGCTATAATACTCTCGACCTCATCCTCTGTGAGACACAGGATTAGGATGCCCGAGGGATCTCGCCAATATAGCCGGCCATTGGCGACTATGTACTTCTGTGATTTCAATCTCAGCGTTCTATATTTAGCTTTATCACAGCTTGGAGGACAGCTGAGTGTGAGGAGGTATTCTACTATTTCTTTGTACCATTGACTGGTGAGGTACTTTATATGTGTTTACGGAGTAGCTAACCCAATTCCCTGTCACTCTTATTTCTCAGCTTCTTCACCTGCTATTATGGAAAAATTTATGCCCAGAGCCTGATAGTTTGATTCAGATAGTATTTTGGCAAGCCCTTGTCCTTTGATCAGCTTGGTAGGGCGGATGTCTAGTTCATATTCTTGTATCTTGGAAATCCACTTCCCCCTTTTTCCTTCACTATCTCCCTGGATAAGAATATCTTTTACGGCAGCTGTAGGCACAAATGCAGTGATATGGGACTGTAAGATATACATGAAGAATGCTTTGAGGGATTTCAGTAGGGCGTATGCTTGTTTTTCTAGTATGTTGTATTTTAATTCTGTATCACGGAGCACCTGACTGAAGAAGGCGATGGGCTGCTCGTACCCTTCTTCATTTTTCTACAATAAAACTTCTGCTATTGTATGAGGTGATGCAAAAGAGAAGATCATGAAAGGTTTAGCATAATCTGGTCTAGCTAGCACAGGGGCTTCTACAAAAGCATTTTTTATTCTGGTAAAGGCCTCTCGTGATTCCTGGGACCATTTAACTTCATTATCTTTCTTCAGCATGTTAGTTATATGTCTAACTATTTCAGCATAGTTAGGAATAGACCTTCTTAGGAAATTAATGTGCCCTAGGAACACCTGTACCTCCTTCTTATTTCTAGGAATAGAGATGCCATTTATAACCTCTACCCTCTTAGGATCTATCTTCACCCCATCTTTAGTCACAATGTGTCCCAAAATTTTACCCTCTTCTAATGCAAATAAAGACTTCTAAGGGTTTAGAGAGAGACCATACCTTCTGCATTTCTCAAAGGTTCTACGCAAATGCTCAATGTGCTCAGTATCATTCTTTGAAAATACAGTGATATCATCGAGGTAAACTACCAAAAAATTATCTTGCTCCCCAACAAAAGCAATGTCCATGGCCCTTTGAAAAGTGGCCCCTACATTAATCAACCCAAAAGGCATCCTGGCATATATAAATGTACCCCATGGTGTGGTGAAAGCAGTCTTCTTTTGATCTTCTGGTAGTACAACCACCTGATTATAACCAGAGAATCCATCCTTCATTTACATCCTAGAAGCTCCAACCACCTTCTGTAGGATGTGATCCATCTTAGGCATTGGATAATTATCCTTTAAGGATGCTCTATTTAAATTTCGGAAATCCACACATAGCCTTATTTATCCATTCTTCTTTTGGACAGGGACTAGGTTTGCCACCCATTCAAAGTACCTTAATGGCACAATAATTTTGGCCTTTAACAGCTTCTTAATTTCCTTCTCAATAGAGGGAAGCAGCAGGGGATTTATCTGTCTGAGCTTCTGCTTATGAGGTTTTGCATCTCCCTTCAGTGGAATTTTGTGCTGCATAATACTGATGTCAAAATTTTTTAGGTCCTGATATGACCATGCAAACACATCTCTGTAAGACTGAAATAATTTCCGGTATAGATTTTTATATTCTTCTGGGACGTTCTTGGATAATTTTACAATTTTGGGGTCAGCATCAGTACCAAGATTCAGGTCTTCTACTTGATTTTCTTCTACCACTTTGCCTGGCTGCAGTGGGACATCATTCTTGTCAAATAATCTTTCTAGAGGCACTAGCCCTCTACGTATGATGTTTCCCTTTAATTGTAACACTTTGTTACCTGCCATTTTCTCCTCCCAATTTATTTCTGAAGTGTCTTTAGTCTCTCCTTCTTCATCAGCATCAATCTCCATATTGGAGAATTCCCCTATTGTTTCCAGGAATCTCTTCATCTGTTCTTCATCCTCAAATACCTGCAAGTGTTTGATGTTATCTAGGATTGATGGTCGATAACGCACCTCAATTTCATACCTTAGGAGGGGGTTCTGAGGTGGACGAAATGTACTAGCAGCCACGGCAAGGGAATCGGCCATCCTATTCTGTTCTCGGGGCATGAACTGGATATTACATTCCAGGAAAAAATTCTCCACCATGTCCCAAACTTCATTCCTATAAGCCCTGAGTCGAGGATGTTTGGTTTGACACTGATTCCTGACTTGTCTAACCACCAGTTCTGAATCTCCCAGAACTTTTAAACTTTGTATATTCATGTTCCTGGCTGTCTACAATCCTAACAGAAGTGCTTCATATTCAGCCACATTATTAGTAGCTTCATATTCCAGTTTGAAGGACAATGCGACCCATTTCCCTGCGGGAGAAATCAATAATATTCCAGCTCCATTACCTTCTCTTGAATTTGCTCCATCAAAATGAAGTGTCCAGATTCCTGTTTCATGGCTCCTTGAGGGCTGCTCAGTCTTGACCTGGAAGAAGGATGGTTCATGAGCATAATCTTGATCTTCTTCCAGCATCAAGCATGAGAAATCTCCTTCTTTACTGTAGACTGGTGAATTAACGGAATTGTCAGCCTTAGTCACCATCTTGACAAATCTAGTTTCCCTGTACAACCTCCTCTCTTGGCCACCAAAAACTGGGATAGTGGCATATGTTAAATCCAACTTAATTGACCCACCAATTTTTGTCCCCCAGGACCTTGACAATAACATGCCAAAGTGGGCTGGGATGTCAGCCACCACGATGTCCATTACCACACTTTTTTCTGGGATTTGAGCCAAATTGACCACAAAATCCTTGATCATCCCCAGGCATTTAACTCTTTTGGAATAAAATGAATAGATCTCTTTGTATGGACAGGTGATTTGTAATCCTAGTTGTTCCATGACTGACAGAGGCAGTATATTATGGGAAACTCCAGAATCTAACATACAGTTATGTAATAGCAGGTCATGAAACACTAGAGACACGTATAAAGGAGGAGTAGAAGCATCTAATTCCTCAACATGTGGGCCAAATACAACCATGGGTGTTTCTTCTTGAAGGTTGAGACTATCTGGGGTGGGTGCTGCTTCTAGAGGGATCATAAAAGAGGTGACTTGGGATTGATATACAGGTTGCTTCAATAGTTCAGTCAAGGGAACTAGGATTTTGACTTTCTCAAGTTCCTTTTGCAGATTGAAAACAGGAGAGGACTTCTCTATTACAACCTCTTTTGATTCTTTATTTTCAGCTGACACAGACTTGGTATTTGGGGGAATGACTACTTTTGAAGAGGAAGGAATTTGATCATTAGACTGCAAAGGTTTGTTTAGAAGCCTCTTACCTTTGTCTGTGACTTTCTGCATTGTTGATTCTTTCTAAGCAGGTGCTTCCTTCTGGGGTGGCTCATCTTCTTGATCTTGAGTACGAGTCCTCTTCCTAGAATATCTGAGATCATATCTTCTATTGAACTGTGTTTGCATGAAATCAAAAAATTTCTTACAATAATGATCAATTTCTGGGTCTTCTACGTCTCTAGCCTTTTCTTCTTCTTGCAATGAGCACTCGGTTCCATCATTTCCTTGCAAAGGGCATTCTCCTTCATCACTATTTGAAAAAGCAAGATTTGCATCCTCCAGTCCATAGGCAGTGTCTTCAGTAGGATCTGTAGAAATTTGCTGAATAATGATTAATTATTCACTGAGACTATCCTGATCACATACAATTCGAATTCATATGCAACACATAATCTCTTCCACTCAGATCATCACACATGCGGAAATAAAACAAGTGATAGCACATCAAATCATCATACACATTAACACAGTATGTATGGGGAAAGCTTATAGCTGAAAACCCCGCAGCTATTGTGTATATTATAATGGAGAAATCATGTAACAAACTCAATACAATACTCCTCACAAGTACTCAGTACTTTCTCATAAAGTTACACACAAACTAGCTTGGTTTTGAACAGGTTACTGGTTCAAAACTCACCACTAATTGCCTTGCCTCTATTGCGCAATCATGGCCTATCTAAATAGAGATCCAAGGTTCGAATCTCCTTGGCTTGACAGCGCAATCATCATGGGAAATTCCTCCAAGTGTGGTGCAAATATCATGCACAACTGATGTCGCCACTGATAGCTAACTCCACCCTTTCATCTACCTCTTTCACTGGTCTCCACTGAACTGATCATGCACTGTAGTGAACTGATGTGTTCTTGAGTTGAATAGTGAGTTACTAATTAATGAATTAAATAATATTTAATTCACTCCACTCATAACTAATTGATTAGCTAGTTAAACTAATCTCAACTAGTTCAACTAAAATAAACAGAACACAACTCCACTAGCCGTCTCATTAACTCCACCAAACTTCTGCCACTGAAGTCCTAACTGAAGTCAACCATGCATGATGCCATCAAACCCTTGGGAATAGCGTAATTCCTCTGTCAGATGCATGAGCCACTTCCAAGGCTCGAACTGAAGTGCTCCAAGAGAGTAAACTGCGGTTTAGAGTCCAAATATTATTAAGGGTAAATAATATTTGACTTCCCTATTTTAAGGAGAGGCAGTCTAAAAATAGACTTCGACCTATAGGTCCAAAAAATAGAGTCCCATCTATTTTTACCAACATGACCAATACTCCAAGAATAACATACCGCAATCCCTGGACCATGCTCCATATGTCTAAAAATAGACATAGTCTAAAAATAGATTTTGCGCCAGAATTTGCCTGCGGGCCCACTTAGTGAAGGCGACTTCATTTCACTAGGCTCCATCATCTTGCTGCATTTTCAACACTCCCTCTCAGCAAGATATGGATTATCTGCAACCCCTATCCTGCCTCTGTGGAATTCGAACTTGCTCCTGGTGAGCGCCTTCGTCAAGATGTCAGCATCCTGATCCTCCGTGGAACATATGAAAGCATCATGATTCTCCGCTGAACACAATCGCTGATATGATGGTACCTGATGTCGATGTGTTTGGAATCTACCATGAAGATCTACCATGAAATACCGGATTAGCCGAGAGTTTAATGCAACTCGGTTTATGTCAGATCAGAGGCTCCAAATTGCAACCCGAACAATCAACGAGGATCTTCCTCATCCAAATAGGCTCTCACATGCCTAAGCTAGTCACATGTAATGCGCCTCCGCTGAACTGAAAGCCACGGATCTCCGTCTCGCTATCCCAGAAACCGTTGTCGACCCAATGTCGAAACTCCTCCAAACAAGTGCTCTTCCTGGCCCGCTGGGCTCCCCGCCCACCCGCATCGGCTGAAGCTGCAGTTTCTCGCTCCATCCTCCTGTCTGTACCATAGACCATATCCCGATGTGCCTCTGATATAGCGCAATACATGCTTGCCTGCCTTCCAAAAGAGCTTGGTAGGCTTAACCATAGCTTTTGAAAGCTAGTTAACTGCATAGCATATATTGGGTCGTGTATTGACCAGATACATAAGCGACCCCACCAACTGTCGATAGATAGTGGCATCCACTACCTCCGCTGAAGTAGCATCCTCCTTCCTCCAACCACCAGGAAGAGGAGTGTCAACAGGCTTGCAGCCTTGCATGTTGAACCTCTCCAGAATCTCCCGGGCATACTTGCCCTGAGAAATAAACAGTCCTCCGCTGCGCTGCCAAATCTCCAATCCCAAGAAATAATGAAGGATGCCCAAGTCCTTCATCTCAAACTCTCGTGCAAGATCCTCCTTGCATGAGCGCAATACATGCTTTCCTGCCTTCCAAAAGAGCTTGGTAGGCTTAACCATAGCTTGCGAAAGCTGGTTAACCGCATAGCATATATCGGGTCATGTATTGACCAGATACATAAGCGACCCCACCAACTGTCGATAGACAGTGGCATCCACTACCTCCGCTGAAGTAGCATCCTCCTTCCTCCAACCACCAGGAAGAGGAGTGTCAACAGGCTTGCAGCCTTGCATGTTGAACCTCTCCAGAATCTCCCGGGCATACTTGCCCTGAGAAACAAACAGTCCTCCGCTGCGCTGCCAAATCTCCAATCCCAGGAAATAATGAAGGATGCCCAAGTCCTTCATCTCAAACTCTCGTGCAAGATTCTCCTTGCATGAAAGTATCAAATGCTCATCACCAGTCAAAATCAGATCATCTACATACAGTACGATGATCAACAGCTTCCCCTCCACCACAATCTGGTACAGGTTTGGATCTGCCTCACTCTTGGAGAATCCAAGCCCAGTGAAGTAGTTGTCTATCCGAGTGTACCAAGCACGAGGTGCTTGCTTCAGCCCGTACAGTGCTCTCTTGAGTCGGCACACATGCGACTCACTGCTGAAGATCTCAAAACCTTCAGGCTGCTCAATGTACACCTCTTCCTCAATAACTCCATTGAGGAACGCAGTCTTCACATCCATCCGATGAATGTGCCACCCCATCTGCGCCGAGAGAGCAAGGATCGTCCGTATGGAAGAGTACCTTGCGACAGGTGCAAAAGTCTCCTCATAGTCAATCCCCTCGATCTGTGAAAAGCCACGGGCGAAAAATCTCGCCTTGTACTTCTCCACACTCCCGCGCCGCCCGAAGCCACTTTGTAGATCCATCGCGAACCTTACCATCGATTTCCTCCGGTCTTTTAGTGCCCTATGGAGGGCATATTACTGTCACGATCGAATCATATTCTTCGATCATGGCATCAACCCATGCGGGTTCCTCCACAGCTTCCTCAAAAGAGGATGGCTCCGTCACAACGCATTGACTCACAAGAGCCATGTATCCAGTGTACCGATCCGGTGACTGTCTCTGTCTGCGCTGTGCTGTAGGTGGTCCTACAACCTTCTCTGCATCCCGAGCCAGTCGCTCAGCTTCTGTAGTGCGCATGCGCCCTCCGATGGTTGGCGCTGCCTGGGTGGTTTCTTCCACCTCCTGAACCTCCTCTTGTGGCTGATCCACATCCGGAAGCTCCTCCTTAGGAACTAACAGCTCCTCATCCGCATGCAAGTGTAGCTCCCTCTCAAGCGAACACTGCATGGCTTTCTCCTCCTGAAACTTGATATCCCGTCGCACAACAGTCTTGCGACTGTCTGAAAAATACACCCGATAGTTGTGAGGTGTATCAGTGTACCCCACAAATATTCCAACCTCAGCAGTTGGATCCAGCTTCCTTCTCACATCCTTCGTCACATGCATGTAGACAAGAGAACCAAAAATCCGCAAATGGGAAATATCAGGCCTCTTGCCAGAATAAGCCTCCTCTGGTGTACTCATGCCAAGAACCTTGTGAGGACAACGGTTCTGCACATACACTGCTGTATTGCATGCCTCAGCCCACAAGTGAAGGGGTAGGCCCCGATCATGCAACATCGCCCGTGCAGCACCCACGATCGTTCTGTTCTTCCGCTCAGCCACCCCGTTCTGCTGTGGGTTATGGGGTGCGATGAGCTCTCTCCGAATCCCTTCTGCGCTGCAGAACTCCTTGAATTCAGCCGAGATGAATTCACCACCGTTATCACTCCTTAGAGTAATCACCTTCTTCCCCGACTCCTTCTCGACCAGTGCTTTAAACTCACAGAACTTCGCGAATGTATCGCTCTTCTTCTGCATGAAGAAGATCCAGCACTTTCGAGAGAAATCATCAACAAAGATCACATAATACATGTGCTTTGCTGTCGAAGCAACTGAGAAAGGACCACACACATCTGTGTGAACTCTCAAGGATCGTCGTGGCGCGACTATCCTTCTCGTGAAAGGTGGCTTTCACATACTTCCCTAAAGTACACCCCTTGCACTGATCTAACTGCGCAAGGGCGCCCTTAGGAAGCCTAGTAGAAATCTGCTGCAGAATCTTCAAAGCTCCATGGTGAAGGTGGCCCAATCTCCTGTGCCACAGTTCGCCCTCATCATCCCAGCTCACCACTTCTCCCGCCTTGCATGCCATAGCTGCGCAGCCATCTACCTGCAACTGATAAAGGTTCTTGGTTCAAACCCCTATCTTCCGGGTCTCTCCAGTAGTCTTACTGCGCAGGAAGGCTTTTCCTTCGCTGAAGACCACATCATACCCCTTATCCTCCAACATCACCACAGAGATCAAGTTCTTCTTCAATCCAGGTACATGCATGACATCTTTCAATACAAAGGGTTTACCAGACTCCCTCTGAAAGGATATGGTACCGATACCAGTCGCACTGTATCTACCATCATCGCCCATCTCGATGTGCACACCCAAATATTTGTCCTCCAGATCTGAGAACAAATCCCGATCTCCCGTCATATGAAATGACGCACCGTTGTCCAAGAACCACACCGATCCCATCACACTTGAAACCAAGCATGCGATCAGTGAAAAGTCAAGCTCGAACTGTGAAGCCAAAGCTTCTCCATCTGCAGATCTTCCCGCGTGCTTGTTCTTCTTCTTCTTTGGACAATTGGTAGCATAATGTCCGTGATCATGGCAGTGAAAACACTTCACTTTCGCCATATCCTGCTTCTTTCCCTTTGCACCAGAATGAGAAGTTTTCTTACCCTTCCCCTTCTTTGCTTTGGCAACCAAAGCGTAGTTTTCTTCATCAGCTCCCTTTGATGAAGAACCATCCCGAGTAGTCCTCCTTATCTCCTCCTGCATGAGATCCGCCCAAAGGCGCTCCCATCCCGGCAGCTTCTCCTGACCATTGACACTATCTTGATATGAGTGCCAAGCCTTCGGAAGACCAAGGAGAGCCAGGTCGACCATGTCCTCGTCTTCGACAGTCACCCCCACACTTCCTAGCTCATCTCTGCATTGAGTGAACTTCGTGAGGTATTTGGCGATACTGTCGCCCTTCTCCATCTTGATGTTCCTGAGCTTATCTTTGAGTGCCAACTTCCTTTGGTCACTCTTACTCTGGAATAGATCCGTCAAAGCTTTCCACATTAAATATGGAGTAGCCTTTCCATGCAGGCTGGATACAATATGATCCTTGACGCCCTCCAACAGGATCCTTCGACACTTCGCCATCTTCTTTTGCCATGCTTCGACTTCAACAGGATCAGTGGGATTTTGGACATCCGTATCTACGAACTCCTTCAGACCATTATCTTCTAATACTTCCTCCATGCGATCCTTAACAATTCCCGATCTCCCGTCATATGAAATGACACACTGCTGTCCAAGAACCACATCGATCCCATCACACTTGAGACCAAGCATGCGATCAGTGAAAATTCAAGCTCGAACTGTGAAGCCAAAGCTTCTCCATCTGCAGATCTTCCCACTTGCTTGTTTTTCTTCTTCTTTGGACAATTGGTAGCATAATGTCCGTGATCATGGCAGTGAAAACACTTCACTTTTGCCATATCCTGCTTCTTTCCCTTTGCATGGAAATGAGAAGTTTTCTTACCCTTCCCCTTCTTTTCTTTGGCAACCAAAGCACAATTTTCTTCATCAGCTCCCTTTGATGAAGATCCATCCCGAGTAGTCCTCCTTATCTCCTCCTGCATGAGATTCGCCCAAAGGCGCTCACATCCTGGAAGCTTCTCCCGACCATTGAAACTATCTTGATATGAGTGCCAAGCCTTCGAAAGACCAAGGAGAGCCAGGTCGACCATGTCCTCGTCTTCGACAGTCACCCCCACACTTCCCAGCTCATCTCTGCATGGAGTGAACTTCGTGAGGTATTTGGCGATACTGTCGCCTTTCTCCATCTTGATGTTCCTGGGCTTATCTTTGAGCGCCAGCTTCCTTTGGTCGCTCTTACTCTGGAATAGATCCATCAAATCTTTCCACATTAAATATGGAGAAGCCTTTCAATGCAGGCTGGATACAATATGATCCTTGACGCCCTCCAACAGGATCCTTCGACATTTCGCCATCTTCTTTTGCCATGCTTCGACTTCAGCAGGATCAGTGGGCCTTTGGACATCCGTATCCATGAACTCCTTTAGTCCATTATCTTCTAATACTGCCTCCATGCGATCCTTCCATGCAACATAATTCGAACTGCCTTCAAGAGCATATTCGAGTCGCAAACCATTGAAAGACATTTTCAACACTGGCACCAAGAAAACAAAACTGCTGCAAAATTCGAATTCCACCTCAAAGCTCAACCGCTCTAGATCTGTGAGAACAAATTATTTATAGCACAAAGATTGACTGCAAGGGGCGTTTACTGGATATATCACCTTTCAAAGAAAGGATGGATCCAGAGGCTACCTGTCCCGCATGCAGACTCTGTCTACCGAAATAAGTTTGTAATCACTGTGATGATCAATCTCTGCTTCAATAGCTCCGATACCATGTAGAAATTTGTTGAATAATGATTAATTATCCACCGAGACTATCCTGATCACATATCAATTCGAATTCATATGCAACACATAATCTCTTCCAATCAGATCATCACACATGCAGAAATAAAACAAGCGATAGCACATCAAATCATCATACACATTAACACAGTATGTATGGGGAAAGCCTATAGCTGAAAACCCCGTAGCTATTATGTATATTATAATGGAGAAATCATGTAACAAAATCAGTACAATACTCCTCACAAGTACTCAGTACTATCTCATGAAGTTACACACAAACTAGCTTGGTTTTGAACAGGTTACTGGTTCAAAACTCACCACTAATTGCCTTTCCTCTATTGCGCAATCATGGCCTGTCTAAATAGAGATCCAAGGTTCGAATCTCCTTGGCTTGACAGCGCAATCATCATGGGAAATTCCTCCAAGTGTGGTGCAAATCTCATGCACAACTGATGTCGCCACTGATAGCTAACTCCACCCTTTCATCTACCTCTTTCACTGGTCTCCACTGAACTGTCCATGCACTGTAGTGAACGGATGTGTTCTTGAGTTGAATAATGAGTTACTAATTAATGAATTAAATAATATTTAATTCACTCCACTCATTACTAGTTG
This sequence comes from Pinus albicaulis, assembly GCA_034641835.2. Classification (NCBI taxonomy): domain Eukaryota; kingdom Viridiplantae; phylum Streptophyta; class Pinopsida; order Pinales; family Pinaceae; genus Pinus; species Pinus albicaulis. Next base: position 87,445 of record JAXQQM020069524.1, on the reverse strand, counting down.
ATTAGCTAGTTAAACTAATCTCAACTAGTTCAACTAAGTTAAACCGAACACAACTCCACCATCTGTCTCATTAACTCCACCAAAATTCTACCACTGAAGTCCTAAATGAAGTCAACCATGCATGAGCTCACCAAACCCTTAGGAATAGCGTAATTCCTCTGTCAGATGCATGAGCCACTTCCAAGGCTCGAACTGAAGTGCTCCAAGAGAGTAAACCGAAGTTTATAGTCCAAATATTATTAAGGGTAAATAATATTTGACTTCCCTATTTTAAGGAGAGGCAGTCTAAAAATAGACTTCGACCTATAGGTCCAAAAAATAGAGTCCCATCTATTTTTACCAACATGACCAATACTCCAAGAATAACATACCGCAACCCCTGGACCATGCTCCATATGTCTAAAAATAGACATAGTCTAAAAATAGACTTTGCGCCAAAATTTGCCCGCGGGCCCACTTAGTGAAGGCGACTTCATTTCACTAAGCTCCATCATCTTTCTGCATTTTCAACAGGATGCTCATTTTCTTCATCATCTCCTCCATCATTCTTTCCATCTTTGAGTTGGAAGTAGAAGGGGTGTTTAACTCTCTAAAAGACACTCTCTTTTCAATTTTCATTCTTGCTCTCTTCTCCATCAAGTTGACTTCCACAGAAAGAGCACCCTTTTTCATATCTTCAAGAGTTGCAAAATCTCTCTCTCTCTCAGCTGATAGGCCATCTCAGGGTCAAAACCTTCAGGAAACTTGTTTAAAGCTGAGCCTTGTGGAGGTTTTAGTTCTGGGGAAAGTGCATTATATACACTATTGAATCTAGTGTAATAAGCTTGCACACTTTCCCCAATGTCTCTATGGAGATTCTTATAGTCAGAAAGGACTTGGAGAGGGTTTTTCTTTACTTCCCATTTGTTTAAGAATGTTTGATGGAAGGCTTGTAGATCACAGATACTATGGGGGGTTAAACCTTTGAACCATTTCCTCACTTCTCCCCCTAAGCTCTGAGAAAATAACCTAAGCTTGACCGAGTCGTCATCAATTTCATTTCTATCAAAGTAGTCATTCATCTTATCCACATGTTGTGATGCAGTTGTAGCATTTCTAGCATCATATAATGGAATTTTGGACTGGTAGTCCTGTGGAAGATTGACTAATGGTGCAGGAAGGACTAAGGGAGCATACCATGTTGCCATGATATGTGGTGGAGGTGGATTTACGAGAGGTGTATTAGCAAAAGGGAAAGTGGGCTGAAGTGGAGTGATTTGAACAATGGATGTAGGGTGAGCAGAAGTGGATGGACCAGGAATAGACTGCTGAGTTGATCTTGGATGAGAGACACCTAAGTTGTGAAGAAAATGCAAATTAGGAGGTGTTGTTTCTCTGCTACCAAGAGGTTCACTTGTTTCCACGGATGATAGTGAAGACTCATAATCTAACTGATCTAAATCACCAAGAGACCTAGTTCTAAATGGATTTACTAAGTCAACTTGAGATTGTTGTAGAGCTGAAATATTTTCAGGGACTGAATTAACTCTCAAGGGTGATCTGAAAACATTTGATAAATTAATCTTAGGAGACTTCCTAAGGATACTTTCTAGGTTATCAATCTCAGGTGGATCGGGGTCAGGGTAGGCTTTAGTGTGAATCTTTCTAGAAGCCACTATGTTGTGTTTTTCATATCCAAATAAACAAGATAAGTTCAACCAGGTATGAAAATATTTATGAGGTTAACTAGTCCGTTTTGGACAAATTTTAATCCTACAGTCTTGTGACTGAGTTTGAAAGATTTTACAATGATAAGGGTTCTTCCCAGCGGAGTCTTAAGGTCTATTCAGGATTGTGGAGTCGCCAAGTGGAATTTTTTAGCTCTTTTTAGAGGTAAAAGGTCTTATGGTCGACCACCATGTTTATTGAATACCAATCTGAAATATTTTTAGGTTTTTCTGAGTTGAGTGGTTGTATGGAAAACTAGAGAGTCTATAAAAGTTGGCCAAGCAACTATGAACTCAAAAATGATCCCCAGTGGAGTCACCAGAAATGTTAGGAATCTGTAATTTTAGCAGATTGGTAAGACTAAAACTGCAGAAGCAACATTATTTCAACCAACTTTGGGATTCTAGGATCTAGCTCTCCTAAATCCAGAGAGGGATATCTCTATGAATGGGTTCAAAAGATGTGATCTTTAATAGCTTAAATTGTGATATTAGGCTAGCTATGAAGAGCTTGGGTTTTTTTTGTTTTGGTTGGGCAAGGACATGATGAAGGTGAAGGTAGTTTCAGAATGAAGGGTGAAGGTGTCTACAGGTGAAGGAACGATTTGGCTGACAGAAAGGCAAAGATAGTTTTAACCCATTGGGCTATGGAGTCATAGGAGGATTTTAATTAGACAGCAAGGTTCAAGCAGGATCCATGGGGCAAGTCACTTATGTCAAAGGATCTCTTAAGGTGATTTTATGGAATGAAACAGATAGGAAATGAAGAACAAACAAATGAAGATATAGTGAAACAGCCTGAGATCAAGTAAGTTCTTTTAAACTATATTGCTTAAGCATGTACTTAAAGAAAAACATAAGAGTATTCTGAGATTAGGTTAATACCTTTAAACTAACCTGCTTTGAAGTACTTTCAGTTAGAAAAAATTAAAAGACAGTTGAATAGCTTAAGATCAGGTAAGTGCCTTTAAACTACCCTGCTTTCAACATATTCAATAAGAAAAACATAAAAGTATTCTGAGATCAGGTTAGTACCTTTAAACTAGCCTGCTTCGAAGTACTTTCAATTAGAGAACATTAAAAGAAAACAGTTGAAAAGCTTAAGATCATGTAAGTGCCTTTAAACTACCCTACTTTCAGCATGTTCAAATAAGGAAAACATAGATAACAGTGACAAAGAGCAATTTAGATCAGGCAAGTTCCTTTAAATCGACCTTCATTGATGTACTCTTCAAAGAGAATGTTCAAATGAAGAAAACATAGACAATAAAGCTTTCAGTAAGAGTAGGGTACTGTTGAGAGTAAATCCTAGCTCTATGTTTGCTGCACTTTATCAGAGAAAGTGAACAGAGTGAAAACATTAAGCAAAATAACAATTGACAGTGAGGAGCACATCACCATTGACACAAATCAGGATCCCATAAATCAGCAGCTTGTATTTGATGTTCAAACCAGTTACAATCAGCAAGCCCGGTGAGTCTCTACAACTTCGAACTTCCCATATCAGCTTATATATCTTTAAGTTGCAAACAGGGCATCAGTAGCTTCAGAATAACTATTACATACATTCAGATGTCTAGAGACCAACATTTTCTCATCTTCTACAGAAGTATTTATAGAAGAATGAAGAGGTGGGAGAATTTCCCAGGGGTCAAATATCATTAATTATGTAATCAATGCAATTTCTGGCCTTTGGGAACCAGGTAAGGCATAAGGCGGGGATGTAATCATTTATAACTCTGCTTCATAAATCTGTTTCGGCCTTTCAAGGCCTAATGATTGAAAAGATCTGCTTCTAGACTGTTCTTTAATCTTTTAAAATATTTTTTCCAACAATTTAGAGATAAGATCCTTGATTAGTATTAATTGTTCGGCAACCTTTAGGAGTTAGAGAGGGTTCGATTAGCCTCTACTTGTGGTGGTGGAGGCTTTTTCGGCTCGACAGATGTCTTCGAATTTCCCTAAAACACCTTTAACTTACTCGAGATCTGTGTTTTAGGTCTTCAATCTCCTGTTCTGATATATTTTGTCTTCGGCACTGATACTCTTTGACTGTGCTTGATTCACTGTGTTTTTGTTGGTATACGGGGTTGCACAGGGTTGAAAAGGCATAAATGCCTCATGAATCTTTGATAAAATGTGAAATTTGAAACCTGTGAATGATTTCTCTGGTAAATCAAAGCCGGGAGGGTCTTCACCCTCTGCCTTTGAATTTTCTTTAAACACAGCGGAAAAATCATTAAAACCCTGCAAAATACGAAAAAAATTTATAAAATCCATGCATTTATAGGTCTATTGCTGCAGAGGCATGTGGAGGAAGCGTGGCCGCTGGATGGCATCATCCAATGGTCAAGATTGATTGGAGAAGGCAGAGAAAAGATTAAATTAGAGCCGTTGATCGTGCAGAGATCGATGGTCGGGAGCAAGGGGGAAAGTCAAAATGGATAACGTTGACTGGGCGATCGAATCTGGGCGATGGAATGTGGACCATCGATCTGCAGATTAGATCGATGGCGGAGATTAACTGGATGGCGCGCCGTAGCCCGGTTAACGATCAGGCATCTTTGGTGAGCGATAGCCGTTGGATGGCCCGCCCCAGATTGGGCGGTGGGCAACAATATCGCTAGGCGTCCTCGTCCAAACGATAATGCATGATGGGCAAGTGGTTTTGAAAAATTACACGGGACACGTGTCAGGGGATGTATGGAATCGCTGGCGATCGGGGGAAAACAGCTTTTGCCCAAAGGCAGTGCGATGGATACCGCCGGTTTTGGGAAATCAGCATATGGACGGCGGGGACCACAGGGAGACGGACTCCGCACCGTCCGATCTGCAGATCAGATAGACGGTGCAGAATGATTTGAATTTGAATCGGCGGGAATTTATAATATAATAATAAAACCGACGAATTTTCAATATAAACCAAGGTTTTAAAATATAGCCGAGGAATATTAATATAAAAAATGGCTTGGCGCCCAATTGCGGGGCCTTTGGGCGCATGGGAGGCTGTGTGACCGGGGTTTTATAGGCATGGGCTAATCGCATTGGAGTTCTTCAAACATGGCAAAAAGACTTGCGCGCTTTGGATTTTCTCCGATGCAATAAGCACCGAAAGGTTTAGCGCTTGGTCTTAGCACCATGGGCATACGGTGGGGGAGTGTTTGAGACCTGGCCCAAAGGGGCTTAAACCCTTAATACAAAAAATGGGTTTTTTATGATTTTCAATGGTTTTCAAAGGGTGATTGAGGGTTTCGATAGAGTTTTAAAAGGATTTTAAAAACTCTGCAAAGGAAATTTTATGAAGGGGAGATGAGGAAAATGGAAAAAAGAGGAAAATGATGGGAAAATATGAAGGTTAGTTTCAGAGTGGGGGGAGGGGATTTTGCAGCAGTCTTTCTCATAGAATTTTGAGCAAAATTTTGAGTTCTAAAGGGAATCAACAGTGAAGACCTTTAGACATGAGCATGAGATCTTCCACAGGCTTCAAGAGATAACATTTTTTCCATGAAAGTGTTTCTTGAAGACTGAACAATGTTTTGGCCACCTTTTGATAGAGAAAATTTTATAGGTGGCCAACAACCTCAACTATTGATGATTCTTATCTTCAACAGCCTGTAGAATTATTTTCTCTGACTGCAACAACTCATATTTTTTTCAAGTTTTCTCATCGTCAACTAAATTACTCAAGTGTAGCTTCAGCTCCTACCTTTCCCTCAAACCTTTCCCCCCAAAGTGCCCAAACCTCCACTCATACACCTATCCACCTTCCTCCATTTAACTTCCCACCCCCCTTAGTAAACCCTCCTCTTATCAACCCTCCTTGGGTTCCCCCACCACCAATCATGGTAGTCTGGTATTCTCCATTAGTGCTACCACAACCTATGGTGCCTATGCCACAAGATTATCAATCCAAAATCCCACATTTTGATGGAACTAGTCCTGAAACTGCTCAACAACATGTGGACAAAATGAATGATGCTTTTGACTACCAAGAGGTAGAGGATGAAACTATTCAAATGAAAATGTTTGCTCAAAGTTTAGGGGGAGAAGTAAAGAAATGGTTCAAAGTCTTAACCCTTAACAGTGTCTAGGACCTCCCTTCCCTTCACCAATTGTTCATAAATAAATGGGAAGTTAAGAAAAATCCTCTCCAAATCTTGTCAGAATATGAAAACATCAAGAGAAACACTGGAGAGAGTGTCCAAGATTACTGCACTAGATTCAACATTATATACAATGCCCTCCCTCCTCACAAGAAACCCCCCTCAAATAGACAAAGAGAACAAAGAGGACTTGACCAGCAAATTAGGCCTCCATTCCAAGAAAATTATGTTGATGAGGATGAGGGGGTGGTTGAGGAGCTAGAGGAAAGTCAAATTAATCTGATGGGAATTAATGATGAAGATACTGTTTTCCTCACCGAAAAAGAACAAGATTTATTTTCTTCGACTCAAACTGCATTAGAATTTGAAGAGTCTAAAGTTTATAAACAAGGATTCGAGAATGCCATCATGGAGGTGCATAGACAATATAACCTACGAAGAAAGAAAAATTGAGATATCCCCAAGAGAAAGAGTTATGAAAAATATGCTGCTAAGGCCCCTGAAGTTGATCCCAAGAAAGCAACGAAGAGTTCAAAGAAAATTACTAAAGGAAATAATGATCTAGAAAGCAGCACTAGCAGACCAGCAGTCAGCCCTAGAAAAACTGTTCTGGTTTATGTCCCTATTACAAGTCAACAATATCAAATGGCTGCAAAAATAGTGCTTGAGAAAAGTGATTCAAATATTCTAAAGACATAGACATCATTCAGTATTGAGAACAAAATTTCCAAAATAAAAATCTCTGTCCCTCTCACTGAATTGGTGAATCAAGATGTATATAGGTCCCAAATCCTAAAAGCACTGAACATAGGAGAAATCACTGATACGGTCAATCTAAATGATGACAAACCTAAACTTTTGTTTGGGCCAGAAGTAGAGGGAAAATTCCAAGAGGGAGGTGTTCCCCCATTTTATCTCAGTTTGAATATTCATGATAAAATCCTCGACAATGCCATGATAGACTCTGGTGCATCTCCTAATCTCATGCCTAAGGAAATTATGGAGAGGCTTGGCTTGGAGATAACTAGACCCTATAAAGACCTATACTCCTTTGACTCCAACAAAGTTAAATGTCTAGGCCTCATTAAATATCTCTGTGTTACTTTAGCCCAGATACCAACCAAGTGCCTAATGATGGATATAGTGGTGGCTGACATCCCACCAAAATATGGTATGCTTTTATCACGCTAATGGGGAGCCAAGCTATCAGGCGCCCTCCAAATGGATATGACTTACGCTACCATACCGGTTTTCGGCCAACAAAGGAGATTGTATGGGGAAACTATAATGAAATATATGATCAACAGTCCAGAGAAGCCTCATAATTATCCCTTGTACTATGTCCACTCTGACCTTGATTAATTTATTCTTTATGATGATGTAAATATTGATGAACAAGTAATCGAAGAAGAAGAAGACCATAAGAAAGAACAATCAGTTCAAATGGAAATTGTGCAACACAAATCTGAAAATGAACCCTTTTAGAACATGATTTTTGATGGTTTTTGTGGCAAAGCTGGCTGCAGAGTAGGTGTGTGGATATGCAACACTGAAAATAACTATGCAGAAGGGCATTCTTACCAGCTAAACTTCAGTGTACCAACAATATAGCAGAGTACGAGGCACTTATTTTGGGTTTGATGCTACTGAAGAGACTAGGGGCCAAGAGAATATCTCTCCATGGGGATTCTGAGCTGGTCATTAAACAAATCATGGGAGAATATTCAACCAAGCACCCTATATTAAGAGCATATAGAAATGCCTCCCTTGACATCCTGAAAACATTTGAAGAATATGACCTTGCTGCAGTTCCAAGGAACCAGAATATTTTGGCTAAAGGGTTAGCATTTTTAGCTAGCACTTGTCAGCAACCTCACCCCAACAAACAGTATACAGTGTAGGTGAAACATCGGCCAACAGTTCTCGACAATATGAGATATTGTCAAGTCTTTGGAGTTGATAAAAAAATTGAGAATTTCCTGCAATCTAAGGGTGAGTTTGAAGACTTCAATATGGAATTAGAATGTGAAGAAGATTGTTCCACTAGAGAGAAGACATGTAGGGAGGAACCCCCTCACCATTCTGATGTTAATTTTTTAGCAAATAAAAATAAGCCTAACAAAGAGATGCATGAAGATCCATAAAAAGAAGAATTTGAAGTACTATAGTTCAGAGACAACACCTTGCCTAGGGGACTTGTCCCACTGGAAGAGATTTTTGATTTCAATGATGTGGCTAGGAAGCCAAAAAAGGAATCCACATAATCAAATATAGAAGAGTGAAATATGGGCAGTGAGCAGGAGCCCAAGATGGTAAAATTGTCAAAAACACTGCGAGCATCCATAATGCATAAATACATTGCTTTGTTTAAAGAATTTATTGATGCGTTTTCCTAGAATTATGAAGACCTCAAATCCTATGATACTGATATTATCCAACACAAAATTCCAGTCAAGGAGAACCATAAACCCTTTAAATAGAAACTATGTAGGATAAAACCTCTCCAAATGCCACTGGTTGAGAAATATATCAAGAAAATGTACGATGTAGGGATAGTCCCAATCAGGTACTCTGAATAGGTTTCCAATATTGTACCTCTGAGAAAGAAGACAGGAGAGATTAGACTTTTCATTGACTTCAGAAATCTAAACAAAGCATCTCTTAAGGACAACTACCCCCTACCAAAGATGGATCACATATTGCAAAAGGTAGTGGGCTCTAAAAGAATCTCTCTGCTAGATGGATTTTCAGGGTACAATCAAGTGTTGGTACACCCAGATGATCAACACAACACAACTTTTACCACTCCATGGGGAACCTTCATGTATGTAAAAATTCCCTTTGGATTAATAAACGTTGGTGCCACTTTTCAAAGACCACTTTTCAAAGAGAAATGGATATTGCTTTTTCAGAAGAAATTGGTCTCTTCATCGTGATATATCTTGATGATATTACAATATATTCGAATACTGATGAAGAGCATCTAGCCCATTTGAGAAGAGTGTTTGAGAAATGCAGAAAGTTTGGCCTATCTCTGAATCCTAAGAAATCATTTGGTCTTGAAGAAGGAAAGCTTCTAGGCCACATCATATCTGAAGAAGGGATCAAGATTGACCCCAACAGGATTGAGGGCATTCTACAAATCGATCATCCCAGAAACATCAAATAACTGCAATCCTTCATTGGAAAGATAATTTTTTTGAGGATTTTTATGCCAAACCTTGCAGAACACCTAAGAAATATCACTAACATGCTCAAGAAAGATTCGGGAGTCAAGTGGACCAGAGAAGTTAAACAATCCTTCAACCTGGTAAAACAGGCACTTACTACAACACCGGTTCTCATCAACCCTAATTTCACCAAGGATTTCATCATTTTCTCCTTTGCATCAAAGCACGATTGTTGTTGTGTTGTTGTAGAAAAATAAGGATGGACAAGAACAACCCATAGCATTTTTCAACCAAGCTTTAAGAGATGCACTATTTAAGTGCAATATCATGGAGAAGTAGGCTTTGCCTTGATCAAGGCACTGAAATATTTCATATTTTACATTCTGCATTCGCACATCATTGCATTTGTGCCCAATATTGTTGTCAAAGACATCCTAACACAGGATCCAGATGGAAAAAGAGGCAAGTGGATTCCTGTCATCTTGGAGTATGATTTAGAGATTAGGCCCACCAAACTAATCAAGGGACAAGGACTAGCCAAATTAATGGCTAAAACAAATTTTCAAGCACTAGATATTAACATGATTCATTCACTGGATGAACAAGAGGAGCTAGCAAATCCACCTATTAAGGAAGCATACCTGAATGCTCCCTGGTACGCAGATATATAGTATGTTCTGTTCTATTTAAATGCTCCTCCTAGTTTTTCCAAAAGAAAGGCTAGATTCTTGAAATTAAAGGTTGTAAAATTCTGCATACTAGAAAAATTTTTGTATTGGAAAAATTCTGGGGGCATATTGCTTAAATGTTCGCTTCAAGAAGATGCAGATAGAGTTACAAAATAATTCCATGAAGGGGATTTTGGAGGCCATCTCTACTGGAAAACCACTGCTCATAAGATCCTTAGAGCAGGTTTCTATTGGCCTACCCTTTTCCCAAACACCCACAAAATGGTAGCCACCTGTCATAAATGCCAAATCTTTGAGGGAAAAAGAAAATTGTTGCCTCTGCCTTTACAGCTTATCTTGTTGAAGCTCCTTTCCAACAGTGTGGTTTAGACTTCATTAGAGAAATCCACCCTCCCTCCTCTGGCCAGCATAAATGGATCCTCACTGCTACATACTATTTTACCAAATTGATAGAGGCCATCCCTTCCATAAATGCTACTAATTCAGTGATTATCAAATTCCTTGAAACCAACATCCTGTCCAAATTTGGTTGTCCTAGGAAAATCATTACAGATAATGTTGTTGCTTTTAAGTCCAAGAAGATGATATATTTTTTCCACAAGTATCACATTTATTTGGGGCATTCAACAGCTTATTACCCTTAATACAATGGGTTAGCTAAGTCTTCCAACAAGAACATAGTCAATATCATCAAAAAAAATTGGAGGATAATAAGAAATCTTGGCATAACAACCTGATACATGCATTGTGGGCTGATAGATTAACCACCAAGAAATCAATTGGCATGTCACCATACCAGTTATTCTATGGAATGGATGCAATTTTCCCAACATCCCTAGGAGTGCTAGCCATGAAGCTCATTCAAGAAGCACAGGCTGAAGAAAATGATGTGCAAAGAAGAATAAGCCAAACCATTCAGCTGCAGCAGTCTAGAGAAGATGTGTACAATAGAACCCAGGTGGTGCAAGAAAATATGAAGAAGATTTTTTACAAGAGGAAAAAACCAATGATTTCAAAATAGGAGATAAAGTGCTGAAATGGGACTCCAGGCGAGAAGATAATGGTAAGCATGGAGAATTCGACAACTTATGGAAAGCACCATACATTATTCATTCTTTCATAGGCGACAATGCATTTTTATTGCAAGAAATGGATGGAACGGAGCTGTTTGGAGGTCCTATCAATGGCAGGATGTTAAAACACTATCTCTGCTAAAACTCATAAGACTTTCATCATTGTAAATACCATATCATTACAACCTTCAGTAATCCATTGGACCAGGTTGAAGCCTGGAGTGAAGGCCATAAGCCTAGTCTTAAAATAAAATAAAAAAATCTGAAAGTGTTGCAAATTAAAGTGCCACTACCTTTGAAAATAGTTTTTGTGCAGTCATACAGTTTAAGCATGGTTGTACAATTTTGAATTTTCTGCTGATAGGTTAGAAAATGAAGATTTTACAAACTATTTAATCTTGGCTTATCAGTAGGCAGGTAGAAAATGACATTGGTTCAACAGCCTAATCTGAACCAATAGGAGAAATAAGGGGATAGGTGATAGGTTAGAGATTCGAAAAAAAATTATGTCAGGGTCTACAAGTCTAAATGCACCCCAAAAGGAAGATAAATGATTTACAATCATAGATTGGGTAGGTGGGTATGCAAATGAGCTCTTAATACTTTGAGCATGTTTCCCATTTCAAATTTAGGTTTCCTTTCAAGTCTCATGATCAGGTGTGGTTCAGACATCAGTTTGCAGAAAGCACTGACTTCACTTTGAAAGTTACAACCATAGAAGTTGCAGTAGATCAGATTGCAGAGTTAGGGTTAGCCCAATGGATCAAGCCACTAGTCTACAATGTTCTTGACACCTCCCAAAGGAGCTTCCATCCCCAGTTTGAGCCACTGTTAGACTCCTGTATTTCACAGTATCATAAGGTGACTAATTACCTCTTATATTTTTCATACTAAAAATAATATTCCATGACTATCATTTATTTTCAAAAAATAAAGGGAGATCCTGGCTGTCAAGAGAATCAAATGAATCTATTATCCATTTAATTTAGTTAAAAGAGGAAAGTGTTGCTGATTAAGTATGATGATGAGAAATTTGATATTGCCTTCATTTATTCCATCTAATCCCTTCATACCTTTTGTTTTACCAAATTCTAACACTCCCATGCTTTGAAATCCCGTTCAAAAACCCAAAAACCCACATACTTAACCTTTTTCACACTACTTTATAAAACCTACTTATGTCTAAATTCAGAAATTCTATTATTTTCCACCCGCCATGCCTTTACCACATTTTCCCCAAACCACGTGTAAACCTTTGTTTTTCCCATTTTCCTTATTTTCTGTCGGTTCGCACCCTTCAGCACTTAGCATGGCACATGGCACACTTCGCAACATTTAGGACTTACTGGTAAGTGCCTGCAAGTTAAAAGTTTAATTTGCGAAGCAACCCGAGCGCAAATCGCAAATCGCAAATGATAAATGATAAGTTGCAAAGGTAAAAGTTAAATTCACCAAAGTGTGATATGCAATGCAATGGGGCCCAATCGCAAATCACACCTCGCAAGTTTTACAAATTAGTCGCAAAGGTAAATGTTAAAAATGCTGACATGTGATGTGTGATGCCCGGTGGAGCCTGATCGCAAATTTCACATCGCAAGTTTTTTATATTAAAGTGCAAAGGGTGAATGTTAAGTCATGTTCCGTGCAAAGTGCGATGTTGGCACGGATGCGATGTATTTCATAGCAAAGGCCTAAAGGATTTCAAGTCCGGTTGAATGGTTTTTTACGTTGTTTGGCTTCAAAAAGGGGTTGAACACGGCTGAAAGGGATTGGGTCGTAAAAGGTAGGAAAGGGTCGGGTTTGGTCCCACCTTACGGCCACGTCATTACTTTCTCCTCATCACCCTCCATCTCAAAACAACCCCTCTTCATCCGGCGGTCCTTGTGCATTTCGCAACCCCCCCCCCGCTTTCGAAATTTAACCATAGGGGGGGTCCAAAATGCGTGGTATCACTTACCCCCTCCCCGCTACATGTCGCCCTTCCGTTATTTCGCACCCCCCTTCTATATTACTGCTCACCAACTAATAACCCCTCCGAAAAGTTGTTTTCACTCGCCTCCAAACCATCGTTGTATTCATTTGACCACTACCACTGCTGTTGCACCACGTCCGCCAATTGCCATCCCTCCACAACTGGGCATATAAGGTTTGTGCACCATTTATAAGGAAATAGGCTACGTACGGTAGAAATACTCAGGCCAAACCCAACAAGGGTGGTAAAAGGTACGGTGAGGATGAACATCACAAAGAAAAGATGATAAAGTTCGAGTCAGGCATTTACGTAGATATTTAACCGCAGAGACTAAAGGGGCAAGAAAGCACATCAGCACCAGCATCAATAAATGAAAGTAGCCACTTTCGTAGTGTAATTTATGATCCAACAAGGGAGGTATAAAAATCAAAGCCAGAGAGAGAAATCCAGATGTCAAAACCGCCCTATGTTGCCTCCTCGCAACCATCCCAGCCACCTCCAAATCATTTGTTGGATTCATGAAGAGCCACCTAAACTTTTACATTATTGAAGAGTTACCAAAATTAATTCTACAGCTGGTGTTGTCAGATATTTTTCTTTATTCGAGCCTTGTAAGGCCACACTTGTCTAATTTCAGTTTTTCTATAATAAATAAAGGTTGCCAGAGTATATTAGGGCAAACCGACTTAGTTGTTAGTTAAATACTGCTAGAATTCTCATTAACGAGGGTTGGATATTTTAGCAACTGTATTGTAAGAACTACTATTGGAGCACTGTAATTTTTGAAGCTGGACATCGATAATCAAAGACCAGTTATAGGATTCTTGAATTGTGTTAAAATGGTGACGTGTTTCTTCTTTGTTTAAATGTTTCTGTTGTTTTCTCTGCTGTGTATCTGCTCATCTAATTGTAAATCAGAAATTTTAGATTAAGATTCACTGTCGAAGCACCTTAATTATATCTTCATTTACAATCTGAATGTTTTCTACTGAAGTCTGATTAAAGAATTCTTAATTTCTCTTTAGTCACTATTGAACCTTACTATTTCTTCCATCTCTTAATTCATACAACTCTTAAGATCCATTTCGCACAGTTAACTTTCCCTGTGATTTGCTCTTGATTTTGATGTGCCTTTCTAGCCTCTCATTCCATCGCCCAATATAATAGCCTCTGCAGCCCTATCTGTCCAACCACCCAATCAATCAAAACATGCAGCCCCCATCACTGTAACTAGCCTAATATCAGTACTTATAACCAGCAAGTCAAATCGATTTAAATCATAAAATAGAGAGAGCCCTCTCTAACTCTAGGAAGGCTAGGTGATCCAGGATCTTTTGTTTAAGATGCATAAAAGAATTAACATGTGAAAATTGTAGCTTTAAACAAGAAACTTTAAAGGCATAAGCGGAAAAAGAGAGAAGCAATTAACGTCATGCACGAAGACACAAGAGTTGATATCAGAGTTCGTCCAGGAGGGACTACGTCTCCGGGCCCTGCTCTAATAGTGGGGAGGCCCTGATTTCATTAAATGGAAAAAATGAAAGTACAAGTACAAAATGAGGAATTACACCCTTATACCTGCCCAATCTGAAATTGGCCGAAAATTGCAGACCTCTGATGATGAAATGGGCAGCACTGTTGGATTTGTGGCATCGAGTAGTGATGAATCCATATAAAATTTTCCCCAATCGAATAAAGTAAAAATCTGGCCCCTCTGGAAAAATGGCTCATATCATGGTTCCGCCCCCTCCTGCACATTGCTCAAGGTTCCACTACCTCGTTTTCCACGCCTACTCTTGTCCGTCCTTGGGCACACAAATGAGTGAAGGTTTATATACTTCAATTTTGGTGGACTTCCCAAGAATGTGGTTAGGTGGATTGGTTAACGATCCGGTTGTTTGGGAGGAGGTCGGGTGGTCAAATCCCAACCCCTCCATTAAAAGGCCGAAATCTATTTTTTTGAAAATCTGCAATCAAAATTAAATCCCCACATTGAATTTTCTTAAGGCCCACGCCCATTTGAATGTGTTGTCAAAGGTGTACGTGGGGGTCGGGCCCGCATTGGGCGGCCCGCCCCGAAGCTCCCACCGGCACTATTATGGTGGTTAGAGTTTGTGACATGGGTCAGGTGGTGTGGTTACACCCCCACCCACCATATATTTACGCGTGCAACTTGTTACATGGGGACCGCGAGGTGGCAAGGTTGACCACCCGCCCCCCAACCGTATCACCTTAACATACTTCGGATTTGCATGGGGTGGCAGGGTTGGTGGCCCGCCACCCTTATTTTATATATATATATATATATATATATATATATATATATATATATATATATATATATATATATATATATATTTTATATAAACAAGGAATTGTTTTTCGAACCTTTAGATTTTTGACCAAAGGAGTGCAATTAACAGTCCCACAAATTTTCTCATAATCTGGCCAGGTTGGCCGAAATCCGATGGCCGGGTTTCAGAAAAATTGTTGCCTCCTTACTCTGCCACATCACCAAGTCAACCTCCGAACTTTGACTGCTCCTAACTCCTTCATACGGACTCGGAATTGAGTGTCATCTGCGTCGTTGGATTCAGAATGAAGAGATCTACAATTTGAACTTGGTTCGAGAGATTTTCTAACACTTTGATTTTTGGGCCTTGTACTCAAGCCATTTGTACTTGTACCTGTTTAATCCACCTGGATCACTAGGTCTTGGACTCAAAAGTGGTTTGATGTTGTGCTTTATAGTTTAGTTTTTCCAATCTTCTAAATTATAGAGAGCTAACAAGATCAACAAGGAAATTTGACCAAGCCAACTTATTGATAAAGAAGAAATATATGAAAGAAGATCAAAGACAATGTTAATTAGATAATTGGATGAAAGAGAAAATTCAAGAGATTTAAGATGACATATTAAAAGGTATCCCACTCACCAGTCTATTTAATTAACTTAGTTAAATTTGTTTTAGTTTTTAGATTTAAATTTTTTCTCACTGCATACTTTTGAGTAGACCCACACCTAGAAAAACTGAAAATACATGAAAAAATGTGCTTCTTTGTGTCCTTCAATATGTAATTAGGTGTGATAAAACATGTGGTTTTCACTTGTTCTTTATAAGTATTCATATCAGTTGAAAAATTTTATTTATCTAAAGGTATTTTTACTCTTCCTCTAATGTTGAATCTACACCTTCGGTTATTGTTGCAAATTTTTCCACTTTATTGGAAATGTAGCTATGCCCATCTAAATGTATTACAAATTGTTCTTGGATCAAGATAACCATTCATACATTTTGTGGATATTTCTATTTAATATTTCATGTTGTCTATGTTTCAACTTTCGTTTTGATTCAACATAGTTTTTTCTTGGCTCAAGATAAGCATTCATACACTTTGATACAACTTTTAGTTTTGATGCAATACAAATTGTTCTTGGCTCAAAATAAACATTCACACACTTTGTGGTTATTTTTATTACATTTTTTCGTGTTGTTGTTTTACAGTATAGTTCTGATGAAATAAAAGGAAACTAAATAAATTAATGGAAATAATGCATGCATAATATTTAATATTATTATTGACAATATATCTAGGGAAGCAAAGAAAAAAAACGGTTGCACCCTTGTAATGAAATTTGGTCTTCAAATAGACTTAGGGCTAGTGGGAACCATTTTTGGGGACAAAATAAATTCAGGTGTGCCACAATTGGATAAACTTGCACATAACAACATACAAGTTGACCTAAGGGTATACTAATGCTAAAATTCTAGTCTATAAAACCATATAAAATCACTCATTTTGTCATAATTTCTTGATCTTCATGTTAGTACTCTACAAATGCATGTAATTATTTTATGACTATCATAAGTAAAGAAACATCTTGAATAAGGAGTGTGATGTTGATAATAATTTCCATATTTTTATTACTTTTAAACTTATTCTGGATGAATCATCACTCCATAAAGGGCATGTCCTCGTTTTTATCTATAGAAACCTTTTCTATTGAGGAATTTGGACTTTGTAATAGGGAAACTTGCATATTTTGGGAATTTTGGGTTGCAACTGTAAGTCTATAGTTTTTAACCCTATATAGAAATTACCTGCAAACGGATTCTTAAAACATAATAATAAACAATGTGAGAGCATAAAACAAATATACACAAACACTTTCCCCTAGATCCCAAAATCGTGACTACCAGATTGATTTTTCATTATATTCCTTCCAATGTTACAATACACACACACATATATATGTCGAAGCATTCATAAACCTCAATCCATTAACCCTGTATTAGAACATAATCATAGTTATCATGACCGAATCTATAAAATACAATGGGCATAAAATCATCATGCCAAAACCATGTGAAAAAACCATGCATAAAACCATAGGTAGGTCCGCCCACCTATTATAGGGTCCAAAAAAAATTATCAGGGTGTTGCCCCGGACCCCATGTAGGGGGCTACCACCCCACCATGACCCTCCCACCCTCATGCATGTGACTAGTCGTGGAAAGAATATAACACACACCCAACATTATCCCACTTGTTGTTTTATTTTGCACACAACAGATCTTAGTCATTGGTTCAGCCCTACAATTCCCATTATTTCTTGACACCGAGAAAACTTCTCAGTGCTCACAAACTTTGTCAATGCATTTTCAACATTCTTCAAAGTGCCCACCTTTACCAGCAACTCCTTTTGATCCTCAACCATATCCCTCACAAAGTGATACTGAACATAAATTTTTTTTGTCTTTGAATGATAAGCAGGGTTCTTTGCCAAGAAAATTTCACTTTAGCTATCACAGTCTATCCTTATAGCTTGTTGTACCAACCCCATACTTGAACACAATCTCTAAAACCAAACTGCTTCCTTGCTTACATGAGTGGCTGCCATGTATTCAGCCTCCGTAGTTGAAAGATCCACTACAGACTGTATTTTTCTCATCCAACTGACTACTCCTCCAAATAGGTTAAACACATACCCACTTGTAGATCTTCACTAATCTAGATCTCTAGCCCAATATGCATCAACAAAGCCATAGATATCCAAAACTTTGTCCAATCCTGGTCTTCCTTAGTAGCACTAACCATAATCACTAGTGCCACACAAATACCTGAAAACCCACTTCATTGTTGTATGATGCTCCTCCCTGGTTTTGACATAGACCTGCTCAATACTCCCACTGCATGTGCAATTTCTACTCTAGTACATACCATTTCATACATGAGGCTACCAACTGCACTTGCATATGGAACATGGGACATGTCATCTTCCTCTTCTTGTGTCTTGGGACACTGTTCAGCAGATAATTTTTCACCTACAGGAATAGGAGTCTTCATTGGTTTATTATCCTACATATTAAACCTCTGCAGTATTGTATCAACATACTTCCTTTGGTTTAAATAGAGCTTCCTCTTTGCCCGATCTCGTTTAATTTCCATCCCCAAAATATATATTGTAGCACCAAGATACTTCACGTAGAATTTGGAGGAAAATTGGGTCTTCAAATCATGGATAATTTCTATGTCATTTCCAATCAGCAACATATCGTCCACATACAAGACCAAAAAAATAACACGGTCACCAATTAATTTAAAACACACCCCGTGATCTACTTTTCTTTTGGTGAAGCCAAGTCCCCGTATATATATATATATATATATATATATATATATATTCTGATACCACATCATTGGTGACTGTTTTAACCCATAGAGAGACTTTTTTTAACCTGCATACCAGTTCTTTCTTACCCTTCACCCAAATCCTTCAGGTTGCTTCATGTATATCTCTTCTTCCATATCCTCATGAAGAAATGTTATCTTCACATCCATCTATTCTACCTCAAAATAGAAATAAGAAACAACAGATAAAAATAATCTAATAGAAGCTAACTTGGAAACAGGAGAAAAAATGTCACCAAAATCAATTCTCAACACTTGGGAATAACATTTTGGTACCAACCGATCTTTTTATTTTGTTATGAAACCAACTCCAAAAATAGAAGAAAAGAGAGATCAACGCCTTGTAAATCAGCCACTTCATGGGGGAAACCTCCTTTACATTACATAAATGAACAATTCTTGGATGATTCAAATGACAAAACCTCCTTTCTATATATAAGAGTCCATGGGGTCACAATATAATCCTAGCCTACCTAACAATAATAATGTAAGGGCACAACAATAACAATAGTGGGGTTTTATGGGGCATAATAATAACAACATGGAGACTACAAGGGTACAACAATAACAATAAGGGAGATACACTAACAACAATAAGGGACTACACAAGTAATATAGGGACCTCACATATTTATCCACCTCTCCTTCTGCATTAATCTTCTTCTTAATCACCCATTTGCTTCAAATGGGTTTCCTTCCAACTGGCAAGTCCACTAGATCCCAAGTCTCATTTGTTTCCAAAGATGCCATTTCATCAAACATGTCCACTTTCCAAAATTTTCCATCCTCTGAATCTATTTCCTCCCTGACAGTTATGCGATCATCATCAGTGATAGATAAAGAAAAATTTGAACAGGAATTAGATGGACTATACCTTTTTGGTTGCCTTCCCTCTTGAAATGGTCATCTCAAAGCTATAGTTTCTAGCTCTTCCTCTTTTGATTCATGTTCTATTGTAGAGTTTGATTCTTCCTCCTTTAGCTCAAACTCTATCTTTTTAGGTTCCTTTGGTAGAAATTCTTGTTTAGTAACATATTTCACCTCGCTAAACACAACATCTCGATTGTACACAACCTTCCTTTTTTCTAGGTTCGAAATCTTATAACCTTTTAAACCATCCTTATGCCGAATACAGATGCACCTTTCATATTTATTATCCAACTTAGTTATTTTCTCCTTTGGAACATGTACATATGCATCACATCCAAATACCCTCAGATGTGAGAGGGAGGGTTTCTTCTGATTCCATACCTCATGTGGAGTCTTATCCTCCAATGCAGATGAAGTTGATCTATTAACCAGGTAACATGCAATTTCCACCGCCTTTGCCTAGAATTCTTTTCCTAACCTAAAACCACTGAGCATGATTCTTGCCTTTTCCATCAACATCCTGTTCATTCTTTCTACAACTCCATTTTTCTTATATGTATATGGAGTAGTCTTATGTTGTTTTATACCACACTTATTACAGAACTCTTCAAGTTCCTTCTTACAGAACTCTCCACCATTATATGTCCTCAACACCTTTATCTTCTTCTTTGTCTAGTTTTCCACCAGGGCCTTAAATTATTTAAACCTGTCAAAGACTTCAGCTTTCTTCCTGAGGAAATATATCCATGTATTATTTGAGAAGAGATCTATAAATGATACATAGTACATAGACTTAAATATTCATGGAACCAACACAAGTCCAAACACATCATTGTGCACAAGCTCTAATATCCCTTTCACCCTCTTAGCACAAGAGGGGAAACTCACCCGATTCTGCTTCCCATATACATAATGTTCACATAAATTGAAATCCTGAGAGAAATTAGACATACCTTCTACCATAAAATTACCATAAAGTATTTGAAGTCCCTTCTCTCAATATTTCCAAGCCTTTGATGGCATAACATGGTATTTTCTCCAAAGACCATAAGGTTTTCAGCTCCACTTTCAAGAACCATGAAATATTTTCACCCATCAATAACAATGTTACCCAAAATCTTTTACAGAGTTCCAATTCGAACTTCCCGCATCAATACCAGTGCTCCCTGAACCATCTTGCAGGTATCCTTCTCTAACATTGTTTTTACACATGCATCATCCATCTTGCTTATAGAAATCATATTTATGGCTAATGAACAAATATGCAGAACACCAGGAAGTGTTCTAATCCTTCCACCTTGCAAATTTAGCTTGAATTTTTCGCGTCCAATGATTATATCATTCCTGTCATCCCCTAAGAAGACATCACCACCATCAAATTTCTCATACTCGCATAACCACTCCCTATGGGGAGTGAAGTGAAAGGATGCACCTGATTCAATCAACCATTCCTCATTATCTATATGTGTACTTGAAGAAGAAGCTAAGTACACATCCACACCTTCATCTAAAGTGATTTTCACCTCTGCATAAGGAGCATAATTAGATCTATTTCCTTTCTCAGGAGCTTTAGATATACATTCCTTTTTGTAGTGCCCTTCCTTTTCGCATTTCCAACACACCTTTATAGGTTTTCCTGGAGATTTATATCTCCCTATAGATTTAGATCTCCCACTTAAGGACTTATTTTGTTTATGTTCTGAGACCGTCCTTGTATAGACAAGGCATCTCCATTCTGGATCTCCATATTTTCCCTTCTCATCTCCTCTGACAGCAAGGATGAGACTATTTCATCAAAATTCAAAGTAGTTGCATTACTAACTATTGCAACAACTAGAATATCCCACGAATATGGTAGAGAACACATCAAAATAATGTGTTGAAAAGTTACTAGGTTCGGTCTTCATAATGAAATGTGTAATTGTGATTTTATGTAATTGATGAAAATAAGAAAAATAAAATTATTATTGTAATGCTTGTCTCATGGGTTTCATGAGCAAGAAAATTTATTTTTAGTATGACTCCCATTGTGAGTCCTTAGTTCATAAAGTCTAATTGAGTCAATTTCATGTATGAAGAACCCTTCTTGGGCATGTTTCTTCTTGTATGATTCATTTATTAAGTGTGTAAGCCCTCCAAAACCAAGCACGAAACCTCTCCTTGAATTAGACTTCAAAATAGAATTAATTTTCTCCCCAACAGTCACATCGACGCACTTGCACTCATGTCAGCTCATAAACAGAGGCAAACAACTATAAATATCTAGATCGGATTCCATTTTCATCACAGAAATTTCAAATCAGAATTTTGGTAAGAGAAATGGGAGGTACAATAGGGTCTACGATTAGAGAAGTGTGAGGTACAACAAGGTCTATGATTAGAGAAGTGTGAGGTACAACAGATCTAAAGAAAAGGTGTAGTGAAGTTCAACAGAGGAAAGAGAAGTATAATTTGAGCTCCTCTCTGATTTGCTTCTGATTTTATATTTACCTCCACCGAGTTTACTTACAGCAAAAGAAGAGGAGAACAATTTGAGTTTATTTGCAGCAGAAGGAAGGCCAAAACAAGAATGTAAAGTATATAATTAAGGCTGAGATAATAAAAAGGTAAAGTCTAGAAGGGAGGCCAAAGGTTTGAAGTTGAAGAAGAAGAAAAGGAGTTGAGAAAATTGAAAAGAGCAGAAGGTTGACTATCGTTACCAAAGGATTCATCAAGAGAACTTGTGTCTTGGTCTTGGAGTGGAAACTGGGTCAATGTTCTTGGTATTGGTATTCGTCAATTGGAATCTCTATAAGAAGAAGAAATTTTTCGGGTTTTCCTCTAAAAGAGAGAGATATTTTGGCCCTGGATGATAGCCTAGATTCGGTGTCTTTTGTCTCTTTATTTTTATGCATTGGTAGTTTTTTGATGAAGAAGAACACTATAATAACATAAGTAAAATAAGATCCTAATCTAAGAAGTAAAAATAATTCACAAGAATTTACTAATAGAAGAGAAATCACTTAATTTATATGCCATATATTTCTCAACATGGTATCATAGCTAAGGTGACTAAGTCAAGGAAGGGCATCTTATCAAGGCACACCCAAGGATCAAATCTCAAGGAAGGAATCAAAGTGAAGATCATCTTGAAGTAAAAAAATCATCATAACCTTAGATCAAAGGAGTCTACAAAAAGGTATTGGGATCATCATCAAGAGGGAGAAGGCCAAAACCCTACATCTACTCAAGTCAAAGTGTTTTGAAGACTATTCATCCAAAGGAATCTAGATCAAAATGTGGTGTCATCTCACTCTCTATTGGATCAAGGATCTTTCTTGAAGAAAAATACCTTCGGCAAGAAGAATTTTTCCATCCTCTATATCATCATGACAACATCAAGGAAGCAGCAAGAAGGAGCATCCTATCAAGTAAGTATATGACCTTATCTGAATATGTCAAAATGGTTTTTTGCAAGGAAAGAAACAAATTGGTTGGGGCTTCAAACTATCTTGCATGGAAGAAAATGACAGATCTAAATCTCATTGAAAATGAGGTCATGGATCATGTCAAAGGATCTATCACAAAACCAGGAGAGGAATATGCTCAATCTCTTTCCAAGTATATGAAAGGGGAAGTTAGGGTTCAAAGGATTCTCATAGAATTCATACAGGATCCCCTCATCCCATATGTATCCAAACTCACAAATTCAAAATAAATATATGACAAACTGGTAGAGTTGTATTTCGTAAGAATTTCTTGAGAAGTCATCTCATTAAGGATATAACTCTACAAGTTGAAGATGTCTAGGGAATATGGAATAGCCTCATACTTTATGAGGATATCTAAGATCCGGGATCAATTACAGGAACTGGGAGAAGTTATGTCTGATAAAGAAATGACTACAGTGGTATTAAATGCACTGTAAGAGGAGTGGGGTAACTTTAATTCAAGTATTTATAGGAATAAATAAGTTACTCCATTCCAGGATGTATGGTGACTATGCAAGATTGAACAATCTAGACTAAAGGACAAATATGATGTGGGAGTAGGTGAGAAAAATCAGGCTTATGTTACAATGACAAGAAGAAAGGGACAATTTGGAAAGTTTGGTCCTCATAAAAAGAAAAAGAACATGGCTAAAATCCAATGCTATGGATGTCAAGAATATGGACACTACAAAAGAGATTGTCCTAAGATCAAGAAGGACAATAGCAAAAGAAGAAGATGAGATTCTCATATCACTGAAGAAGTGGAGGAATCTAAAAAGAATAAATCCAAGAAGGAAGAAGTAATAGGTCTCCACTATTGAGATAGGCGTCCTCACCTGAGTTCTTTTCAAGTTCCTAAGTCTTCTGTTGTAAGACATTTCTATCATGATTCACTAAATGGGAAGCATCAAGGCATCATAGAAGCATTGAAAGCAAGAGCTCGGGACATCATCATAGAAAAGCATGAAAGTTGGTTAGAATATATGGAATTCAAGGATATAGCTCTCGGGAATCTCATTAGGAACATAAATGGCAGGTTCATCTAGTACAAGGTTCATCATACATCTATCAAAAGGAAACATCTGCTGATGGGGATACTTTAAATCCTCAAGATTCTCTTATCGGTGCCCTATAAGAAGAAGAATTTGTTTGAGTTTTCATCTCAACGAGAGAGAGGTTTTGGCCCTGGATGATAGCCTACATTTGGTGTCTCTTATCTCTTTATTTTTATGTATTGGTATTTTTTTGATGAATAATAACACTATAATAACATAAGTAAAAGAAGATCCTAACCTAAGAAGTAAAAAACATTCACAAGCAGTTACTAATAGAAGAGAATTCACTTAATTTCTATGCCCTAGATTTCTCAACATGATGTACTTATCTTCGTCTGAAATTTTAATATCAATAGATAACAATTTACTTACCATAGTATCAAAGGCGTTCAGATGCTCTGTCACTGAGTCTCCATCCTTCATCCTCACGTTATACATCTTTTTCCGTACGAACATATTGTTCACCAGAGACTTAGATTGGTACAAATTCCCTAACTTGTCCCATAAAGCCTTCATTGTAGCTTCCCCTGGTACATTCAACAATATTGAATTTGAGATATACACTTGTATTGTGCTCTTTGCACTATGATCCAACTTCGCCCGGTATTCTGTTGATATTTTCGTTGGTTTTGTACCCGGATCTACCACGATCCATTGATCTTTATCCACTAGAAAATCCTCCATTTTGAGCTTCCACGACTCAAAACTCCGCCCATTAAATTTCCCACTAAACAAGGTCTACCACACACCCGAGAAAAACACCTTAGTAGCAAAGGCATACCCTTGAAGCCAAAATAGCTCTCATACCAAATGTAGGTTTTAACTCCGTACAGAAATTACCTGTAAATGAATTCTTAAAATAAAAAAATAAACAATAGCGAGAACATAAAATAAATATACACAAAGATTTTCCCCGGGATCCCAAAACCGAGACTACCAGATTGATTTTTCAGTATTTTCCTTTCAATGTTACAATATATATATATATGTCAAAGCGTTCATAAACCCCAATCCATAAACCTTGGATTAGAAAATAATTGTAGTTACCTTCACTGGATGTACAAAATATCATGGGAAGAAAACCATCATGCCCAAAACTATGTGCAAAACCCATGCACAAAACCATAGGTAGGTTTGCCCACGTATTATAGGGTCCAAAAAAAATTCTCAGGGCATTTCCCTAGACCGGGGTAGGGGGGTTACCGCACCCCTACAAACCCCTCGACATGGGGGATTGTCACCCCCCTTGTGATAACCCCCCCCCCACACATGCGACTAGTCGTAGAAAGAATATAACACACACCCAACAAAGTCAAATGCGCAACGAATTACATCCTCATTTTATGGGAAACAACCTGCATAATGTTTGGACAAACTATTAGATTTTGGCAGATAGGATTCGTTGTTTCTGAGTACTTATCCATGATCCTATTGGTCCTTTTGCATGTTGAAGGCATGATTTCTTGTTCTTCTATACACATTAATATTAATATTTGTCCTACAACAATTTCCTAACAATTACAGATATTGTGAACATGACTATTTAATCCAAAAACCAACACATTTTTTTCATTTTTAAAGCATTTTAGCTTTATGTGCCTTGTTTGGGGACTAGTATGATAAAATTGTGATAAATGGTTGATAGATTCTAATTTACATGGTGTTTTGATAGTAGCATATATCCATATTAACCCGAGATATATTAAGTAGTAGAGGTATAAAAAATAAACCCAAGTCCAAACCTCTTGATGCTTAAAATATTTTGGATCTAAATGGATCTATGTTATTTTATATTTTTTCTTTTCTTTTATAATTACTAATGCTTTTGTATAGAGAATGGATACAAGTTTATTGTTATTTTACTTTGACTCCTTTTTCTTCTCTCATATTACATTCAATAATGCCCATTATTTTCCATTTTACCTTTTCAGCGTTACCCACCCACCCATCCACCAACATCTCACTATCTTGCATTCTAGGGTGCACCTTTCTTCTTTGCTTGAGGAAATGTTTAAATTTGGCATGCATGATACAATGATACTCCCATGAAAAATATCCAAGGGTGGTAATGAAATTTTAAATGCACCATGATGTTTATGTTCATGATAGGATCCATACTAATTTCATAAATCAACCTATATGGTAGATATTAATAACCTCCCCAACTATTAACTCCCTTGATGGGGGAGGTTTTGGACAAACTAGGAGTGAGGACTATACATTTGTAATGTGATAAATTGCAGTTTATAATCACATAATATAAATACTTCAGTGAGATTTGTAGGATAACTTGAGTTTAAAAGTGATGCAAACATACATGAATGATGTCCACATGATGCATGATTCAAGTGTAAGCACAAATGGCAACAAAAAAAAAAATTTAACATCCCTGTCTATTTGTAGCGACCTAAGACCACTTCCCACAATGCCCCTGAGGGTGCAAAGGAAAATTCCCTCGGTAGCCACTAAGTTGTGTTGATAAGGGAAGTTAAAGGGAAGATACCTTTGGGGTTGAGGTGAGGGTTCCCTTGCATCCAAAAAAGCTCTACAAAATTTTGTGCACTCATTTCTATCCCATGCCTAATCTTCAACATTTTGTGCATGTTGATGACAAGGAATGCCAATAGTTACATGAAGACTAATACGATCCTAATCCCATTATGAAAGGCTATCATCTTGGTGCATTTGTATAGCATACTCATATATACATTTTTTTACATCGTGTGGATATCTAGATCTCTTAGTTACCCAATAAATAAGATCCCACCACATAGTTCTTCTCAAAACTTTGGCATATGATATTTCTCAATATTTCAACCCTTGTTGGTACTATTATGTATATCCTCATTTTGATAATTAAGGGAAGAGAACTAATGTTTTATATCTATCTCGATTTTGAGTATGTAATGTGAGAACCCTCCTTCATGACATGCTTAAGGTTAATTCTCAAAGGAATTTGAACTTCTCTAGTTGTTGTTTATCTCCATGCTCATTTATATCACTTGTACCTCACCACATATGAACTTTCTAGGGTTGCGGGATGGCATCATATACATCCCCCCTTACATGTGCAAACATTGGATGCATTCACTTAAGATGCTACTGGGAAATTTATGGGTTGGTTGTCATAGAATCTGGATGGAGACAGACTATCATATGCCATGGGAAGATCAGATCAAACCCCCATTTCAATGGTGGGATCATTAATGAATACATAAAATTAGGAGGAAAATTTTTCATATATAATTAGTTCCACATGCATAACAAGTTCAAAAATATAAGAAATACTTATGTCACTTTATGATACTATGAATTTTTTGCATTCTATTATTGAATTCATAGAGTTGAGGTGAGGTATGAAGAATTATAAAATATGTAAGCTCTTACTCTTGAAATATAAAAATGGCATTATTGAATTAGATAAATGTATAGTAATATAAATTTTTATTTATGTATGGTTAATTAATGACAAGGAAATCATGTGATTTTTTGCCTCAATCGTATGAAACACAACTAGGTACATTAGATATGGTCATTAGAGCAGGTGGTATGTTATAGAAATGGATGATTTGTTGATCCAAGTGGCTCCAGGAAACCTAAAAAATAAACGTGCTCAAAATTTGAGGGGAACATCGCCAAGCTTTAGTGTTTGTCGTTACGATTCCAGTGGCACAATCTACACTCAAATCTGAGTCTGTGTCGGATCCTAAGCACAACATTCAAGGCTTTTGGACAACATTTTAGAAAAAAAAATATAGAATTCAATTTTTGTATTCAAATTGAGGCCTTTTTCGACAAGAGTTTTAGAAAAATAGAGTTTGGTACTTTTGTATTCAAATCCTTGGGGAAAATTTTGAGAAAAAGGTTGCTATTATAGATGGATTAGGTGAGATCTTATTAGAGAATTCATAGCTAAAATTAAGATATATTTGTAGATCTTTCCAAAAATTTTGACAATAAATCAATAGAGTGTAACTTGTAGAACTCTAAAAAGGCCTTCACATCAAATCCAAAATTGTCATTCACTAACCTTGAAAAGATTTGAATTTTCTTTTAAATTATAAGGGGGTGTGAGACATAATTAGAATTTGAATATCTAATGATAAAGATGTGTTTTTTCATTCTTATGATAAACATTCCCTCCTCTAAGTAATGTTTTTGGAAAATGTATTTAAATATAAAGATTAATATTGTTTGAAGAAATGTTGGTGTTTGATTTCTCTTTTTTTATCTTTTCCTCCTTGGAATATGAAAAAAAAAATTTAAAAATTAAAAGAGTATGAAAATTCTAAGCTCAAAGTGTTTTGAAGGATCCCACTATTTTTTCTTCCTTTGAACCCTTTCCTTTGTTAAACATGGAAATTTGCAATTTTTAAGCTAAGCAAGAGTTTGGAGTATCTTTTTGAACTCAATCTTCCTTCAAATATTGAATTCATAGATCATTGGATATTAGAAGCTTGAGGATTCTAGGGGTTTTTTTATAAATCATTCATAAATTTGAACATTAAAACAAAATATGGAGTACACATTTTCACATTTATGGAATTTACAAGTTTTCAGATTCCCCAACTTTTTTGAATTTCGTCTAACCTTCAAATAAGGTGGAATCCATGTGAAAAAGATAAAATTGAAATAATTAAGGTTAGATCCATGTGAGAAAAAAATATAAATTGAGGAAAACAATAATATAAGAAAATGCACACTTCTTGTTTTATTTAAAATCTCATCAAAGGATTGCATTAGTTCAAGAAAAGTATTCACGAGGGCATGCGATAGTCAGTACATTACATTTTGGTATTAGAGCTCTGGTTGAAACATTGGGTTTATCTGGGTTAGTTGCAGAACAACATGGTAGAAGTGATGACCCCTCCATTGGGGTTGTTTTGCATATTTTTTTATTAACCAAAATTTATTTATCCCTTTGGGACTTTATTCATGGGATGGGCACCCATCTAATGGGCAACTTAGAGGGTCGACATGCTACCAAGTGGCACGCATCCAAAGGGAAAATATGAGGGCCTAAAGGATGACAAGTGGTACCCATCCAACACCCAAATATAAGGGCCTAGAGACTGCCAAGTGGCACCCATCCAAAGAGGATCTTAGGGAAAAAGTGTTTCCAAGGGGTACCCATCCACTAGGAAGATCATAGGGTGGATGTGTTTCCAAGTGGCACCCATAAAATAGACATATCCAAGGGCTAAGGCTCTACCAAGTGGTACCCATATAATGGAAAGATCGGAGGAAAAATTCACTACCAAGTGGCACACATACAACATGTTGTTCTGAGGGCCTATAGGTTGCCATGTGGTTCCCATCCAATGCCTAGACCTAAGGGCCTAAACACTGCAAAGTGGTACTTTTCCTCCACTAGATTTCCAATTCATTATGATTTGGAATGGGATTTTTTTGTTTTCCACCTCATTATGGTTTGAGATGGGAATTTCCCCCTTAGAGTCATGTAGTTATTCCTCCACTAATGATCCTTAATCCATATCCATTTCCCCACTTTCATGTTGTAGAAATTATACAAACATGTGTATATCAATGGATTCAATCTGATCTAACAATGTACTAAAGCTAGATACTAAATCCTTCTACAAATCAAATGCAAAAATTAAACATGATCGCCAATCACATTAGAAAAGAAATAATCAAATCAAACCACAACACAGTATTTTCCAGGGGAAAGCTCGTTGCTCAAAACCCCTCTATCTTCTATTGTATATTCATAAAGGAATCATGAAACAATTACAATGCACTCTTCTCACAAGAGTCTCATGCACTCTCACAATTGTCTCACATTGTCCTGGAAAAAATCGACCAACACTTAGCCAATTATCAGCCTCTAAACAGCCTGTCTTGCTTGCGTAATTACTGATGAATGCAATCCCTATTCTTTAGGAATTTTGGCCTTCCAAAGTTGCGCAAGGATCATGGGAAATCCAATGGATGTCTAGTTGCATGCAGGCAACCTACTAATCACACAACTGATAGTTAACATCCCTTTAACCTTTGTCTCAACTGGGTCTCCACTGGAACTGACATGCATGTAGCTATTAATAGTAAATCATCAGTTGCATGGCAGATCACTGATTGTGAATTAAATAATATTTAATTTACTTGATCTCTCACTAATGCAACAAACAATTACAACTAGTTCAAATAACTCTAAATCACCTAATTGAGTTAATTGATTACTCATGTGTTAAACTAATGCACCAACTACAATTCGAACTCCATAACTAATAGAATTACTTTGCATGCCTCACCAACCACCCTCAACTCGAAATACATGAGCTAACTGATTTTATCACACTCAGTTAACTATTACAAGTGATCATGAGATAAGATTACATATTATTGTCCAATTTAATTAAGGGAAAATTAAATTATACATTGCACCAATTTAATTAATTAAATTGTCCTTCACACTAATGTATCGCTAGGACATGTAGGTCCCACACTAGTGTGTGTGCTACAATTTATTGTTGGACTTCAACACTCCCTCTCAACAAGAAAGGGATTATTTGCCACCCCATCCTTGCCTCTACGGTATTCGAATTTTCTCCTGGCGAGCACCTTTGTCAGAATATATACATCTTGATCCTTTGTGGGAATGTACTAAAGTAACATAATGCACCTCTAAACACAATATCTAAGATGGTGGTACTGGATGTCTATGTGCTTGGACCTATCATGGAATACCGGATTAACCGAGAGTTTAATGAAACTCTGGTTATCACAATGTATCATAGTCGAATCCATCTGAGAACCAAACAAACCAACCAGGATCTTTCTCATCCAGATGGCCTCACATGCAGCTTGACTTGCTGCCATTTACTCTTCCTTGGCTGAACTGAGTGCCACATATCGCTGCTGCTTGTTGTACCAAGAAACTATTGTCTATCCTATGTTGAAAATTCCTCGTGATGTGCTCTTTTTGTCTGATGGACTGCCTGCCCAATCTACATTCATGAAGCCTTGAAACTTCACTCCCTTTGTCCGTCTGTACCATAATTCATACTCTGCAGTGCCCCTAAGATATCTCATGACATGCTTCCCTACCTTCCAAAAGAGCTTGGTCAACTTAACCATAGATTTACTCAGTTGGTTAACTGCGTAGCAATTTTCTAGTATAGTGTTCACCAAGTACATCATTGAACCCACTAACTACCTATAGACAATAGCATCCACTAATTCTCCTGAAGTAGCATCCTCTTTCCTCCAATTTCCTGGAAGAGGAGTGTCCATGGTCCTTAATTCTCTCCATGTGAAACTTACCCAGTATCTCTTTGGCATACTTTCCTTGAGAAACAAAAAGCTCACCATCCTGCTGACATATTTCCAAACCAAGGAAATAGTGAAGGAGTCCCATGTCCTTCATTTCGAACTCCTTGCAAGATCCTCCTTGCAAGAAGTTATCAGCTGCTCATCGCCTATCAAAATTAGATCATCAACATAAAGTACAATAATCAAGAGTTTACCATCAACCACAATCTGGTCCAGGTTCACATCAGCTTCACTTTTGATGAAGCCCAACCCAGTGAAATAGTTGTCAATCTGAGTGTACCAAGCATGAGGTGTTTGCTTCAGCCCATACAATGCTCTCTTGAGTCAACACACATGCGACTCATTGTCAAAGATCTTGAAACCTTATAGCTTCTCTATGTACACTTCCTGCTCAATAACTCCATTAAGAAATGTAGTTTTCACATCCATCCGATGAATGTGCCACCCCATCTGCATTGAGATTGCAAGGATAGATCTAATGGAAGAGTACCTTGGGACTGGTGTGAAATTATATTCATATTTGATCCCTCAACTTGTGAGAATTCCCAGGCCACAAATATGTCCTTGTACTTCTCCACACTCCCATCCGCTGCTTGCTTCACCTTATAGATCCATATAGATCCAACCATTGATTTTCAGATCGATCTTGGGACGACTTCCCATGCATTGTTCTTGATGATGGAGTCATACTCCTCTACCATAACGTCAACCCAAATTGGTTGTTGCACTGCTTCCTCAAAGGAAGATGGTTTTATCACAATACACTTGCTCATAAGATCTATGTATCCAGTAAACTTGTCTGGAGACTATCTTTGTCTGCGCTGTGAAATAGGTGCTCCTACACTCTCTATCGCATCAAGTCTCAATCTATCAGCTTCCATGGTGTGCCTTCTACCATTTCTGGTGGATGTCCTTGCATGAGTGTTTTCTGCCACTTAATGATCCTTCGCATGTGGTTGCTCCACATCTTGAGGTTCATTCTTTGGAACCAAGAGTTCCTCCTCTGCATGCAAATCTAGCTCCCTCTCAAGGGACAATCGCATGGCTTTCTCCTTATCAAATTTTATATCCCATCTCACAACATTCATCCTCTTATTTGGAAAATACACCCGATAGTTGTGGGGAGTATCAATGTACCCCACAAATATCCCAATCTAAGATGTTGGTTCGAGCTTCTTTCTGGCATCTTTTCTCACATGCGCATAAACAGATGAGCCAAAAATATTAAAATATGAAACATCAAGTTTCTTACCAGTAAAAGCCTCTTCTAGTGTACTCATGCCAAGTATCTGATGAGGACAACGGTTTTGCACAAATAACAATGTGTTGCATGCCTCCGCCCACATATGCAACAGTAGGCCCTGATCATGCAACATCACTCGTGTTGCACCCGCAATTGTTATGTTCTTTCTTTTTGCGACCCCATTATGTTGTGGGTTATGCAGCGCAATCAACTCCCTCTGAATTCCTTATTTGCTACAGAAGCTCTTGAATTCATTGGAGATGTACTCACCACCATTGTCGCTCCTAAGAGCCTTCACATGCTTCCCTGTGTCTTTCTCCACCATTGTTTTGAACTCAAGAAATTTTGAGAACGTCTGATCTTTCTTCTGCATGAAGTAGATCCAACACTTTCTAGAAAAATCATCAACAAATATCACATAGTACTTATGCTTTGTTGTCGAAGCAATAGATAATGGTCCACACACGTCTAAGTGAACTCTCTCAAGGATTTATGAAGCTCAATTCTCCTTCTCGTTAAAAGTGGCCTTTGCATACTTCCCCATAGTACATCCCTTGCATGTGTCTAACTACGCAAGAGTACCCTTGGGAAGACCCGTAGAAATTTGTTGCATGAGCTTCAAGGCTCCGTGGTGTAGATGGCCCAATCTCTTGTGCCATAACTCACCCTCATTCAGGCTCACCACTTTTTCTTCCTTACCCATCAATGTTGCGCAGCCATCTACATCAATTTTATAGATATTCTTCACACGAATCCCAATATTCTTGGCTTTTCCTATTGTTTTGTGTCGCAGGAAATATTTTCCTTCACTGAAAACAACATCATAACCTCTTTCCTCCAACATTGTGACTAAGAGAAATTTTTTCTTCAAGCCTGGTACATGCATTACATCTTTTAATTGAAAGGGTTTACCAATCTGTCTCTGGAAGGTAACTGTACCAATCCCAGTAGCACTGTACCACCCGTCATCACCCATTTTGATATGCATCTAGAGGTCCTTCTCCTCCAAGCTACTGAAAAGTTCTTTTTCTCCCGTCATGTGAAAGGATGCACCACTATCCAAGTACCACATCAATCCCATTGCACTTGACATCATGCATGCAATGAGCAAGAAGTCAAGCTCAAATTGTCAGGCCAAAGCCTCACCAGCTGTAGATCCTAAAGCCTTCTTGTTCTTATTTTGTGGAAAATTAGTGGCATAATTTCCATGCTTGTGACAGTGAAAACACTTCACTCTGGACATGTCACGCTTCTTGCCATCTTTGTCGAACTCACATTTGGAATGGAATTTCTTTCCCTTACCCTTCTTTTCCTTGGCATCCAAAGCGCAATCTTCTTCATCATCATTCTTAGATGAAGATCCATCCCTGTCATTTCGCCTAAATTCTTCTTGCACCAAATCCTACCAAATTCGTTCCTAATCTGGCAGCTTTTCCCTTCCATTGACAGAGTCCTGATAACTATGCCAATGCTTAAGAAGTCCTAGAAGAGATAGCCTCATCAATTCATCATCCGCGACAGTAATGTTGACGCTCCCAAGCTCATCCTGACATTGGACAAACGTTGTTAAATATTTCGACATAGTGTCACCTTTCTCCATTTTGATTTTCCTTAGCTTGTCCTTGAGTGCCAATTTTTTGTGATCACTGCTACTCTGAAATAGATCTGTCAAAGCTTTCCACATTGCATATGGTGTCGCTTTGCCATGGATACTTGAGACAATGTGGTCTCATACTCCCTCCAATAAGATCCTCGTCGCCTTTGCAACCTTCTTTTTCCAATCATCAAGATTTGCAGCATCTGCTACAGGGGTTTGGGAACATCATTGTCAATGAATTCTTTCAACCCATTGTCCTCCAGTACTGCATCCATCCTATCTTTCCACACAATATAGTTAGAGCTTCCCTCAAGTGCATACTCTAATCTCAAGCCATTTCGATCCTGAATCGCCTATCACACCGAGAATACCTTTTGCAAATTTGAACTCTATTCAGTCACAAACTCAGCTTCTCCTCCACTATAGTGATTTCATGTGCTCTGATATCATGTAGAAATTATACAAAAGTGTGTATATCAATGGATTCAATCCGATCTAACAATGTACTAAAGCTAGATATTGAATCCTTCTACAAATCATTTGTGGAAATTAAACAAGATCGCCAATCACATTAAGCAAAGAAAGAATCAAATCAAACCACAACACAGATACTTTCTCGGAGAAATCTTGCTGCTCAAAACCCCTCTATCTTTTATTGTATATTCATCAAGGAATCATGAAACAATTACAATGCACTCTTCTCACAAGAGTCTCCTACACTCTCACAACTGTCTCACACTGTCCTAGACAAAATCAACCAACACTTAGCCAATTCTCAGCCTCTAAACAACTATCTCACACTGTCCTAGACAAAATCGACCAACACTTAGCCAATTCTTAGCCTCTAAACAACTTGCCTTGCTTGCGCAATTCTTGATGGATTTAATCCCTATTCTTTAGGAATATTGGATCATAGGCAATCCAATGGATGTCTGGTTGCATGCGGGCAACCTACTAATCACACAACTGATAGTTAACATCCCTTTAACCTTTGTCCCAACTAGGTCTCCACTGGAACTGACATGCATGCAGCTATTAATAGTAAATCATCAGTTGCATGGCAGATCATTGATTGTGAATTAAATAATATTTAATTCGCTTGATCTCTCATTAATGCAACAAACAGTTACAACTAGTTCAACTAACTCTAACTCGCCTAACTGAGTTAATTGATTACTCATGCATTAAACTAATGCACCAACTGCAATTCGAACTCCATAACTAATAGAGTTACTATGCATGCCTCACCAACCACCCTCAACTCGAAATACATGAGTTAACTGAGTTTATCACACTCAATTAACTATTACAAGTGATCATGAGATAAGATTACATTTTTATTGTCCAATTTGATTAAGGTAAAATTAAATTAGACACTGCACCAATTTAATTAATTAAATTGGCCTTCACACTAATGTATCACTAGGACCTATTGGCCCCACACTAGTGTGTGTGTTGCAATTTCTTGTTGGACTTCAACACATGTTAATCTTTAGCCATATATTATGATGCTCTTAAAGTTTTGTTATCATTCATTATAACGGTAGTAGTGCTTAAAAGGAGAATAAATTTATTATTCTCAAATTCAAGTACAATAAGAAAATGTTATCAACCAACAATATCAATTTGTGTTATAGTTATGAAATGAAGAATAAAATGTTAATCTTCAGCCATATGTTTTCATGTTCTTAAATTTTTGCTGTAATTAATTAAAATAGTGCTCAAACAGAAAATAAGATTATGTCTACAAATTGAGGATTTTACATTAATGACATATTTTATTGTGTTCTTCAAACCATGTATTTTATTAAGACATTTTCTTTATGATATCCATATTTACCATAATAAGGACACACTTTAGAAGAATTCTTCCCCTTATCTTATTGTGTAGTGTTAAAGGTGAAGGTAAATCTCTAGCTCCTTTGTTTAAAAAACACTCTTGTTAGGAATAAATTCCATGTAACCCATTAGATTTTGGAAGAGTACTTTCCTTTTGGTTGGTTAGATAATGTGAGTTTTGAGATGACTCGGACACCTAACCCGTGGCTTGAGTAACTATGATCTAGGGGCATCTAAGCCATCAAAATCACCTAAGATCACACCGAGATTGGGTCACACCAACCCTTAGCATGGTTAGAATTTAGCCTACAAAGTTTCAAACCAATGACCTTTACACCATGGAGTGATTTAGAATAACACCTTGGCATTGTCTACTCTACACCACATGGAACTTAGGAGAGTAATTTTGAGATAGTCTTATTTTTTATATTTTTTGTCAAAAGCTTTTTTTACAATCATGAGAAATAATGTTCTTCTTAATTTATTTAATAATGAATTAATAAAATATATAATACCAATTATTTTCCCAAATCCTACATGCCAACACATTTCCTTAAATATGTTATATTGAAAATAAAGCAATCATTAATACCTTGAAACTATAGTAAATTGTTTTATTAGATCTATTAAATTACTTAATTTTTTTCATTATAATATGATATTAATTATTATGTAATATTTACATAAATGTAGTATATTGAATACAAAGTAATTATCAATATTTGGAAACACTTTTCACTATTTTCATCACATTCATTAAATTATTTAACAGTTTCCATTATCATAATTTTAATTATTAACTTATATTTTGATATATTCACCCTTGCTAAATAGATAAGCAAACTTTGGGAAATCAAAATCTGGCCTTGATTGTTAGGAATTTTAAAATTTTATTTTTTATTTTATGTAATTTTTTCAAAAACTCGTTAATTGATTCCAGTTTGATCCAGTCCCAATTGGAAACTTGATTTGCTAAGTGACCACTTCGAACATTTAATTATAATTATAAAATAGATTGAAAAAAATTTATGTCATTGATAAAATTAAAATATTTAACTGAACTGAACTTTATATCGCGGAAAATATTTAACCTACAGCGAAAATCTGATTGCGGGAGTTTGAAAACTGAACTTTATATCGGGAAAAGATTTAACCTACAGCGAATTTTTAATCTGTAAGAAAAATTTTAAGAAATGTATACGAGTTTTAAACAAAATTTAAATTATGAAAATAATTTTTTTTTAATAATGGAAATAAATTCAGCTTGACAACTCTAACTCTAATCCATAGGATTCGTAGGGATTCTGATGCAACTCCTTTCAGAATCGCTCGGCAAGAAGAAATTTATTTTCATCAGGAATGATATGCGGCGTCCAATCGATCTCATCGATGAATTGCCGTCAAATTTGGGGATCATAATTGTAGCAAAGTGTTAACTGATCTTCGCAATACAACCCCTGCCTGTAGAGCTCGTACAGGAATTTTCTGCGGCGTTTCCGGCTGCCAGAAAATATGGCAGAAAATTTCCCGCAGGATCGCTCAATTTCAAGGTTTGCCATTAGCCCTAAACACAGTTGCTGCAGCGATGAGGCGGAAAAACACTGAAGACGAGTGGAGGCCTGAGAAATGCAGATCCTTAATTGTGAACCAGTCACAGCACCATTGATGCGGAGCTCTATCAGAGGCTAAAATGGAATTACAACTCATAACTTATATTGCGCTGGGTTTCCTGAGGATGCAGAGATTCCTATGCAGACATTCGTAGAAACGCGGAGCGCGGAAAGCTGGGTGGGCTATCTGCTTATAAACTGTTGAACTTATTAGCTTATCTGCTCACAGGCTTATCAGTTTATATGCCTATCAGCCTATACGTTGATAAACAGATCTTGTTATCATCTTATAACCACCTGAGCGTATCAGTTTATAAGCACGTGAACTTATAATATTATAAGTCCGGCAGCTTATTTTCCTATAAGTAGATAAGCTTATCAAATTATAAGCACATGTGCTTATCAAGTTATAAGCAAGTACGCTTATTAGGTTATAAGCAGACGTGCTTATCAAGTTATAAGCAGATAAGCTTATCAAATTATATGCACACGGGCTTATCATTTTATAATCACACGAACTTATCAGTTTATAAGACGATAAGCTTATAATCTTATAAGCAGGTACGCTTTGAAAACTATAAGCTTATCAAATTATAAGCAGGTTCGCTTATTAATTTATACGCACAACTTCTTTCAAATTATAAGTCAATTACCTTATCAATTAATAAGCAGATAGGCTTATCCATTTATAAGCAGATAAGCTTATAATTTTATAAGCATACCGTCTGATAATTTTATAAGTCGAGTATCTTATCAGCCTATACGCTATCATCTTATAAGCAGATAAATTTATCAATTTATAAACAAATAAGTTTATCAATTTATAAGCTATAACCTTATAAGCAGACAGATCCATGGGCAGATAACCTCTTCAGTTATCGGCTTATCTGCTTAAGCACATGATACGGCAGCAGCTCTGAGGCGCCATGGCGGGAGACAGCAACCGACGCAGGTCAGGTTGCAGGTCTGTCTGAGACGCTGCTGCGGACACAATGTGTAGTATTGACATATATTGAAAAATACCCATTCAACTTCTTCACAGTATTGACGGAATCCGGTCTCCCAATCTGTAATCTTAGTAAATAGATTAGGTTTCCACGTGACACAGTGACAGAAGCACCGCCTTCGCTGTTGGTTGTAGCACGCGATTGATGGGAAATAAGTTTCCACATTCTCGATCTGCTGGATGACTCCAGCAGCAACGCTGGTAATTCCGATATCCTTTGTATCAATGGCAATCTCGGCGACCATTCCATCGTGTTTATAAATGGACCCAAGTTTAGTCAAATCAGATGGGTGAATATGGCGGTTTTTCTTCTCTCTGTTTTGTTTTCTCTGCGAGGATTTTTCAAATTGTCTGCAGCTTTTCATTTATCCCCATGAAAGTTGCCCACTCTCTTGCTCATTCAGCTTCGGAGGAGGCTGGAAAAAGGCTTGGAATTTCGAATCCAATATACTTTTGGCATTTTCTTTGACATGTGAATCTCTCTATTTAATCGCTGTGGTTCATGGGTGTTTTGGATGCATATGCTGAAGTGAGCCTTCCCTATAACCTTCCATTGGGAAAATTGTTTTGACACTTATTTTTTTTTCTTTGAGTTAGCAAATATGCTTTTCCATTTCCTTTCCTGAGCTCGCTCACTCGCTCAAACCCTAGCCTTGAGTTTCCCATTATTTATTTACTTCTCTTTTGTGTTCAATCACACATATTTCAATAAAGATTATAAAAAAGTAAAATTTGATGTTCGCTATATGATTCAAACCAGAAACCGTTTAAAAGTCATGGGCATGGTTAACCTTAGAGAAATAACAAATTTTATTTTTCTAAAATGAATAGGAAAATGAGTATTTTAAGGAATGGGAGAAATAACATAGTCTCTAAAAATAATCAGAGAATAGATATTATAAGGAATGGGAGAAATAAACATTTTGTTTTAAGAAGGAAGTGTGTTTGGACTCGAGAGATGATTATGAGATCCTAAGAACTATAGCATTTGGGAGATAACAAATACTCAAATTGAATCTAAGGAATTAAGGGAGTATTAAGAGTGAATCTCATATTCCCTAGACACGTGAGTCAAATAGAAATGATATTCTCTCTCAAGATGATCCTCTTACTCTAAAAAATTTGGTATAAGATATGAAGGCCTTATTATTTTAGGAAAAGCAGAATGGAGATTGATAGCACAAGGGAATGTGGTTGGGTCATATCCTAACTCTCCTACTAAGTAAAATATATTGATACTTAATGTAATGGGGTCATCTCTAATAAATAAGACCCTACAAGTTAGCAAAGTCTAAAATCAATATATGTAAATGGTCACATTAAAGACATGCCATTGTGTTAGTGGTTGAGGCCTGATTAATGAGGTCCACTAGGTGGTTAGCGTTTTGGTTAATTAAAAACCATATATTGTAGAAGAAGGCGAGTAGTTGGTTGTCAAGTGAATATTATTGTTTTTGAAGATCTTCTCGTGCCAGATTTCCCCCCTTTAAAGAGGTGAGTGAATGTTGCATCTAGTTCTGAATATCAATAAAATTTTGCTTACTCATGTTGATTCAAAATTTAGGTTCCAATTATTTGCTTTTTGTAGTGTTGACAAGGTGGAATGCTTATGATTTAATAATAGGGGTTAATCCCAATAGAGATGCTTGATTAGACTCTCCTCTATTTGGTATGGAATAACCCTCTAGATTAATGGCCTAGTAGCCTTTCGATAAACCTTAATACATGTTTTTTTATATTTTTTCTTAAGTTTTTGTATATTAACAAATTAGAAAGAAAGAATTAGTTTATTAAAAATAAGCAAAATGTTGTTTAGAAAAGTAGTTTACATCACATAAATTGCTAATCATCTATTTCAATGAAATATTTCTATATGAATCACTTTATTTCATAGCAAATTATATATATATATATATATATATATATATATATATATATATAACTCAATGAATTTACTTGTTTGAAGATTTGTTGAGATGAATGAATGATAGAAATTTAAATATTTCTACAAAATAGCTTCAAAAACAACTAAAACTCCTTACAATACATCTATTCAAAGATTTGAAATACAAATTAGTCCACATAATTCATCTTGCATTATTGATTCTCCTCATGGCAAAGTGTTCTAGCCAATGAATGGCTTCCTCATTAGTCAAATCGGATTGCTAATAAACAATTCAATCAATCAACTTGTCACATGTCCAACGTTTAGTAAGAATTATTCCTACAATAGTTTGAAGAGCTAAAGATAGCAATAGGTGCCTTAATCAAAATGGTTAATTCTAATTGTCTGAGCTTTGGAATGACATATATGGTTTTTCTCTTTGGTTTGCTTGTTTTACACGAAACTACTATGCATGCTTTGATCATATGATTGCAAAAATATTATTCTTTGGCATATGCTTTTGGAAAAAATTCCAGCGATTTTATATAGAGGTAGGAATTTTGCACATGTCATTTGACTCATTTTGAATTTCTTTATATTTTTATTAATTTTTAAATATAAAATTAAGTTTTTTCTTGCATGATATTAATTTTTAATTCGTTCAAATGTTTTATTGAACCATAATAATGATTCTATATGTTTTTTTATTTTTATCACATTTGTTAATATTTAAATTTTGTTTTTAATTTTTTTATCATATTTGTCAACATTAAAATTTTATTTAAAAAAAAAAAACAAAATTCATTGACTACCATCTGACCTTTCTGACAGTTAGGTTCCTCTCTCAAAGTTTCCCTATAGTCAGAGGAGGAAGCCACTAAGGATACTCTGTCAAGGTCTTCCTATAGTCAAGATTTCCATTATATGAAAGAAAGTTTGTCTGCATACATGCAACAATTTGCATAAACATTCCTACAAGCATATGGCATTTTGCATGCAAGTTGATCGAATGCCAAAGCTAAGGAAGATTTTAAGGACTCTCCTCCACATGCATGTACTTAGATCGTATACTTCCACACTCCATATGAGAGATGGATGAGGACGAAGAAAAAAAAAGCATGGGATAACATTGAGTTAAAAGTAAGGTATCACAATAGAGATACAGTCCTAGATTGTGACATATGACTTCAAGCATGTACCATGCAAGGATAGTAATAGCAGGAAACCTGAGTAGGAAAAGTTTTATTTTTATGTTGGGTATTTTTGTTGCACAAAAACATGCAAAACTTCTAGACCCTCATGTGAAATATTTTTGCATTTTAATGATTATTGAAGCTCTTGTGACATTTTCTTGTTCTAATATGCATGCTTTGTATAAATCATTGAGTATTAACTTAGTG
Organism: Pinus albicaulis; assembly: GCA_034641835.2. NCBI lineage: Eukaryota > Viridiplantae > Streptophyta > Pinopsida > Pinales > Pinaceae > Pinus > Pinus albicaulis. The sequence goes on along the minus strand of JAXQQM020069524.1, from coordinate 45,770 downwards.
AACAATGTTCTGAAGCGACTTTCAAGATTTTTGCATGTATTTCATGTGAAGGATAGAAGTGGAGGAAATCAAATCACCAAGGCAAGTCTTTGGTCCTCTTCATCCAAGAATGAAGACCAGCCTAGTGTATCCTATCTCGTCTCTTTACCTACAAGAGATTCCATCACTGGAGTAGCATTATGACCTCCAACAATTTTGAATCCAATTGATAAACTGATAAATTTAAATATAATTTGTACTTGTAAGAGGATTGTTGTTGGACATCAAGAATATGAAGAATAGCCAAATTTTGAGTTGGTGCTTTAGACTAATCAAGTTTTCACCAACGTGAGTATATTAATAGAAGATATAACTAGTGGTTGTGTTCCTCATTTATATTTTATACAAGCATCATACTATCGAAATGAATTCTGATACATCGGCCCATGAAGCCTTCATTGCCGCTACCATTGAGGCAGAGCACAGATATTCTAATGACTTCGAGATAGATGACCTGATCATTAAGCAAGCCATTTCTCTGCAACCTAACCAGGATTTGAACTATTAGGGTCGATGGAAGGCACAGTCCAACCAGAGACAATACACTCGGCGTAAGGGCAAGAAGAGTATTTATAAACACAATATGGATATCAGGGTTGTCCACCTTGACTATGACGATCTATGCATTCGGGTGGCTAGCCTACAGAAAAGAGCCATGATCGGTAGATGGATGTTTCTTGATGGTGGCGAGGTTGATACTGCTGGGTGGATAAAACAGCACTGGTATCTGATCATCGGATACACTCCCAAGATCAGCATGTTACTCAATGGATGGTTCAGCATCCACTTCATGGATGAAAAGGATGTTTACAAGATTATTGGGAGAATGTGGGTGAGGGGACGCAGCTTCATGTTGCTAGTCCCCTGGTATCTGGGCTTTAACCCAGTGATGGAGGCTCCTCGCAGCAGGGTAATTTGGGTCAAGCTGCCAGGCCTTCCACTGGAATTCTGGACCCTCAAGGCGCTACGGGCGATAGGGAATTCTATTGGATGCACGAAGTACATCGACCCCAGTATTGTTGGGGCACCCGACAAAAGAATTGCATGGTTGCTGGTTGAGGTGGACTATGCTGGCAGCCTCTCTGGTGATGTTGACCTTATCTGGGGCAACCGACGCCATAGACAGTGCATCAACTACTGGGGTATTCCATTTCGATGCTTGATCTACCACAGGACTGGGCATCTTCGAGAGAATTGTCCCTTCCGTCCCAGGTATGATCGCAACAATAGAGCCTATGATGCGGGTCTACGTCAAGTTGATGCTTGAACCGACACTACAGGAGACAACATGCTAGGTAATCCTATATCTTCGTCTTCTAATGAAGATGCTTTTATGTCTGCTCATGAACAAACTAAACGTACTACACAAGTGCATGGGGAAAATGAATTGGTATCTAGGCTTTCTGAACCTTTAACAACCCAATATAGAGTGTTGCCACCCGAGGAAGAGGTGAACCCGCCGGTTAGTGCTGTGGTGCTACCAGATTTACCCGTCCCGCCTACCTATTCCCAATTACCCCGCGACCCACCAGTTTCATCCTGTGATTTCAGTCATCCGCTCTCTAAACCCGTCAACTTTGTTGTTGGGGAATCCTCGTCTGCGAGGTATAAAGACGCATCTGATGATTGCCTCGGTTATACCGTGCCTATCCCTGCCAATCCTATCGGGGAATCGCCTGCATCTAATCCCCTTGCCTACTCTGATGATCTTAATGACACCCCTATTAACCCGGTCGATCTCACCGATTCCCCTAGGAACTCGGTGGGGAGTGACCTGGAATCGATCATGAGTAATCCTAACATCGACCTTGCTGCCCTCACTGTCTTTAATCGACCCCCTAATCAACCTTCCCTTCCCCAATCATCCATTTCAAATGTCACGATCCGAAAATCATCCAAGATTTCTAACAAAAATCTCAAAGGGAAACTTAAAGTTGTAGCCCTGTTCTCGGAAGGGGATGAAAATCTCATGAACGTTCTAATTGCTGCAGCAGAGGATATCTCCGTGACCCTGCGGGCGCTTGGAGAAAGCCACCCGGATACTGTGGACCCATGAATCAAATCATATCAATGAACATTAGGGGGGTTGGCAATGACTCCAAAACACATTGCCTCGGAGATTTGTTTTCTTCTATCGACTCTTTTATTATTCTATGTCAAGAGACTTTGTGTTCTCATGATAAGGCGATTAAAGTTTTTTTGAGTCTTAAGCCCGGATGGCATGCTGCGACAGTCGGCGCTATTGGTCATTCCGGGGGCACCATAGCAATGTTGAATCCATCCAAGGTTGATTTAAAAGCTTATAGTTTGTTTGGTGGTATGATACTAAATGGCCATCTGCGTGGTAACGAAGGGATTTTCAACATAGTTAACCTTTATGCTCCATATCACAACAAAACAATTTTTTGGGATCGTATGCAGGCCTCTGGTATTCTATCCCTTCAAAATCTTATTATCATGGGAGATTTTAACTCCACGGTGCAAGTGGATGATATATGGGGTTTGCGTGCTAGATTGGATCCTATATCGGGGATGCTCAATGATATGTTTTGCGCACACCAAATAATTGACATCAAGCCTGTTCCTCTTTTGCCTACATGGACTAACAAAAGGGTCGGTGATGCTTTCATTGGGAAAAGGCTTGATCGGGCCATGGTAAAGGAAAACATTATTCAATGTCTTGAGGAGCCCCGGATGGTGATCCACGTCTCTGATATATCTGATCACATGCCCATTTCATTCTCGTGGAAGCTGGGGGCACAGAACAAAGGGACGGCTTTTAAATTTAACAGAGCCTGGCTGCTGGAGGAGGAATTTGTGCAACTGATTAATGACTTGTGGAATGAAGTAATTGAAGGTCCAAATTTCACGGTTTGGGAAAGATTTCAATATAAATTGCAAAAGATTAAGAGAGGAACGAAAACTTGGGAAATTTCCAAGAAGAGGGCTCTCAGAGCAGAAATGATTTCTATTTCTGAGAAGATAAAGGATATATATTGTAGCATGACCTCTAATGCTCCAGATGATGGCACATATAGATTGTTGAAGGAATTGGGCGATAGAAAAAGGGAAATCCTCCACATTGAAGAGACTATGTGGAAGCTCAAGAGCAGGATAAAGTGGATAAAGGAGGGGGATCTTAACACCAAATTTTTTCATAAATGTGCTAATGAGGAGAAACAAGAATGCTATTTGGAAAATCAAGAGAGAGGAAGGATCATATGCCATCACAAATGCTGAGATTCAACGAGAAGCATACAGGCACTTTTCGAATTTATATAAAGTTGATCTCGGTATTTGTGCTAACAATCAAAACTGGGTTCTAGAACATGTACAAAGGATGTTCGATGATGCTGGCCTAAACGAGTTAAATAGGCCAATTATGAAGGATGAGGTGCTCTCGATCTTAAAATCCTTTTCTTTTGATAAATGTCCGAGGCCAGATGGATGGCCCTCGGAATTCTACCTGTTGTTTTTCGAGTTGATGGGATCAGAGATTATTGAAATGGTGGAACAGTCCAGAATGCAAGGACACATGCCGACCAACCTGAATTCAACCTTTATTGCTCTTATTCCAAAGGCATCAAATCCATCTACCTTTGCGGATTATAGGCCGATTGCATTATGTAATCTGATTTATAAAATCTCCTCAAAGATTATTGCAAATCACATTAAGGTCACTTTGGAAAAGCATGTGTCGATGGAGCAATACATTTTTTTAAAGGGATGGTCTCGCACAGGAGGTACTTCATACCATGCACACAGAAAAAAGGGAGGCACTTGTTATGAAGGTTGATTTGTTCAAGGCCTACGATTTTGTGGACTGGTCGTTCATCCGCCTGATTTTGCTCAAGACTGGTCTTACAATTCCCATCATCTGATGGATAATGTCCTGCATCACTTCAATGCGATACGCGATGATTATTAATGGCATACCCACAAATTTTTTTGTGGCAGGCAGGGGTCTACGTCAGGGATGCGCCCTGTCACCAATGATTTTCATTCTCATTATGGATAGCTTCAAAAGGATTATGCACAAGGTTGAGTTGAATGGTTTTATCTCTGGTTTCAAATTTTCTGAAGCTATCTCGTCCACACACTCTCTTTTTGTGGATGACATGTTGATATTTGGGTCACTTATCAGAAACCATTGGTTCTACACCCATTATATATTAATTCGATTTGGCACGGCAACTGGTCTATGTGTCAACAAGCACAAATCGGTTCTCATATACCAATATGGAGACAGGGATGAGATATCTTTCATTGCAGGATTCCTGGGGATAAATTACATGGTTGCTACTGAAGGATTTAAATATTTGGGATTTTTTATCAAGCCGTGCAACTATAGGAACCGGGATTAGGGCTGGCTTGTTGACAGATACAGGGATCGCATTTGCAGGTGGACGCACCAATGGCTCTCCATGGGGGGTCGTCTTATCATGGTGCAGGCGGTTCTCTCGCAAATGGTGGTTTATCGGGCACATCTTTTTTATTTGCCGCAACATGTCATTGATGAGATTAACAAAATCTCTAGCCAATTTTTATGGGGTGGAAATTACGCGTCCCACAAATATCATTTGTGCAGTGTAAAGGTTTTGTGCAGGCCTAAATACCACGATGGATGGGGTATCCTTGACTTGAGAACCTTCAATTCCGCTTTACTTGTTAAGTCCTTTTGGAGAGCTGTGAATGGGATGGGTATTTGGAACAGGATTATTAATAGCAAATATATTCATGGGGACCCATTGATGCATTTGATTAATCATGAGTTCTATTTCACTGATAAGATTTCAGCCATGTGGAGAAGCTTTGGAAAGGTGTTGCATCATGTTGCGGACAGGATGACTTTGCGATTTGGTGATGGCCGTAAAATTCCTATTTGTTCCAAGATGATTCATGGCATCAATGCTAATATGTGCATCTCTCCCAATCTTTCTTATCGCCTATCACACCGAGGTATTGTTTACATTTCTCATATTATTGCATATTGGTCATTTAGTGCCCCTGTTTTTAAGAATGTAGAACAACTCAATCTGATAGGTAATGATGTTGTGTTGGGGGATCAATATATTGGCCTCCTTCGTGGAGGTGGTTTATGTTATAATGTTGGTGGAGATACCATAGCATGGGATGGTCCTCTATGTGGTAATTCAATCATTGTCTGTGACATATACTAGCGTATCAATCTAAACAACTATGCTAGTCAGATTTCTATGACTTTCTCTAAATTCTGGAAATGGGGTATTCCTACCAAGATCATATTATTTGGGTGGCTGGTGTGGAAAGGTAAGATCCTAACCTGGGATAACTTGCTCAAAAGGGGGCAATATGGCCCTAATAGATGTGTTGTTTGTTGTCAAGAGGAAGAGTATATATCTCATCTTTTTTTCAATTGCCCCATTGTACTTCGCCTTTGGAGTTTATTTAGTGGACCCATGATAGATCCGACATGGGTGCCTACTGACTTCATATCATCAACTGAGGAGTGGGGGAAACTGAAAGGAAATTACAAGCTCCTTCCCTTTTTTCTTATCTGGGAGGTTTGGTTGGCACGGAATAGATTGATTTTTGACAATCTGCCTTTCAACATAGTTTATACATACTCTGCTATCAGGAGATGGATTGATGATCGTCCCACTATCGATGACATCATTGTGGATGGATCCATCAAGAACAGACCTCATGATATCTCCATCCCGACTTTTTTCTTTATGGGGCCTGTTTGGATGGCAACAATGGATGTGGGGCATGGGTCAAGTTGTCACAAAGAGAAAGGATTCATTTATATTGGAATGGTGGTCATGGGACTAATATTAAAGTTGAGATCATGGCTATATGGGGTGCTCTTTGGGCGGCCATTCATTTAAGACTTCCACACCTAACTTTCTATGGGGACTCCAAGATGGTGGTGAATGTTATTATGGACAATCTACATATTTCTAACACTGCTCTACAAGGATGGTTGCAGCAGGTGAAGTATCTTTGGATGAGATTACAACGACCACCCATCAAGCATATTTACAGGGAGAATAACACCAGGGCAAATGGACTTTCCAAGAGGGGCATCACTGCAGAATTTGGTATCATTCATGTTCTTCACTAAAGGGATGGGGCTATTATCTGGGAAAATTCTATTCCTTTGCCCTAATGGGGTTTCCTTTTCATTTTTCATACTCATATCACTGAGAATATGTCTTTATTGTTACTTTTCTTTTCTCTCGGCCTACTATCAAGCGAGCCTGTCTATGTTGTTTTTATATACATCAAGGTTGCCAGTTTTATTTTGTTTTTGGTATATGGTGTCCAACAAGCGAGCCTGTGTTTAACACTGCTACAAGCGAGCCTACATATGTTTAATGTTTTATACAATGTATAGGGATGTCTTGCACCTGCTTCAAGCGAGCTTGCCTATGTTTATGTTTTAAATCATGTATCTGTATTGCCTTGCATTTGACACAAGTGTACCAGCATACATTTTCAACATTCGCCTGAGGCATCTTCACCAACGCTTTTCTGCACCTCGGGTTTTCCAACATGCAAGGCTTCTCTGTATGCAATTATATATCTGATCTGCTGGTTAAAGTCTCTTTTCCACAGATCCAGTTTTCACACAAGCGAGCCTGTTGAGTTGCTATCTTTTTTATTGTACCAGACCTGCTTTATGCTTTATGCGATGTATCTCATTTTCCTCCACAGGTAGGCCAATCTGGTAGAAGTTAATATTGCTAGGCCCAAATGCTACAGGTATATTTTAATCATGGTTTTCCTCTATTGTATCTGTTTTTGTGAATGACATTGGTCTACAGTTATATTGTAATGAGTGTATATACACTCTGAAATTATCATGCCATACTAACGTGATTTTCTATCTTTCTTAGAATAAATCTCGCTGGTTATTGGCACAAATGATATGGGACCTTCTCACTATCATATGGTTGAGAACGAAATTTTGTAAAAATGTACTGGCATATTTAATATATCAGTGTTTTTTTTCCTCTATTTAAAATATATATATATATATATATATATATATATATATATATATATATTTACAAAATTAAATGTTTTATTTAAAATTTACAATTTGTATCTAATTTACCAGTGGCTTCATGCATGTTGTAATTCCAAATTTTAAGAGAGCGTTTGGTTGTAAATAATGGCCCTTCTGAGCTTTTTAATAAAGTAAGATTTGTAACGGTCGATGTAGATAATATATTTAGTGGCAAACCTGTTTAATATTTTTAATATAGACGACTTTTTGTGTAAGCTAAATCGCGGTTTCTAGCATTACGGTGTTGCTCCATCCTGCTCTCAATTAGCTGATTGTCAAATCTTCAGCTCTTAGATCTATATTGGTTAAGATAGTGTTTGTTACAGTGCATTTTCTTTATTGCTTTGTCCATTTGTTTGGATTGTAATGGGTGCTTTTTGTTCAATTTTCTTCTCTGTTTCATTTTTTCCCTTTCTGTTTGTATTTTTTCCCTGGAATATATTTGGCTGCGGGATGTAAGGAAAAAGAGATATGGGTAGAGATAAAACTCAGTATCTTGGATTCTGTGAAGTTGCTAGCAGGTTTGTTTTGTCTTTTAGTTTTCGTTTTGTCTTTTTACTTATATAGATATATAGAATGTGAAGCTGGTCGGTTGATAATTGCAATGCATAGAATAGTTGTTTTAACCATAGAGATAGAGATAGTCATTTGGTTAATGATTTGAAATCAACTCTGATGTGCGACAGGTAAATTAGATTGTTTGCCATTGAAAAGCTTGGGAGCTCGGGTTGGATTTGGTCTGTTTCCATAGCTGTCCCTCTAAATGGTTTGGTTTCCTATGAATTTGCTGAGATGAGATGAAGAATTAAGGATGAAGAATTTGCTAATTTCTTTAGTATTCTTAACCTTGAATCGAATCTGCTAGGTACATGCAATCTATACTTCTCTGTTTCATTCTTGGTTTATGTACATAGCTAACCCAATCGGTATGTTATATTGTTTTCATTTGTTGGAGGATGTCCCTTGATTTTGGATTTCTGTTAATTTACTCATTGGAATGGAGGAACAGGTAAGTGTGTATATTCACAAGAGAGCCTGGTTCCTGTTTTGTGCACGCGGGATTTTTGAATTGGTCAATACTGCCAAGCTGGATTCACAGTGACTCTTATTCATGGGTAGCAAGGAAACACACAGTGTGTGGGATTAGATGCCGATCATGGTTTTCAAGCGAGCCTATGGAGGTCGTTGCACAAGAGAGCCTGCTCCATTTGAATCATGGATGAACCTTTTTGAACAACTTATTTTTTGATAGCTTTCTTTCTATGCATCTATCCTTCATTTTCCTCATTGCCATGAATTATGATGCTTCTGTATTATCTTTGCATGTTATTTTTAATGAATACATGAATGCTCAGAAAGAATCTGTTTGGGTCTATTTTAAACTACCCGTAATACTGCTTGCCATGTACATCGAATATCTTCTCTTCATGAGTGTATTTTGTATGTATTTGGAAATCTGGGGTTTCTTGCTGTATTGTATAACAACCAAGAATGTAATGAAGAACATGTACTGTCATATATATCTCTTAATATATAATACAGCTTAACATTTCTCTCGCGTATATACCATTCAGATACTTACGGCTAAACTGTTAGAATTATGAAATTGATTATAAAGACTTACTAGATTCCAAGCGTCGGCTGTGGGTATGAACTCTAATATTGGCAGTTGTTTTGGTTGATTTAATCTGCAATGATTTGAAACAGGTAAAACATGTGGTTCCACATTGAAGAAGAAAACGATCGGAGATACTGCAGAGATCAGGTTTGCTTCAGTTTACTTGAGCTGTAATTTCTGTCTCTAATTTACAGGTGGTGTTTCCCTCTCATAAATGGTCTTATCTGGCGTTTCAGTGGTCTTTTCTGACACGGGCATACGTAGAGGGAACAATGGCATGGCGTCTTTTATTTCTCATTTGTGCGAGTGCAAATTGCGCAGAAGGGGCACCAGGACGAGAGAGGTCTTTAGCTTTCTCTTTAGTAAATTGTGTAAGCGAAATCATGTTGTGACTTAGGACGAGGAGAGGTCTTTTATTTCTATTCAGTAGTTTTGTGTAGATACGTGCAAAGTGAATTGATTGGGATTGTAGCCAAGCTTTCTAACCATTTTTTAGCTATAATAAGATAATTTGGAATCAGTAACTCTAGTTGAAGACATAGGTTTAACCCACTTAAAAGTCAGGCTAATACGGCGTAAAATAATTATATACAAATGGAGTCGTCTAACGAGCCCAAGGAATTGCCCGGACGGTCAAAATTGGCCGGAATCCGGGCCAAAAAAATTTTAAAAATCTTGCAGAAACAGTGTTTGAATCCTGATTTTGACATTGGAAATGGATTCAGCACCATCAAAAACCTGTAGGACACCCAAAATATTAAACTTTGATAGTTTTAACATGGATTTGTACCTTCGCTCTAATTCGAGGTTAACTTTACTCAATTTTCTACATTTCTTTAGCTTGTTCTCTACAAGTAAAGTGAGAGACTATAGCTATACGACTGATCTCAGGGCTCAAATTATATCTGCGGAGTTAGGTAGTTGCGAGTTGTGTGATTTTATTGTCATATGGCTAGCCTTAGTTTTGGGTGTTTGCGCTGTTCGAGGTTTTCCTTCATAATTTCTTAATTTTTAGCAGGATATATACAGCAGAGCCGAAACAGGGGAAACCGTTCGGGAAACCCAATGACGTAGCGTCTGGTAGGGGATTCCTCCTATAGGTTACAGCAGAACCGTAATAGGTGGTTAGGTAGGAAAGGTAACGAAGTGGAGTTTGATAGCGGATTTCGCCCCATGGATTACCCAGCATGCATAGAATCGTAAAAGTCGTTTCATGGTCGAGGGGAAGTTCAATTATTTTTTGGTTTGAACTTCAGAATGTTGGAAGACATCGCAAGAGTTTTACTATCACTTAAATTTCAGATAAGGACATTTGAATCACTGTAAATCTAGGGAGAGCTAGTCTGCGTGTCATTTTTTGGGTCAATTCTTGGTTAATGGTGTTGGTCTAGCTAATGAATTGAAATGAATTCTGGCTTTTAACAGGCAAAAAAGAGAGGATGCGTCATTGAGGAAATTGGGACATAGATGTTTTAAGTCAACCTATGAGCCACCTGATTTCTTCCATAGAAAATTGGTTAATTAATCTGGGTGGCTAAAGTCATTCTATATATAATCACAACGGAAATGGACCCTGATTCTCTTTCAATCTTTATTCTCACAATGGAAGTGGTCTTGATTCTCTTTCAATCTCTATTCCCAGTGACTACATAGAATGACACGCAGGAGGAGGTTATACTACGATGAGTGCAAACAGTCCTAATCAGGTAATTCCAGGGCAATGATAATTCTAGCTCGTTTGGGTCTCATTTCTTCGGCCCTTCTTGGTTATGGGTGTTGGGTGCGTTGGCCTAGCTAATGAATAGGAAATGAATTCTGATTTGCAACAGGTTTAAAAAGAGGGTTCACTGAAGAAGACGAGACAATGGATATTTTTGTTGCAACCTATAAGGTGCTTGATTTCTTGCACGGGTAGGTTGGTTAGTTTATTTGCTTTGCTATAGTCATTTATATATAATCAGAATGGAAACAGAGCATAATTCTTTTTCAAATCCTTGTTTGTAGTTATTGTGGAGATGGGATGACACTCCGGAGAAGGAGAAACAAGGAAGAATGTGACCAGTCAGATTCAGTTAATTTCAATCCAGAGGTAATTCCAACTAAAGCTAGTTTGAATTTCATTTGTTGGGCAGTTCAATGTTTTATCATTTATGTATAGCCACAAAGAAAATAGAGCGTGATTATTTTCGATCTTTGTCTGCAGTCATTTCGGAGAGATACTTTGTGGAGATGGGATGACAGGAACGAAGGAGAGACACGAAGAATGCCACGAGAGGAGACTGTATCAGGTTTTTCATTTTCTTTATTAAATAAATATTTTATAGAAATTAGCTTAACCCTTATATGTAAATTTTCTGTTAAACTAACCCATGTTTATTCTATATTTGTTGTCAGTTTTTGATTAAACTTATTTTAAATTCACATTACATTATATATGGTTATTTTACTTTATATATAATAAATTATTTATGATTATTTTATTTAATATGTCTATTCTATATATTGTTATAAATTTGGTTTTTTATTGACTTATTTCATTATTGCCAATTTTCTATTAGATTTATTTATTATTAAAATTATCATTTAAAAATCTCTTTTATACAAATTCCACTCAATTCATTGGGTAACTAGGTTATATAGATTATTTTAGATGATTATATTGGTAGTGATTGTGTAGGTTATCTTCATATCCAAAAGGCCTTTTGGGTGTTAGTGTAGATGGTTTTTTGTGCGCAAGATGAATTTGGTTTCTACTTTCTTTCATATACAAGAGGCCTTTTCCTCGAAGATTCCTTCCTCTTGCCACTGTGGATAGGTTTTTTTTCCACAACCTCGTGCCAATATGGATGTTTTAAAAGGTACATATTATGCAGTCCCATATTAAAACATTATTGCTATTATGTAAATAGGAATGAGGTAATGCCAATCAACCCTATCTTGTTGAAGTATTTGTATTATATTTTCATTCCATACTCACTAAAACCCTATTGCCATTATGTAATCATGAATAAGATAATGCCAATCAACCTTGCCTTGTTGATGAATTTAGATTACCATTGGCATTATGCAATCATGAATGGGATAATTCCAATCAACCCTGCCTCTTTGATGAATTTATATTATATGGTGGTCATCTTTATTTAAATGAGGATAAGTAGGTGCTATATGAAGTCCTCAAAAATACTGACCCTCTATATTTGTTCTTACCTTTTTTTTAATTCAAGCACGTCCTGGTTGACCATTCACATAGTTAAGAACTCTAATCAAATACAATTATTGTGTATATGCAATATGATAAATAATTTTCATCATTATTTATAATGTTGAGAAGTGATTTAAATTTGACTTTAAAGTGATTAAATAATTGGTGTTCAAAAGCATTCTGAAAAATGTTTATAAATTATTATTATTATTATTAATGGTTTATGAAAAAATATTGAAGTTCTTACCATTTTTATAGTGTTTATCTAAACTTAAAAGTTATACAGATGAATTATGAACACCAAATATAAAAATGCTAAATAAAATCATTTATTTGGTTTCGTACGTTGATTTATGAACATCAGTTGTTAATATTCTACCCACTCATTTTCATCTCATATTTTGATTTAGTGTCACAAAATGTAAAAAAGTTATTTAAAGTCATTTTGATCTCTTACTTTCATTTTGTACTTTTAAGGTATGGATTATGTGAATTGCCTAAATTATGGATTTAATATTTTAGTATTGTATTTAGAAACAATATTAAAGCATCTTTACAATAATTTGAACACACAAACTATATTATAGAAAACAATTCCTTTCATTGCATCCCACTAGAAGATGATTTCAAAATCTTGTAAACGAAGTCCACAAATTTGACCTAATCCTTGCAAATTCTATAGAGTGATCAAGCCAATTCCATTTGAGGTGGAGGTGAATGTGTCTTCTAAGCAAAAGAGAGTTGAAAGTTACAACTTTCCTTACAAAATTTCTTCAAATCATGGCATAGACTTGGGATCTTGTGAATAACGAAGACATATAGTAGTCCTTCCCATAATCAACAATATCAATGATAACCTTGCTACAACTTCAGGTGTTGCTTGGAATCTATGAATAGCCAAAACATACAATATTCCCTTCTAGGATCAACAAGATCAATCTTAGCCCAGTTTCCAATCCATGGAAAGGATGCATTATTAGTTTTTTTTAAAGAAGGCTCTCATTACAATCTCAATGACTCCTTCCATTCACTGCTTTCTAGATTTCGTGTGAAGGAGGAAGATTTGTGATATGCCTAATAAACTCACTTTTTGGGATTACACTATGAACCATCATGTGTATAGCTTCATCTTTTCATAGTGCAACTTTTCTTGACTCAAACAAATATACTTCTTGTTTTATTTTGAATATTTTGATATATATATTTTTCGTTTTATTTCATTAAATGATGTCAAACATAATCCATTCATCCAAGTCATTCGGTTCTCAAAGGATTTGAGTCTAGCTTTGAGTCCTTTAACATAGGAAGAAAATATTGTGTTGTATTAAGTAGCTGATATTTATTGAAGGTTATATCCCCCACGGGGGTGCCCATATGCAACACCTTACAGACCTTGGGATTATGGCACCATGATATAATAGATGGAACCAAGTTCCCTCCACCTTGCAACTTACAGGGCCACCTTCCCACCATGTGGACAAAACGAAATTGGAAACTTGATGTCTGTAACACCAGCACAAACCTGGAGCATACGAAAAATTGGGAATGTATGAAGGTGTATGGTTTGCACATTTAAGGATGAAGGGGATTAATCATGGATGAATATAGGCCGAGGCAAGGCTACCATGTACAGAAATGGAAAGAAGACGATGGCTTGGCGAGCAAGAAGCATTTCGAATCATTTATAGTGAGCCAACCATGGCAAGGAGCAATCAAGCTTGGTGAATATGTTTCGATAACGCTAATTCATGGAGCATTTGAGGCTAAAGGTTTTGATCATATTTGTCCATCTTGAAAGCTCCAGACTTCTCTCACCTCTGCACATAATTCCTCATAGTGAGACTTGCTCTCTTAGGTCTAGTTTCTTTGTGATTTTTCCCAACAATTATGTGCCGATTGTGCATCATTTTTAGTTTGGTTCTTTATATTTTGTGGCCTCTTTTGGTATTTGGATATCTCTCCCTTTTGTAGGGAATGTGTATCTGGGAGGCTTCATTTTTCTTGCAACCCTTTGAATTCCCTCCTGAATCTTTGTTTTCTCCCTGTTGATCGTTAGTGCTCTTTCTGGACCCCCCAGTTTTCTAGGCCCATCCTTCACTACTTCGCTCCTTTGTTTTGGCTTCTCCCTCCTCCTCCAAACCCTCCTTTGTCACTCTTTTCTCGTTCTCCATTCTACCGGCTTGCTCCCCCTACCCCTATTCTATCTATTGATTTCCTTAACTCTAATATGGTTAGGCATCGTCTTGTTGGGCCCTCTTTTCGTGGCAAAAGGGGACGACCTGGTCCATTCCCCTCTCCTGAATTTTATCCCCCATTGCTTCGAGACTCCCACGCTCTATCTTCTACTAGGGAGGTCATAGAAAGATACAAGGATATCATCCCTAAAGCTGTACAAAGAGAAATAACTAACGTAGCAGAGAAAGTTAGACAAGCTCAAGGGTTCATTCTAGACACACACGTGGACTAGGAGACCATAGATTAGATACAAGATGTAGGAAACTCCACCAGAGCTATAGCTTCTACTTATATGTAGACTGTCAACCTATTGGCACACCAAACTCTAATGGGAAGAGTCCTCACCCAAAGGGTTGATACTCAAGATGACATTATCATTTGTATGGCTAAACTTATGGAAAAAATGGAAAATGTTAACAAGAAAATCACACTCTTGTCTAAGAGAATCACAAACATAGATCCCTAAATGTCAGAAATAAATGGAGAACCCTGACGGCCGGATCAAGTGAACAATCTAGCATAATGAAAGGCTGCATGGCACATGCTCATGCCCATAGTATAATTTCCGACAATGCAGGAATGTATTTTAGTTTATGCAATATTTTCCTTTTATAAATTTATACTTTTTTGTCTTGTAAATTTAGTAGATCGTGAATAATATGAACAATTTTAAATTTTTGTGTTTATGCTACCAGTGGCAGGCTAATACAAACAACCATTACAGTAAATTTATGTTTTTAGTAGTAATATAAATCATTTGATCTTACAAAATATATATATATTGAAGGTTACATGTTGCCTTCAATTAATTAGAATCACAATCGGTTTGATCAAAGTATGTATATTTAAATTAATGTTTGTTAACAACAGTTAGAATGAAGTTTTCGATGCAATGAGATTTGAACTAGTTACCAAAGAAAATTTTCCTAAACAAAAGCTAAAAAAATGGCATAAGCAGAATATCTGAAGCATGAAGCTAAATCCACTAAAACAAGCATAACTCTAACAATGTAGATTATTTAGTATTCTCTCTTTGGCCCATCATTTCATTTCATGAATATTATCCTTGGCCCTTATGTTGTTCAAGATAGCCATCAAGTCGTCTACCTCAAGCAAGCCCTCAAGTTGATGAATTACTTATTACAATTCTTATTACCACAGCATGGCCCCACATCGAGTCTCAAGCTAGTTCACTATTTTAGTGGTTCCTCATATAGGTTAAACCAGTGTTTTAAAAATTGGTCGAACTGATTCAGAATCGACCGAGCCGGACCCCTGCCAGGGTCAGCTTGGTACAAAAACTGGTATGGTGGCTAGTCCGTTATCGAACTGGCTGAGCCGGACACTGATTCGGTAGGTTCGGTAATGGATCGGCTGTGAAATTTTCAAACTAAAACACTACTGCAGTGATAGGTTTATTTCTCCTACTTATTTTATGATAAGTTCTTTACAGATTCTTCCAGTAAATAATGAAATAAACACAACTACAGTAATTCACTTAACCATAAGCAAAAAATAGAACAGAACACATATAACGCAATAGAAAAAATCACATGAACATTGTTATTTTTGGATAATTGTCCCCGGAAAAATCTAATGTGGGAAAACCGGTGCAGTAGATGAGGGTTTGTATTATTCTTCAGCAAGGAAAATCATTTACAAGAATTTGACGAGCAAATTTCTAGAATACACCTGAGATAAATTCCCTGAATCCTTTGGGGGAATTTATGACACCCGGGAGGCACCCTAGCTCCCTCTGCGTCACTGTGTATGGTCTTCTACGCAATCCACGCGCTGGACTACGTCACTTTGCATGGGGACTGAGTGTTGTTGCTCAGATTTATCCCCTCTGCGTCCTCCTTCTGCCTTTCTTTACCTCTGCTGACTTCCCCTTCCTTCTTCTGCCTCTGCAACTATGCCTCTACAACCTCTCCCTCTGAAATCGAATTCTATTCCTTCAGAATCGATTTCCTTCGTGTACTAAGTGTGTGCTCGACTTGCTTTCCAAATGACACTCAAGCCTTCTCGTATAATCTTCTCGTTGATCAATCAACAACTCAGATTAGATCTCTAATCAATGGATAATATTAAAACATGACTTGATCTTTGTTTTCTAGAAGATTCTCATTATGTTTTATTAATACCCTTTAATTATTTAATTTCCCTAAATTTAGACTTAGGGAACACATTAAAATAATTAATTATTTTAATAAAACATGAACTGAGTGAAATTTCCACCAACGGTTTCTAGGTTCTTTGGAATATTGATGTCCAAGCCTCCTCACAAAATATGAGACTTGGAACACTTTCTAATGCTACAAAATCAATGCTCCCTCTTAGCGAGGAAAGTGTTCAAGCAAAATACCAACTGTATCTCCTCTAACTTGAAGCATCTACTGCATTGTTGATATCTCGGTTGCTGCCCCTCATCTATTGCATTGTTTCCCTCTGTACTGCTGCCCATGACACCATATATGTCACTGCCTCATCTATATTGTATCTCCCTTTGAATTTTGAGCCCATCCATTCATGTACTAGAATGGATTCTTGACCATCTCCATCTTTTCTCTGAAGTAGGTAAACTTAATCTTACCCATAGCTTTTGTGAGGATATCTACCACCTGTTCCTCTGTAGGAATGTACTTCAACTGTATAACTCTCTATTGTACATAGTCTCTGATGAAGTGGCACTTGATGCCAATGTGCTTTGACTGATCATGAAACACAGGATTTTCAGAGAGCTTGATGCAAATTTTATTATCACACGGAATTTTGGTCAGTTTCATCCTCTTCTTGAGTAGGTTCAAGAGAAACTTATGAAGCCATATGGCCTCACATGAAGTTGTGCTAGCTGCCATATATTCAGCCTCGACTGAGCTCATCGCCACAGATTTATTTTTCCTACTGCACCAGGAAGTCATTCCTAATCTGACACTGAAACAGTACCTTCGGTATTTCCCCGATCTCTTAAATTTTAGGCCTAGTCTGAATTAGCAAGCGAAGCCCAAGCTGATGCAGGAGCATTAGCTCACAAAAATATCTTGTATTTTTTATTAAACCTAGGGGTCTCATGTTTTTTATTTCATGTAAATATTAATATTATTTTTGAGTGATTAATTATATTTTTAATTAATTATATGTGAGAATTTGTAAATGTTTCCAAACAACTGGAAACATGAGAGAAATTAGCCTTGAGATAATTTAGAATTAATGATGGAGCCTAAGATAGATTTAGTTGCAAGGTTTTAGGGATAAAGATCTAGACTTTAGGGGTGTTGAGAGATTTGGGGATTTGTTGAGATATTAAATGGATTGAACTCAAAATAGTGCATTTTTAATTTGTATAAATTGATATGAGCTCATAGGAAAAAGAGAGTAGGTAGAATAGAATAGAGAGGAGAAGGTGAGGCTTGGATAGCCAAAGCCTGTAAGCCTCCGGGCAATTGTAAGGCCATTAATGTTGAATATCTGGCAAAGACAAAGTTTGTAAGTATTTTCATTGTTAATGTGAAAAGTGTTTCAGAATTGTGTGTTTCGATTTATGGACTGGTGTATATTTTCTGTAACTGGGTTTTAAATTGAGAATGCACATTTTATATAATTTGGAAGTGGAATCATTGGAAAGCGCCAGTTCTACGTGGAAACAAGAATTTTGCAAATCGATGCTGGAGTAATTAAATAGTTTTCATGAATTCATGAATTCAATGTCATTCTAGAGAAGAGAGAGAATCGATTGTACTATCGATTTATGATTAAAATATAAGTAAAATTTCGAATCGAATGAGGCATTCGATTAGGAAAGTTGGCCAATTTGTGATTTGATGGCATAACATTTGAACAAATGTGGGAAGAATCGATTTTATTATTGATTTGTGTTAAATGGTTGAGTGTTGTAATAATTTCTCATGGATAAATTATCTAATCAAATTCTGGTGAACTATTATATAGACGCTGCAGCCATGGATGTGGTCAAATTGCAGGTTTTGTAGAGGCGCACAATGAATTTCCAAGTCGACCTGTGGGTAACTGAAATACCAGAAGTGCAGTTTGTAGCATAGAGCAATTGATTGAATAGAATGCGAAGGAGGGTGCTGAGTAAACTAAAACGGAACTTAGGCCTTTGAGGATGAATGCAGAGATGTTAACTCTGAATTCTGAATTTGGATGCGTTGAATGCCAAAGTCCACGTGTAGTGTAGAGGTGGAATGGTAAGTGCGTGGGTAAATTGTTGTTAGCATTCGATTTTAATTATAATCTGAATTGGGTAATTGTCATCGTGAAAGTCAATGTGTGAAGACGAGTTAGGAATTTGCAGAGGCATAATTAATGTGATGTATTGGTAAGTCGTGGTTTAATGTTCTTCGGCTTTTGAATAAATCTGAACTTTATGAAATTTCCATAGTGAAGGAATTGAGCGTAGAGTGAAGCATGAAGGCGCAGATTTGAATTGTTTAAATTCAACAAAAGACATGCAGTTAATATAGAAATGGGGGTCGATAATGAAATTTGTTTGTAGAGATCACCAAGGGCTCAAATGGCAATTCGAAAACCATAAATCGTAGGCTTGTGTAACCCATTTGGAAATGCATAATATGACAGAGCGATGATGCAGTGTTTCAGATGTAGAAGTAGTTGTTTCATATATATATATATATTATTGAAAGATGTTTGGCATGAATTTGGAGCACTGGCGTTCTCACTGGCATTATAACAAGTATATTCAAATCTCGTTGAGATGCATCATTTTAATTTTGTGGAAATCGATGGGCAGTGATATAAGTTGTCAGGTTGAATATTTAAGGGCGCATTATTTTAATTAAATCCAGTCATATGTGAATGAGATTTATTGGGAGTGGGATTTAACAATAGATTTGAAATTTAAAAACTGAAAGCTTCTACATGAAATTTAAATTGGGATTGTAATAAAAATTGAGTTCAGTTGCAAGAATTGAATTGAAGCTTAGGTTAATCCCATGAAAAGTTGATTATTGAGTGTATGGTTTCCTACCATTGATGAAAGGGTTTCCATTCATGAAGGAACCATTGTGTAAAGATTGTTGGGTTTATGGTTTTTTTTGAACCTATATTTGAAGAGCTTCCGCATGTATAGTTTTTGTAAAATTGCCAGAAGTGGAAATTTGGAGCAGAATTGTTGAGATGCATTTTTTATATGCATAACAGAGGTGAGATTCTAGGTTTGTAGAGTGAACCTGCGTCATTTTTGGTATCAGAGCTGGAATATCTCTGTGTGACGAATGAATTTTATTTTGAATTAATTGCATGTGTTAAGATCAGATTTTGAGACTCATGAATGTTGCAGCACATGGATGCAGTGCAGTTGAAGAGGTGAAGCAAGATCAACTAGATCTTGAAGGTGTGTTTGCAGATGATATTTGACTCTAGTTTGAAAGTTGTGATTGCAAGCAGGTTGAAGAAAGTCTCAGCGGAATGAAGCAGATCACAGCTGGAGTGCAGTGATGAAAGAGTCCGACAGGGATGTAAGAAAAAGTGGTAGAACCTGAAGATTCAACAAAGGTTGAATAAAGTTACAGATGAGTTAAACCGGAAGGAGCAGTGGAGAAATGCTTGAAAGGTTCCAGCAGAGGACTAGTGATTACCAAAAGACCAGATCCGGAGGAAGGGATTGGTGAGGTAAGTGGCAGCAGAAGAGTTTACTGTTGCAGAGGATTGGTGAAACTCATGGGTAAGAAACTCATGGCGAATAATATGACTATTGAAAGTCATAAAGGATAGAGTAGAGGTTCAAAAAGAGGCCATAGTAGAATGAGGGAGAAAGATGCCAAGGCAAATGGCATAAGACAATAGTTCAATGATGAAGACTATGGGAAAGAGAAAGCTGAGATCACGGTTCATCTTGAGCTATTGATGGAATTGTTACAGGAAAGTGTGAGATACCAGAGACATGGTTGGATTATGAGGAAGAGAGTGAAGTGGCAGAAGCTACAACAGAGAAGAGATCGATAGATAAACATGCAGTTAACAGAAGAGATGAGAAAGCTCGAATAGATGATGACTATACAGTTGAGACGTGAAGAACTCAGAGCAGCTGAGTTGAAAGTGGAGGTTTCCATTGGTGAAACATAGGAGGAGATCATTGATGATTTCTTGAGCTATTGGGTAGATCTAGATCAGCTGGATGATGTAAAATATTGTGTTTTTGTAGCTGACAATTGTGATGTGATTACAATTTTTACTGAAGAGGATGCACAATCTTGTGAAGTTGTTACAGTGCAAGAGGAAGTTCTTGTGGATGCAGAAGAAGTGGATCAGTCTGAAGCACTAATTAGTGAAGAAACAGTTGAGACTGTTGAAACTTGTAGTTTTCAAACTGACAAGTTGTGTATGAATGCAGGGATTGTAAGTGATGATGAAATGCTTCAGAAATGCTACAGAGAAATTTCATTATTGGAATATCTGTTGGAGAATTCAGAGTATGACAGAGAGATTGCAGACGGAAGAGCTCAGTACAGTGAACAAGATCAGAAAGATATCATGGAAACAAATGGTGTGAAGGAAGGACTGGTTGACAGTCTTGAGAATTCTTTGAGAGGAGAGAATCAGGATACTAATGTGCTAATAATGGAAGAGAATTCAAGACAGCATACTGAAGTGCTAGCAAAGGAGGACAAGGCACTAATGCCTTATGATTTTTTTTTTGACAAGTGTTTTGTGAATGCAGGTGTTATTGCACGTACTGAAGAACATTTGACTCAGTTGAGCAGTCAAATAAAGGAGGAAGACGAGGATTCTATGGAAATTTATAATCCATGGGATGAGGATGTTATGTTTCTGGAGATGATGCTGAAAAGTCAAGATTCAGTGCAGGAGGAATCTCAATTTCAGAATTGGGAATTGCAGATGTAGAAAGATGAAGACGATAGAAAGGAGTACACAATGTACTAGTCTAGTAAGTTGCTGATAGGAAGAGGCAGAGGAGAAGTTTTCCGTTGTAGAAAACAAGAGGGCATGGATGATTGGGTGGTAGTATAGACGGAGCAAGCAAGAAGTTAGCAAGTGACAGTACAAATAGAGTGAATAAGAACTGAGCAAGCCGTCTTAGCTTAGCAGGAAGCAAGAAATCAACAGCCTGAAGATTTATTGGACCGAGAAATTGAAATAATTAGAAGAATCATGTTGAAAGTGTTTCAGAGGAAGACAACAATAAGGAAGAGAAGCAACAACAGCAAAATTAAGACAGAGACAGATTATGAAAGTGCAGCTAGCGGAGCAAGAAAACATAAGATATCAAGACCTGGAGAAAAGCAGCATACGACAATAGATATAGATGATGACTTGCAGAAAAAAGTGTGGGATCCAGGCGGAAAAAGACTTGAATGCATGATCAGGAGATCATGATCATTTTCTACCTTGGGAGTCTGATGTAGGAGCATTAGCTCAGAAAAATACCTTGTATTTTTTATTAAAACTAGGGGTCTCATGTTTTTAATTTCATATAAATATTAATATTATTTTTGAGTGATTAATTATATTTTTAATTAATTATATGTGAGAATTTGTAAATGTTTCCAAACAGCTGGAAACATGAGAGAAATTAGCCTTGAGATAATTTAGAATTAATGATGGAGCCTGAGATAGATTTAGTTGCAAGGTTTTAGGGATAAAGATCTAGACTTTAGGGGTGTTGAGAGATTTGGGGATTTGTTGAGATATTAAAGGGATTGAACTCAAATTAGTGCATTTTTTATTTGTATAAATTGATATGAGCTCAAAGGCAAAAGAGAGCAGGTAGAATAGAATAGAGAGGAGAGGTGAGGCTTGGACAGCCAGAGCTTGTAAGCCTCCGGGCAATTGTAAGGCCATTAATGTTGAATATCCGGCAAAGACAAAGTTTGTAAGTATTTTCATTGTTAATGTGAAAAGTGTTTTCAGAATTGTGTGTTTCGATTTATGGAGTGGTGTATATTTTCTATAACTGGGTTTTAAATTGAGAATGCACATTTTATATAATTTGGAAGTGGAATCATTGGAAAGCGCCAGTTCTACGTGGAAACAAGAATTTTGCAAATCGATGCTGGAGTAATTAAATAGTTTTCATGAATTCATGAATTCAATGTCATTTTGAAGAGGAGAGAGAATTGATTGTACTATCGATTTATGATTAAAATCCGAGTAAAAATCCGAATCGAATGAGGCATTCGATTAGGCAAATTGGCCAATCTGTGATTTGATGGCATAACATTTGAACAAATGCGGGAAGAATCGATTTTATTATCGATTTGTGTTGAATGGTTGAGTGTTGTAATAATTTCTCATGGACAAATTATCTAATTAAATTATGGGGAACTATTATATAGATGTTGCAGGCATGGATGTGGTCGAATTGCAAGTTTCGTAGAGGCGCACAATGAAGTTCTAAGTCGTCCTGTGGGTAACTGAAATACCGGAAGGGCAGTTTGTAGCAGAGAGAAATCGGTTGAATAGAATGCGAAGGAGGGTGCTGAGTAAACTAAAACGGAACTTCAACCTTTGAGGATGAACGCAGAGATGTTAACTCTGAATTCTGAATTTGGATGTGTTGAATTCCAAAGTCCACGTGCAGCGCAGAGGTGGAATGGTAAGTGCGTGGGTAAATTGTTGTTAGCATTCGATTTTAATTATAATATGAATTGGGTAATTGTCATCGTGAAAGTCGATGTGTGAAGGCGAGTTAAGAATTTGCAGAGGCATAATTAATGTGATGTATTGGTAAGTCGTGGTTTAATGTTCTTCTACTTTTGAATAAATCTGAACTTTATGAAATTGCCATAGCGAGGGAATTGAGCGTAGAGTGAAGCATGAAGGCGCAAATTTGAATTGTTTAAATTCAACAAAAGACATGCAGTTAATACAGAAATGGGGGGTCGATAATGAAATTTGTTTGTAGAGATCGCCAAGGGCTTAAATGGCAATTCGAAAACCATAAATCGTAGGCTTGTGTAAACCATTGGAAATGCATAATATGACAGAGCGATGATGCAGTGTTTCAGATGTACAAGTACCTGTTTCATATATATATATATATATATATATTATTGAAAGATGTTTGGCATGAATTTGGAGCGCTGGCGTTCTCACAGGTATTATAACAAGCATGTTCAAATCTCGTTGAGATGCATCATTTTAATTCTGTGGAAATCGATGGGCAGTGGTATAAGTTGCAGGTTGAATATTTAAAAGTAAGGGTGCATTCTTTTAATTGAATCCAGCCATATGTGAATGAGAGTTATTGGGAGTGGGATTTAACAATAGATTTTAAATTTAAAAGCCGAAAGCTTCTGTGAAATTTAAATTGGGATTGTGATAAAAATTGGGTTCGGTGCAAGAACGGAATTGAAGCTTAGGTTAATCCCATGAAAAGTTGATTATTGAGTGTATGGTTTCGTACCATTGATGAAAGGGTTTCCATTGATGAAGGAACCCTTTGGGTATTACAGAGATTGTTAGGTTTTATGGTTTTTTTTGAACCTATATTTGAAGCTTCGCATGTATAGTTTTTTTTAAAATTGCCGAAATGGAAATTTGGGAGACGGGGGTATTGAGATGCGTGCGTTGGGTGGGCGTCGAGAGGTGAGATGCAGGTTGAGGGAGGTGATCTGCGTCACCAACTAGATTTCATTACCCTTGGTGCACCTTAATCCAAACTCGATTGCCCCCTTCAAGTATCTGAGAACATGTTTGGTTTTTGCCCAGTGAACCCTCCTTGGTTCTGCCATGAACTAACTGAGGGTATTCACGACATAACAAATGTCTGGTATAGTGTTGACCATGTACATCAATGATGAGCTGCCTATACAAGGTAGGATCAGCCTCATCATCCTCAGGCATGTATATTTTCTTCCAGTTTGTGATCATTGGTGTAGCCATGGGGTCTACAACCCTCCAGGATCTTTGTATTATATCTTCCTTGCCCAAGGAAGATTTCTCCCTTCTGTTGCCAAACTTCCAACACCATAAAATAGTGCATTCGCCCTAGATCCTTCGTGTCGAATTTTGTAGCCAGATTTTCCTTGAAGTATTTGATGAGCCGAGATGATCCAGTTAGAAATAGATCATCTACATATAACACCAATATTATAGGCTCATCCCCTACTCTTAGATAGTAGAGGTTGGGATCTACGTCACTCTTGACAAATCCCATCTTTTGCAAGTAGCTGTCAATTTTCCCATACCAAGCTCTAGGGGCTTGCTTCAGTCTGTACAAGGCTTTCTTAAGCTTGCACACATGATTTTCCTACTCATGTGTCTCAAATCCCTCTAGTTGTTCTATGTACACTTCCTCTTCTATTACGCCCCATTCAAGAATGTAGTCTTGACATCCATCTAGTGAATTTCCCACCCCATCTGCGCTGTAAGAGAGATGACAGATCTGATTGAAGTATATCGAGCTATAGGGGCGAAGGTTTCTTCATAATCGATCCCTTACTTTTGTGCATACCCCTTAGCCACAAACCAAGCTTTGAATTTCTCTATGCTGCCAACTGCAACATATTTAATCTTGTAGATCCATCTCGAACCTACAACCGACTTGTTCAGAGGTATAGGAACTACTTCCCAGAAATTATTATTCATGATGGAGCTGTACTCCACCATAGCGTCTACCTACACCTAATGTTGAGTTGCCTCCTAAAAACTAGAGGGTTCTCCAACCTATGTTACCAATGCCTGGTACCTGTCTGGTTGCCTGCGTTCCCTCTTCTCATTTCTAGGAGCTCCAACAAACTCCTCTTCATCCTTCAGAATCTGTTGTAGTTCTTTTCTCGTCCTTCTATTGGTGGTGGGTTGATTCACCTACTCTCCTTCTTGAATTTCCTCAAAAAAGCTTTCCTTAGGATCCTTATGCCTTGTAGAGACACTAGAGCTATCATTCATAGGTCATTATGGCTGGACCAACTGATCCTCCTGATAATGCATAACTGAAGACATTTCATGGGATTTCCTGAAGGCTCTCTCCTCCATGAACTTCACAACCCGCCTCACTACTATCTTCTTACTCTCGGGAATATAGATGCAGTAAGCCTTCGCATTCTCACTATATCCCACAAGGTACCCTTTTTCAGTAGTCTGATCTAACTTCTTCCTCTTCTCATTGGGAACTTGGCAATATGCTATACTGCCAAATGTCCTAAAGTGGCTCACTTCAGGATTGTTGCCAGTGAACACACTCTTAGGAGTAACCCTTACCCAGTGCATTATGAGGCACTCTGTTCTGCACATACACGACTGTATTACAAGCTTTAGCCCACAGAAATTTGGGCATGTCTTGATCATACAACATTGCCCTCGCAGCTTCCACAATAGTCTTGTTCTTCCTCTCTGCGACCACATTCTGCTTCGGATTATATGGAGCAGTCTGTTCTCTTCGTTCTCTCTTGATGCCTTCCTTTGCGCAGAACCTTGTGAATTCTTTGTTAATGTACTCTCCACAATTGTCTGATCGCAATGTCTTGATCCACTTTCCTGTTAGATTCTCTACCAAAGACTTAAACTCTTTGAATCACTCAAAGACCTCATCTTTGGTCTTCAGAATGTAGATCCATGTCTTTCTAGAATGGTCATCGATAAAGGTGACAAAATATTTTGCACCATTGAGAGAATTCGTGGACATTGGCCCGCAGATGTCTGAGTGTATCAATCGCAACACACTCTTGGCCCTATTGCTTATTTTCGGTATGTTTCCTTGGCATACTTCCCTAATACGCACCCCTTGCAGACATCATCTCACTTGGTGCTAAGTTCTGGAGCTCCCATGACAGTCTTCTTGAGAATTCTCAAGGCTCCATGATGTAGATGCCCCATTCTTCTATGCCACAATTCATTCAAATGTCTTTCATCAGTACTGCCTATCAGTACCATTAGGGACTCGAGCTATAACTTGTACAGTTTATGGCTCCTTACTCCAATTTGTGCCTTCTTTTTCCAGCTAGGGTGTTTGACATAAACTTTGTTTCCAATAAATTATACATCGTAACCCTTGTTCTGAAGCTGAGACACTGAGAGCAAGTTCATCCCCAATCCTGGTACATGCAGTACATTTATGGCCTGAAGCTTGTTGTCAGCTTCTGTTTGAAATATTATGGTGCCTCTTCCAATAGGGGTACATTTTTCCTTGTTTACCATAGTGATTTGAAAATTCATCTACTCCTCCTGGTAGCTCGAGAAGCATTCTTGAACTCTCGTCATGTGAGCAGATGCTCCACTGTAAATATACCAGATCCCTGGAGAGGCCATGCTTGACACAAAAGAAAAATCCTCTTCTAGTCTGGATGCCAGAACTAAAATATCATGATCCCTATGTTCCTCCAACCATTTTAGAGGATTGTGTGAACCCTTTCAAGCTGATGTTGCATTATTGTCAGACCTTTGTTCCATTGCAGAACCTCCTCTTCTATTACTCGCCTTTTGCTCTGATACCATGTGAAATTTTCAAACTGAAACACTACTATAGTGATAGGTTTATTTCGCCTACTTATTTTATGATAAGTTATTTACAAATTCTTCCAGTAAATTCTAAAATAAAAACAACTGTAGTATTCACTTAACCATAAGAAAAAAAGAGAATAGAACACATATAATGCATTAGAAACAATCACATGAACACAATTATTTTTGGGAAATTGTCCCTGGAAAAACCCAATGCGGGAAAACCAGTGCAACAGATGAGGGTTTGTATTCTTCAACAAGGAAAAACATTTACAAGAATTTGATGAGAAGACTTCTAGACTACACCTGAGATAAATTCCCTGAATCCTTAGGGATAATTTCTGACAACTAGGAGGCACCCTAGCTCCCTTTGCGTCACTCTACATGGTCTTCTGTGCAGTCCCTGCATTGGACTACGTCACTAAGCGTGGGGACTCAGTGTTGCTGCTAAGAGCTGTCCCATCTGCATCCTCCTCATGCCTTTCTTCGCCTCTTCTAACTTCCCCTTCCTTCTTATGCCTCTGCAGCTCTACCTCTACAACCTCTCCCTCTGAAATCGAATTCTATTCCTTCTTAATCGATTCCTTCAATTACTGAGTGTGTGCTCGGCTTGCTTTTGAAATGACCCTCAAGCCTTCTCTTATAGTCTTCTCGTTGATGAATCAACGACTCGGATTATATCTCTAATCAGTGACTAAGATTAAAACATGACTTGATCTTCTTTTTTCGAGAAGATTATTATTATGCTTTATTAATACCCTTTAATTATTTACCACATTAAAATAATTAACTATTTTAATAAAACATGAACCTAGTGGAATTTCCACAAATGGTTTCTAGGTTCTTTGGAATACTAATGTCCAAGCCTCCTCACAAAATATAATACTTGGAACACTTTCCAGTGCTACAAAATCAACACCGACTAGTTTGGTCGAGCCCATCTTAAATCGGCTGAACTACTCCGCAGGGAGAACAAGAAACAACTCAGACTTCAAACTCAATTTTTTTGGTTTTTTTTTCTTAATGCCTCTACCCCTCTCCCAAGCTTATAAAAGTGACCCAACCCCCTCACATTTACTCACAACTATCTCATTGCATTTGTGGAGAGTTGGAGATGGTTTTTGGAGCTGTAGTGAGGAAGAGCCATGGGTTTCCCTGTCTGACTCTGATTCAGAGTCAGAGCCAGAGCCGGATGATCTTGCCTTGTTTAGTAGTAGTGACTAGTGATGTTTTGTAGTAGAGACCATTTAGAGCCTCCTTGGTTATGTAATTTTATTCTAATCTATGTTGATTTTTGGTAGCATCAGATGTGCTCCAAGCCCCAAATTTTGTGGAGAGGCTTAGACACATGCATTACAGATAACCCATAAATCATTTTGAGAAATTCCACCCAAAAACAATTTTGTAAGAAAAAATAATTATTTTTAATGAGGACCCTAAGTCTAACTTAGGAAATTAAAATAATTTATCAGTATTAATGTAAAATATGGATGAAACTTCCAGAAAAATCTGATCAAGTCTAATTTAATTTTAGCCATTGATTAGAGATCTAATCTTGGTCGTTGATTTTTCAATGAGAAGACTATAAGGGAAGGTTTGAGGGTCATTTGTAAGAAACACCGAGAAGATCTAGAGGTCAAATTTTTCTGATGGAGTAAGTGCTCAAACGAAAATCAGATCTAAGTGATTCTTGATTACAGTGAGGGACAGTAATTCTGGATGGAGATTTCCCGGGGCCGAATAATACATAGCAGAGAAGGCAAAGAGCAGATCAACAGAGGCAGCGTAGTAGCGACGCAGAGGCAACGCAGTCCCATGTAGAGGCAGTGTTGCAGCTTCAAGGGAATTCGTAATTCAACCGAGCGTTAGCTAGATCCAGCATCAGAGATCCGGGGTGTGAGACCGGAAGAAGCTAGAAGGGCAGATCCAACCAACAAAAGACCAACCACCTAGAAGCCACGTAGTCCCCACGCAAAGTGTAGTGGAAGGCTTGCGGATCCAGGGTTGTTGGTCAGTGTGGCTTACAGATCAGTGTGAGATTTCTCTTAATAACTTTTTGTCAGTCATATTATCTATAGGGATTGCGAGGAAGGCATCCTAGATTTGTATTCATGAAATTATTGCATAATATATAAACCTTCAGATTTGCTACACTGGTTTTCCTGCATTGGGTTTTTCCAGGGACAATTGTCCAAAAATAATGGTGTCCTTTGTTTGCATTATTTTACTTCCTCAGTTCCTAGTTTCATAAATATAATTTATGGGTGAAGGTTGCTTGAATAAATGCTTCGATATTTATGGAAGAAATCTTAAATAACTTGTTTAATTCAGATTTTCAAGTATGAGAAGTAGCTCACCTTGTTGCAATAGGGATTCTTAGATCTAGGATCTAGGAATTTTCACATGGTCTTAGAGCTTGCATTATGAAACAGGAAGAGCATATCCAACGCGTGATCGAGGCCGAAAAGCTGCAGGAAGCAACAACTTGAATCCCTAGAGGGATTACACAGTCTAGGCATGAAGGCTGAGATTCCCGGTAGATCTCTCTCTGAGTGAGTCGATAGAGAGGTAAGATCTCCAGATCATATTTTTTCTTAGCCAAATGGAGTAGCACTGAGCTGGTGGGATGCAGTTCTTTAGGAAAATTATGACTTTGCCAGATAGAAAGTGTTAGAAGAAGAAGAATAAGCACAATGAGGGAATTTGATCTCTCGGGAAGTTCCTAGCTGAGAATTTCATTTCTTTGATGATCTGAGCAGAAAATCCAGGCAACAGATCTATGAGCTCCACAAGGAGTGCGTAAGCTTGCCCAGTGCTACGCAGTGGGGGAAGAAGTGGATCAAATTTGACAGATTTTATCGCCATGGCCAACTCACAGGCTTCGTGATCAGGTCGGTTAGAGGGAGCCTCTAACTACATGATTTGGAAGGCAAGGATAACTTGTCTTCTAGATGACTATGATTTGAAGTTTTTTGTGGAAAACATGGTAGTTGTTCCTGCAAATCCACATCTGTTGAAGAAGTACAAGGCTGATCTGGTGAAGGCGAAAAGACTACTCTTGGATGGAGTCAAGGACCATGTTGTGTCCCATATTGCTGGCAAAGATACTGTTAGGCAGATGTGGGAAGCCTTGGCCATGCTATATGAGGGATCTTCTGAGTAGCGGAAGATGTACTTATAGCAACAACTGAGGATGGTGCAAATGCGGAGAGGAGAACACATGATTTCGTTCTTGATGAGGCTTCAGGAAATCCATGACCAACTTGCAACCATGGGGTCTACCCCTTCTTCTTCAGTAATGGTGAGATTGGCATTGAATGCAGTCATCGAATATTGGCAAGTATTTGTCCATAGTATCCTGGGCAAAGCAGGCCAGGCTTGGAATATATGTGGGTTGAAGAGTTGCGGAGAGACTTGGTCAAGTGAAAAATTGATGGTAGCAATGGTAGTGGAACGAAGGTGAAGTAGGAGGAGGAAGATTCAGCCCTTCCATCCAAGGGACAATAGAAGCAACAGAGACGTAAGAAATACGTTCCGAAGATCAAATGCTTTAAGTGTGGTTAACTTAGTCACTATGCTTCACAGTGTCCTTTGAAGCAAAAGGACAAGGATGAGAAGCATGATCCAAAGGTTGCTGCCACGAAGATCGATGATGATGAGTATGCCATGAGTGCACATGAGGGAGATGCAGAGACATTGAGTTGTAAGTTCGCAAGAAATTCAGTTGGGCAGGATCATGGAGGAGTCTACCTCTCTGATCACAACCTTCCTATGGGTGTCCACAATCAGCAGTAGCAGGCTGGAGGAGTTTTCAGTCGATGTAGAGGAGTGCAGAGACGAAAGTTGCAGTGGTTAGCGATGCCAACCTCTGAACATCACAGAGTAGAGTTGCAACAACGCAGTCATAAAGGTGCAGTAGAAAACAACATGTTGTAGAGCAACAACAAAGACAATGCGGCATGTGCCAGGTTGTGCCAGCTTCTTTAGAGGGACATCGCAAGAGTTATCACCGCCGCGTTTTCAAGATCAGATGCATCCTCAACACTTCTGTTCAAATTTTTGGACGTTTTTTTCACTTTCTTCTCTCAAAGATTTGAGTTGTCAGGCAAGAAAGAAGGTGGCAAAGTGGTAGCAGTTGTGATGCAAAAATTTGAGAGGAGTTACAAGACGGATGGGTGGTGGTTTGATCAGGGCAGGTCGCCATAACAACATAAAGCAAAAGAATAAAACAAGAATTGATGGGCAACATGTCGACATCATCGGGTGTTTGGTCAATTTAGTGTGTCCTAAATTGTTGCATTTAATTGTCAATCCGAGAATCGTAAGCTGATGAAGTGCGGCGCACTATATGTGCAAGATAACCTCTTTCTTAACTTTTTGTCGTTTGTGGTCTTTCTAAGGTAAAATGGAAATTCTAAAGTGAAAAGCAAGCTTGGTTATATTTATTCAAGGAATTGATATCCCCTATAATGATTTACCAATCTTGAAACTTTAAAAGCAAATTGAAATTACAATGACAAAAGAAAGTAAACTGCTGAAATGAAAAGTGCTGCTAATCTAATGAATCAAATCAAGAAACTAGTGAACATGAAAACTAAACTATTCTTGCTGCCAACTGAACACAAAAGAAACTACGCTTATGGAAATTCAAAATTGCAATGAAATAAATCTAAATCAGATTACATCAATTCATTTTCCGACCCTTCATCATTAGACCAGCTATGACTTGCGGAAGTAATCATAAACAACTTGTGTAACTGATTATTTAATTTGCAGAAAGT
Source organism: Pinus albicaulis (assembly GCA_034641835.2). NCBI lineage: Eukaryota > Viridiplantae > Streptophyta > Pinopsida > Pinales > Pinaceae > Pinus > Pinus albicaulis. Next base: position 14,400 of record JAXQQM020069524.1, on the reverse strand, counting down.
AAACTAATACTAAACCATACACACATAATTCAATCCCTCGCCATCAGTCCAGCTGTGGCTTTCGGAGGCAACTGAAGATGTCATACATGATTTAACATATCTAAATTTGCAGAAAAGGAACTAATACTAAACTACACATTTCATCATGCAGCCCCTCACCATCAGTCCAGCTGTGGCTTTCGGAGGTAACTGAAGACGCTATGAGCAACTTAATATATCTAATTTTGCAGAAAGGAAACTAATACTAAACTACACATTTTATCATGCAGCCCCTCACCATCAGTCCAGCTGTGGCTTTCGGAGGTAACCGAAGACACTATGAGTAGCTTAATATATTTAAATTTAACTACTGAATCAGATAATCAAAACTGAAATGAACAAAACAAGACTGAAGTTAAACAAAAGCTATGAAAAAGTAAACTAGCAGCAGAATAATGTCAGTTTCATATCATTAGCTAAAATACTATGAAAATGCCCTGGGCTGTCTACCTAAAACCTGCACAAGAAAACTGATCAGTGATTTAACAATCATAAAAACATGAAAGACAAGAATGCAATGGAAATTAATGAACAGAAATGAAGCAACTATGAAATATGAGCATGTAATGGGTTATGATACAATGGCTGTTTAAATAAATGAAATGAAAAATATATACATTAATACACAGAACCTCGGCTGAGCAGGGGCCCTCTACGCAGCTTTGGTAACGATCCTCAACACAAATTAAGTTGAAAACAGAGTTTTTCACATTAAAAAGCAGTTCATTACAGACTGGTAGTATTACGGCTCAAGGCATCGTAATCACTACATAACAGAGAACGCACATCAACTCAACAGCTATGATCAACTAACAACTATCAACTAACTCTACGTGCGTATGCAAACGCTCTATATAAAGCAATAAACTGTAACTGTCTCCGGAAGTTTATGATAGCAGCCAGCACGTAGACCACTAAGGCCACGGATATAGGAGTATGGCCATGTTGGAAAACGGATCTATGGAAGGTGGGCGCTTAAATTCAACTCCAGAACTTTGCACAGATGTCAATTAACCTCCGCAAGCTTGGAAATGGCCGTATGGATGTTTCTATGCCACGAAACAGAGTCCAGCCGACATAGAACTCCACAGTTGACTTCCACGTGGATGGCTTTGACCGCGGCTTTCCTTGACGAATTTCATTGAACCAATAGGACACGAACCATGTCCTTGTCATTCCTAGCCTGCCCATGTGGCTCGTTTCCTTCGTTGACACCTGTAACATTGATTTCCACAAAATAGTTGCAGAAAGTTGCAGCGGCTGCGGAAAGTGACAAGTTTCCGCAGCTGTATGAACAAAATCTAAATCAAATAGAAAACACACAAACATAATTAAAAACCATGTTAGATACCCTTTTGTACATGATATTGACAATTTTGGAGGTTTGAGGGAGGAAAAAGATATGGAAAAGGCATGGACAAGAGGCAAATTCGGACTCAACAATCGTCACAGAGAGGGAGATGCTTCAGAGACAGAGCAGTGTGTAGCATGACATATTTGTTTGAGGCTTGAGCACATTCCTTGCTAAGAGGGAGTGTTGATTTCTTGTAGCATCAGATGTTTTATAAGCCCCAAATTTTTTGGAGAGGCTTAGACACATGCATTACAGATAACCCAAAAATCGTTTTGGGAAATTCCTCCCAGAAATAGTTTTATAAGAAAAAACAACTATTTTTAATGAGTCTCCTAAGTCTAACTTAGGAAATTAAAATAATTAATCAGTATTAATGTAAACTGTGGATGAAACTTCCAGAAAAAGTAGATCAAGTCTAATTTAATCTTAGTCGTTCATTGGAGATCTAATCTTGGTTGTTTATTTGTCAACAAGAAGACTATAGAGGAAGTCTTGAGGGTCATTTGTAAGAAACACCAAGAGGATCTAGAGATAGAATTTTTCTGATGGAGAAAGTGCTTGGACGAAAATAAGATCTAAGTGATTCTTGATTGCAGTGAGGGGTAGTAATTCTGGTTGGATATTTTCCTGAGCCGGAGAATACATAGTAGAGAAGACAGAGAGCAGATCATTAGAGGCAACGTAGCAGAGGTAGTGCAATCCCTCGAAGAGGCAACACTAAAGCTTCAAGGGAATTCATAATTCAACTTAGGGTCAGCCAGATTCAATTCTCGGGCGCCGGGGTGTGAGACGAGAAGAGGCTAGAAGGGCAGATCCAACCAACATAAGACCAACCACGCAAAAGCCATGCAGTCCCCATGCAGAGTGAAGCAGAGACTGCACAACGTAGTGGAAGGCTTGCAGATCTGGGGTTGTTGGTCAATCGGGCTTCCAGATCAGTGATATATTTCTCTCACTAAATTTTTGTTTGTCATATTCTCTATAGGGATTTCCAGGAAGGCGTCCCAGATTTGTATTCAAAAAATTACTACATAATATATAAACCCTTAGATCTGTTGCACCGGTTTTCCCCCATTGGGCTTTTCCGGGAACAATTGTCCAAAAATAACGGTGTCTTGTGTTTGCATTATTTTTCTTGCTCAGTTCCTAGTTTCAAAAATATAATTTATGTGTGAAGGTTGCTTCAGTAACTGCTTCAATATTTAAAGAATAAATCTTAAATAATTTTTTTAATTCAGATTTGCAAGTAGGAGAAGTAGCTCAACTTGTTGCAGTAGGGATTCTTAGATCTAGGATCTAGGAATTTTCACAATCTCTATATATTACATGTATTTGACAGTGCATTGGGTGCCATTTTGATATAATAGATATATTCATGAGCATACTTTGATCATATGTTGTCTTCTCTCTATATTCTAATGCTTTGAGTTTGGAAACATGAATGGGAATCTTTAAAAACATATTTTTTCATAAAAAAAAAAATATTTAATGTATTTTTTACAACGACTGAGTCATTGAAATCAACTAGGCTGAGTTGATACCGAGTCGGAGTCAGAGTCGACCCTCGGCTAGTTCCGAACCTGAGTCAGAGTTTTAAAACATTGGGTTAAACACACTGTCTTTTAGTTGGATTCACTCTTCTTTAGGTTAGATCCCTTCCTCCCCTTATTCTTTTCCATTTGTAGCATATTACTCCCCTCACAATCCTCCATGCCTTTCACGTCTTAGTTTTCTTTACTTTCACTTTTCAACAAAGGGTTCTCTTGTCTCTTAGCATGGGATCTTCCAGTGGTGAAGCCTTTGGTATCTCTTGAAGGCTATGTGTATTATGTTTTGCATTCTTGTTGGGTTATCTTGGGGAATAGGCCTTATTTTTCATTGTCATTTGGGAACCGTCTCCCTTTACACCTCCCCTATGTGTGCCACATTTGTAATTTCCTTCCTCTCATTTCAATGGCATCATTGTTGCTTAAATAACTTCTCTACTTTTTGTTTCATTGTTGCTCCAATCCATATCGATAGACTCTATTTTTCTTTGTCATGATTTATTAGACGATGCTATATGATTTTCATTTTCAATATATCCCTTTATCCTCACTTGGCCTTTCCCTTGTGAGTGTTTCTTCTTGACCCCCAATTTTCTCTCTTTGTGGCATTTTCCATTTTTGTAGGCAACCCCTTGCTGAAACCTTTGCTCCTTTATTTTTTTTCTTATCCTACACATCTTTTGGGAGATGGAGAAATTTGGTAGCCTTCTTCCTATAGGAAATATTACATCATCTAATCACTATTAGTAACATGGATCACTATATAACTTTATTATGCCACATTACCTTCATTTATTCTCTTGTTTTTCCTTGCTCCCTTCTTTTCCCTTTGTTTTTTTTCTTTAGCAATCTCTTGAGTAATGGAGTAGTTGGACATTTTTTGCCAACCCTTCTCCCACTAATTTCACACTCCCTTGAGGAAGGTGTATTGGTACATAAGATAATATACTTTTATGAATTCCCACAAGAAACGAAAGTATGTCAGTGGAACTAGAGACTACATGTCACAATAGTGATTCGGGGGTATTAGGGCTACTTTTAACTGAAAATGGAAATCATATGAAAATTATGAGTAGATAGAGATAAACCCATACAAAAACTAAATACATTGTTTTGCAAAAGGAAAAGGATAAAAGAAGGGGGGCACTACTTTGCACCATAGGGGGGATCTATCTTTATCATTGTTAATCACAATCAATGTATTAATGCAAAGTTTGATGACATCCTTTTGGGAATACTCGCTATTAAGTGAAATTGATTGTTGATTCTTGGGGTGTCTTGATAATATGTTGAAGCTCTCCTAGTATCTAAGGCTAAAGAGAAAAATCTTGTTTGATGCTTCACTAAATTATTTGTGTTGGGAGATGTTATCAATATCGAGACCAACTAGAGCAGGTGCATCTCTATGGCTTTATGTAGGTAGGTCATTGTTTCTTGACATAAAAAAAGGACATGGACTTCCTTATCAATTTACTGGCCTTCGTATCCATGGTTGGTGTGTACATGACACCTCACACCTCCAATTGTTGATATAGGATGGATGGAAGAGGTGACCAACTTGGTAATAATTTCCCTAAAGAAGTCTCATGAGGGATATTCTCTATGATTTGTATGTAATCACCTATTGAATATAGAGAGTGAAACATATTTTATTTGGATAGAAAAAAAGGTAGTTAAGTGCCCTTGTGAATATTATTATAAGAAATTGCATCTCCCTACAATGTTGTAACATACAGTGTTGTAACATATGGTGAATTGGGAGATGAAGTGCTTCTCCATCTGAATCCATACAAATGATGTCGTTGATATATCCTATTGATCCACATAATGTGGTGATCAAAATTTACATGTAAGTAGTGAGAATATACCCTTAATTGGCCTGGAGAGATCCTATGGTCATGCGACCAATGATGGAAAATGCAATGAGGAATCCACATTCCTCTCTAATTTCTCAGGATCCCTTCTTGATTCCTTGCGATTGTAGTTGTGCACCCTTCTTTTTTGAAGCTTCTATAAGAGTATTTGTATCCTCTTGTCATAGTTAATAGCTTAATATCTTGTACAACTTTCTTTTACAAGTTGCCTCATCTACTCTTTCTCCCCTCTTTGGTATACCCTCTTTGTTTCTCACTTGCATACCTTCTGTGGTGTTCCCTACATTAGCTAACCTTTGACTCAAAGCTATTATATTCTCTACCTTTTCATCCCATTTTCAACCCAAATTTATTTTCTCTTTCCTTAAAATTGTTATACCCTCAACAATGACCTCCTTTTAGCCATAGTTAGTGTGACCGTGACACTTGTAGCATTGGTCATTGCTATTTCATGCCATTTCCATATCCATGATTCATTTTCCTTTGTGGTTGACAATGTGTTAGTGGTCTATGTGCGCTAATCCTTGCTTTAGTCCTTTTTTCCTCTATTACATGTTGCCTTCCCACTTTAGCTTCCTTTCCTCGATTTATCCTAATTACTTTTAGAACCATGTCTAGTGCTATGGGGGGGATTTTTCTTGTCACTTTTCTTCTTTTGTAGAAAGTATTTTAGTGATTTTCCTTTTGGTGTTTCCTCCCTGGTTTGGCGTCTGAGCCAACCTTTCAACCTCACTATTGCCCTTTTATGCCTCCTAACCTCCATTTCTAGTTCTTGTCCTCCTTATTTGGCCTCTCCACCTCCCTTTATTATATTATCCATCCTTTATGCCCTTGTTACCACACAAACTCACACTTCTTGAGATTAGTTCCAAAATTTCAAGTGTGATTTGAGTCAAGTGTCTTTTCACTCAAATACACTGGTGTCTTTTCATTGGGCCTTTTTACCACACAATCTAGCAAGCTCTAAGGAGGGAAGGCCCATAGGACAAAGAGCTGGACTAAGTGATAACAAGAAGACAATGGCCCCACTGTCACCTCAGCCAATGTCCCTTGCTCTTTGCACTTTACATACTTTCACCGATGGGAAGAGTCTCGATAGTATGGTAAACACCTTTGAATAGATATTCTAGGGTTTATGGTGCTAGGTGATAAGGTAGGACACATAGGGAAAGAGATTTTATTGATGAAAACTAATTAGATGTTTGTCAAACTTTGAGATCTTGTAGATAAGACCCTAAGCTTTATATGCCTATGCTCCTGGAATCCACTAATTCACTCTCTAATGCAATTTGCTCTATCCTCTAGCCTAGCCTTCCTAGTTTAGGGGACCGAAATTTAGAAGAGGAAACTTATAGAGAATATTTGAGTTTGATCACCAAAGCCTTGTCCTTTGTGCATATGGAGTCCAAGATGCTTTAGATTATCCAAAATTGTCCTTAAGGAGGTCAAGAATTGATTCCCTAGGTACCAACCCTCAACAATTACCCACTCAAGAATTATGGAGTTTTATGGAGAAAAATAATATTTCAGCACTAGGAACATTTATCACATGTCATGATATGAATAACATACACAATTTCCAACCAAATAGTTTTCTAAATTGATCTTCACAAAATTAGGGCATAATATAACATTAATCTAGTTGCGATAATTCCATACACTAGACATTAATTCAAGAGAAAAAATTCAACAAAAAACACTTACAAGATGACATGGAATATATCCATCCACAAATCAAGAGATAGTTCCAAAAAAGATCAAAACTTCAACTCCAAATTTCGAAATGCATCCAAAATACTCTAATAGCCAAGAACAAGTGTGAATTCGTCAAGAAGGAAGAAATTCCAAGTTGGTGATGATGATCAACACAAATTATGTTATGTTCTATTTATGTGTCCTACTAGGTCAAATTATGCTTACTAGACCCTTGAAATTATAAAAATATGGGGAAGATACATCCTGTGGTCACAAGTCGACCAAGTAGCTTTACAAAATTATGAATTAAACATCCAAATGCAAGCTGAAATGATGGTGTCATGCTGATGTAGGGCCATTGGAAGGAAATGTTGAGTCCTCTTTATGTAAAAATGTGTGAGAGGGATCCATAAATCTCGAAGTAGGGGATGTCCCCAAACTCTTCGTGTAAGTCATTTGGGGCTCCAATTTTTGTTTGGGACACAAAAACTTGTCTCATGGGTCTCATGATGATAAAATAACCTATAATTATTTAATATTGAGGGCTCTAATGATGATTTTTTCCCTCCCTAGGTAGGAGCGGTAAATAAACAACCCTATTAGATGTTCCTAGCCCCTAAGGGGAAATACAAGTTCTTGGTAGATCCTAATTCAATTGATAGGTGTCATGTGAATGATGATGAATGGATGGGGACACAGGGGTGTCAAGGTCAAATTCCAGGGTTTCAAGGGTGGAAATGATGAGGGATGTCCACATAGAGGATGTATAAATGTAGGAATGAGAAATAATGGATACATGAGTGAACGAGAAGTGAAGTTTTTCATTCCACATAGGCAGTCAAATAAGTTAAGGATGAGATCATGTGGAGATGGAAGTGATTTTGAGGCAAATAACAATGATCAATTCAAGTGGGACCAATGGTCCAAAAGAGGAAACCCCGTGCTAAATTCCAAGTCACCACTCCAAACCAGTTCAAGTTGACATAAAGGGGTGTTTTGGCTCATTCTCCTCATTCCATTGAGAATTTTGAGAGCAGTTAGAGAAGGAGAGTGATAAGATCCATTGAATAACTCCATACCAACGTTGAAGGCTGCATGGAAACCCGTGCTGCGGGAAATTTGTTGATGCTACAGGAACGTCTACAGAAGGCTGCAAAATGATCATAATTGCAATGAGAGCCACTCACAAGAGGTATTGACACCCAAAAACACCATCTCCCAGGCAAGAAAACACCAGAGGTCAGAGGTAAGTGGATGTCACCTCACCAAGTTGTGAATTTTTTCCATGAAAAATTATACACAATCACAACAATAATTTAGAATTTAAGAGGCTGCTTAAAGAAATATAATCAAGGTAATATGAATTTGTGTTAAATTTTAATCTCTAAGGCCCCACATTACCAACGTGCAACAAGAACAGTAACTCCAGTTCTGACACGACAATAAGGCAACATGAAGGCATATCTGACATGCAAAGAGAGAGGCCACAAAACTACTGGCTCACATTTGAGCAGGGCATAAATACACCTGCAAATACACCTGTAGCTCTAATACCATGTTAAACCCAGGTATGTAAACACACAAGACATAAGAAAGATAAGTGTGGATGCATTTATTATTCACAAATGATGCATATATAATACATTGGAGTGGCCCTTGATTTTGCATTCCAAGTGGTATGTTGGACTCCTCTTGACTATTCAACTCCCACACTAACCCTAGGAGGATTAAGTGTCCAATAGTATATATTATATAAATTAATTGAAAATAAAAAATTCTTATGGTTAAAACACTTTATTGGTGTATTGTTTAACATGAAGATGTGCAATTCTTCTATGTTCCAACTATGGAGTAAACAAACTCTCTCTCTCTCTCTCTCCATATATATATATATATATATATCTTAACCTTGGATCTATCATCAAATATTAGAAGATGCAAACCTTGCTTCAAATTTTGCACTCTAAATGAAATTTGCAACTCCAAAGACTCGGTCCTTCTTGCAAATTGATATATTCAGTATTAAGATAGATTGATTTGATATTAAATTAGTATACACAATTTTTTTTTAATTTTTTTTATTTACTTTAAAAGTTAAAATAATTAAATTTGAACTCACTTTTTAGGAGAAAATATGTTGATTGATAATTATTTAAAAATATTGAATGTCAATTTATAGATTTTATTATAAATTTTAAATCCTTAATTTTATCATTATATTTAAAATTGGGCATTTTTTAACTCTTCATATATTATTTTAGTTGGATAAATTATGCATATAGAATGTAGGTGAATATTCAATTAAAAACATATAACTTTTCAAAAAATGTAAAAAAAACCAATTAATGATTTTTTTTATAACAAGGATGAGTATATACATTATATTGAAAATTCGCATGTGGATGGGGCAAGTACATCAGGAGTTACATTGTTTTTTCCTCACAAAATTATAAAAGGGTTAAGAATCAATCTTCTCCCAATAAGAACCCGATGGGGAGGTCCAAAACTAAATTCTATAAAATTGCTTGCACAAGAAAATGCAGAAACAAAGCATTTCTATAAATTTCTAGAAGACAACCCATCATTTCTATAAATTTCTAGAAGACAACTCACTGTTGGACCCACTAAGTGTAGATCATAGCTCTTTCTGTTATGGTCTTTCACAGCTTGCTACCCGTGGGGAAGAATGTTGATTTTTACACATATGAATAGAAGGAAGAGGAGGGTTTGATCTTCTTCTCAGCCACCTTACCAACTTCTTCAACATTCAATGTAAAAGGAACCTTTGGAGAAAATATTTCCATTGCAAAAATTTTCTTTGGATAGTCCTGATTTGTGCCTTCTTCATCTTTTGAATCAGGAGGGACCTTTGGAATGTGAGTATTCTTTGAATTTGGTATTGGTTTATCCTCCTGGACTTGAAAATTTTCATTTTCTGCCTCAAGAACCTTCAGGACTTAAAAAATATTGGTAGAAAGGGGTCGATGTGAATATTAAATCTTACATGTTTGTTGTTTCTTATTTCCATGCTTCTTATGTTTTAATTGGAATGAATCCTTCTTTATTTTCTTCTTTCTATTCTTAGTGAGAGGGCGATGGATTTGGAATACTTCGATAATCTGAATCTTCTGGACAACTTTTTGTAAAGTGTCCATACTCATGACACAAATTAAACTTGAAAAGAATTTGTTCGTAATCCAGATCTTGAAGGTGAGACCAACCCTCCAAATTTCGTTGAATCACCTCATGAAGGCCTTTTGAGACATCCACTTCAACATAAATTCTGGCACATGAAAAATTGTTCCTATGTACCCTATCACTCATAATAAATTGGCCAAATTTTTCTCCTATATCCTTAAAAATTCCTTCACACCAAAAAATAAGAGGGAGAAATAGAAATATGATCCACATAGGTGTGGATGAAATTTCCATCACGACATTAAATTTCATAGACTAGTGAGTGAGAAACAAACCTTTAGTACGCATGAAAGAAGGACCCAATTTACAGATCTAGTCTTTATCTTCCTGGTTTAAAAAAGGAGAGCATAATACCCATTTCCACAATAGTAAAGGCTCGAGAGCCTCGATGGTTAGCTCAATTGGTCAATTCCTCATCGTTAAAGCACCTTTGTTATTGATAGGTTACGAGTTCAATTCTCTCAACATTCTTGGGGTCAGGCTCCATGGTTGAGCTGACAGGAAGTGATCCCTTCTGGTGGACCTACCTAGTACAAATATTGCATGGATGTAATGGTCATCGATCTTCGGGGTCATGAACAACATAGGAAAAAAAGAAGCAAAGGCCTAAGGGTTCATGATTTTCTCCACTGACAAAAACCCAATCTTAAATAGCTTCATAACTTTTCCACAAGCCAGTAAAACTTCCCCATAACCCTTTTTCTTTCAAAATTTCCACATTCTTTTCCCTGGGGTACAAAACCCCAGATCTAAAGAAGAGATTAATTATTCCTTCTTCACAAATTTGCTTATGACGCTTATTGTGCATGCATTGAATCCACACAACAAACAAAGCACCCACTTGATATCCCTAAAAGGTTATCCATGAGCAATGAAGAACCATATCTCAATGGTGTAGATGCCCCGAGAATCCTTGTGGAACCTCAATGTGGAGGGTTTAGAGAAAACCTGTTGAGCTATGATTTGGATAATATTAAGGATTATAAGAAAGCAAAAAAATGCAAATAAAACACGGGGCCTTAACACACAACTTCAAAAATACAATTAACGCCTCTAAAAAATTAGGTGAGATGAGCCTATAAGTCATTTCATATGCAAAGCTTACATGCAGAACCAATGGTAATGATAAATTGGGTCTCGACAATGTAGGTGCCTTGAGAATCCCTGTGGAAGCTCAATGCTTAAGTTTAGGCGGCTAGATAAACTCTAGCCGCGACGGAGCAAACCTGCGAAGCTCCATTCTTAGATGAATTTGATACAAACACCCTTTAGAAAAATTGTTAGTCATTGTTTAGAAGATCCACCAATTGATAAAATTTGACCCCTAAAAATATCTCAATTTAATAATTTAATTATTTTAAATATCTCTAATTTTTATTTTAAAAGAGAAAAAAATACATTTTATTAATATAAGAAATATATTATTAAATATTTATAATATTCATAAATATTTTTAAACATTTTATGTAAATAAGAAAATAAATAAATCTTCCATATTGCTTATATTAATAATCTTTGAAAAAAACCAAAACAATATTTAAAAAATACATTCTATCTCTTATTTTTAAAGATGTTTTTAAGAAAAAATAAAATAATATTAAAAAGATAAGTTTGATTATAAAATTTGGAACTAAATTTATCATTATATAAATTTTGAAATAAAATCTATGTTAAATTGTAATTTTTTACCAAAATGATATTATTATTAAAATTGGTTTTTTTTTTATTATATGGAAATTTTAGATTTACTATTTAATTCCAAATTTAATAAAATAAATATTTTTTATATTCTATCTAAATATTTTAGAAAATTTATTATTATACAAAAAAAAATACAAATTATTATAATTATAATTAAATTTTTAATCCATGATTATGCTTAATCTTTGATGTTACTAATTACAATCTAACTCCATCTAACTCTCTAGCCTTTAAAAACTCATACGTAGTTTACATCTTGTCCCTATAGATATGTAAACACTTAATCAACTTTTTTTTATAATTTTTATTAACAAATAACTTTACTAGCTTACTCTATCATAAACATTTTATTCAACGATGTATTTGAACTTAAAATAATGTATTGAATAGTTTTTTTTTTTTAAATATACATTTTGATTAAAAAGTGAAAATACATTTCAAGAGATGTAATTTTTGGAAATTTTGAAATTATAAATTTATAAAAATAAATAATTTTAAATTTTAAAAGCAAAAATATTTTTGGACATGGTTGGAATTTGGATTTTTCTATACAAGTCATACATTTTTTTTTTTGAAGTTTTAGGTTATTATGCTTTCTTTAAAAAAGTTATGTTTAAATTTTTTCCCTTTAAGAAGGATATTTTGATAATAAATTAACCCTTTACCAATAAAGGTTTTATTAAAAAATTACCTTTCAATAAAAAAATCATATTAAAAATTTTCACATATTTATCATAAGAAAAAAAAACAAAATGACCATAACACACAAATGACTTATTGAATTATGAAACTTGATTTGAAATTGTATAGAAAACTTACAATAAAATCTCCATAACTCTGAGATCAAATTTCCTTGACCACAATATGCCATAGCATTTGTATATATGAAATATGACTCAGGAGATCTTATGGGACATATAAGATGACCAAAAAAAAGTAAAACTATAAGATGGGCTAGGGCCTTTGCGTCCTCTCCAATGATAATCACATGGAATCAATGTGGGGGTCTGTGATGGAAGCAAGCATAATGTATTAAAAGTTTTTTAATATTTCATAAGTGGGGGGGGGGGTCCACATGGAAGCAAGCATAATGTATTAAAAGTTTTTTAATATTTCATAAGTGGGGGTAGATGTTGTTCTTCATGAGCGTTATCTTTTAGAGCTTTTAAGTTATATGTTGGGACATTCGAGATCAGGTGTAGGTTGTAGTTGAAGCGACACTTTCACTGTTCCACAGGTGGCACTATGACATATGATAACTTTCATAAGTGAGTGGTGAGTTAGTGACACTGTGATAGGCCCCTAGGCAAACAATCCAATAAGGATGGGTAGTCAATAGACTCAGGGAGAGAAAGTGGCAAAAAGAAAGATTGTGGTCCAAATTCATTATGAAAATGAAGAAGTTTTGTGCTTTCGACTAAGTGGGTTTGATGATGCACTAGCACACTCATGGATTGATTGTTTGTTTCATTCAAGTGAGATTTTTAATGAGCACACTCATGGATTCATTGGTTGTTTCATTCAAGTGAGATTTTGAATGATGTTTGTATAAGAGATAGATGCATATTCATTGGATTTCAAGGAAACTATTTGAACTTGGAACTTACCTTGATCAAATGAATAAATTATGAGTTATCCAACTACATTTCAGAGCCAAGGCACCTATAAAATAAAATTTATCACAATATAAATGTCAATAGTGAAAAAATCAAATAACCAACTTCCCAAATTTTAAATGGGCATTAAAAAAAAAAATGTACAAATATAATTACTTTATCAATTTTCATTACAAAACAAAAATTAACATGGTAATATAAATTGGTCAAACACAATTACAAAACTGAAATTATAATGAAATTATAAAAGCATTTAAGGGTTTGAAATACTTGTAAATATTTTGTCTTACATCTTGAAAGCTTTGGAAAAACCCTTAATATACCCCGCCTCAGATTGTCTCCCAATAGTCTTCTTCTGAAAAAAACCCTTAATAAAACCAATTAATTCAACTAAGTTATTAAAACCATGGGAATAATAATAAGTTATTGAGTTTTAATTAACAAATCAATTAAATCATTTCGCACAAAAAAATGTGGATAACAAGCCAAATACTATATAAATATTATTATCTAGATCCAACCTTCTAATTACATAATTCCTGTAAATTGGATAGCGTTATACTAAATTTGAGACATGAACTCTCAACTTCAACTTCAGATTCAAATAGTAGACTATCGCATCCAGATTAAAAGTAACTCCCACTCAAAATATGGGGACAGTTCCGTTTTCAGTTTCTTATTCAAGACCTAAACTTATATTTGAAGATCAAGAAGTTGCCCAAGCTTATGCCTTTCCAGAGAGTCGGAATACTTCGCGCGAAGGGATGATTTGGATTTCTCTTGATTCTCTTCCCCGCAACAAATTTGAAGATTATATACGCGGATGCCTATTTCTTTGCTCGTGAGAGTTTCGATTTTGAAGATAAAATTTGAAGAATATATACTCAAATGCCTATTTCTTTGCTAGTCAGAGTTTCTATGATTTGGTAGATAAAATTAGAGTGGAAAGACAAATTGTTTAAACTTGAAAGTTAATTTTTGTAGGAACGGATTTGTTTGAATCTTAAAGTTTTCTAATAGTAGAATGTTTAGATTATGAAATCGAAATTGTACCAAGCAAATATTCAAAATTAATATTTATTCGCTGACAAAACCATTCTCCTCTTATTATAGTACTTCATCCTTCCTAGGTTGGAAGTAAAGGGAAATGTTTAATAACATTTTGTAAAAAAAATAACATGTTCTACACATTCAAAGCACGTCATCCAAGACAGTGATTAAAATTTTTTAACCCTATTTTACGTTTAAAATGGCTTCTGACAATACGTTCTACACATTCAAAGCACGTCATCTAAGACAGTGATTAAAATTTTTTAACCCTATATTACGTTTAAAATGGCTTCTGACGGGCCAAATGCCCGTCAAATTCCAACTCT
>JAXQQM020062995.1:0-54424 GCA_034641835.2 Pinus albicaulis | reverse complement strand
GGGAAATTTTGGAGGGAAATTTTTTCGCGAATTTTTTTGGAGGGAAAATTTGGAGGGAAATTTTCAGTCTTTAAGCTATATATTGTAAGTGGGAGAGGAATTTGTATCATTCAACCTATTCTTGTTGAAAGCCATGGTTTCTTCTGATAACAAAGTTTTTCTTTCTAGAACATCAACATCTTCGTCACGCAACAACTCTATTCAGAGTGATGAATATAACGGGAGTTCGTTCACCATGAATAGAGAGTCAAAAAATCGACTTGGTCGTTATCCTAAAGATGATGAGAACAAAATTGATGAGGTGCAGCAAAATGAAATTTCTGTAAATCGAGCGCCAGTTATACCACTTATTCTTAATCCTAAGGATTATGAAAGCAACAGTGATGAAGGGCATGATGAAAAATTTCCAGAGTCAAAAGTTTCACTTCGTCCTAATCCCAAGGATTATGAGGACACCATTGATGAAGAGGGAGATGAAGAATATCCACTTCAGCTTAATCCTAAGGATTATGTGAGAACAACAAATGAAGAGGGTAATGAAGAATCTGTAGAGTCAAAATATCCACTCTGTCCTAATCCTGAGGAGTATGCCAGCACCACTGATGAAAAGGGGGATGTAAAATTTCTAGAGTCAAAATATCAAATTCGTCCTAATCGTAAGGATTATGCGAGCACCACTGATGAAGAGGGGAATGATAATGTTTCAGAGTCAAAACATCCACTTCGTCCCAATCCTAAGGATTATGCTAGCACCACTAATGAAGAGGGAAATGAAAAATTTATAGCGTCAAAATTTCCACTCCGTCCTAATCCTAAGGATTATGCAAGCACCACTGATGAAGAGGGGGACGAAAAAATTCCAGAGTCAAAATTTCCACTTCATCTTAATCCTAAGGATTATGTCAGCACCACAGATGAAGAGGGGAATGAAGAATTTTCAAAGTCAAAATATGCACTTCGTCCTAATCCTAAGGATTATGTCAGCACCACTGAGGAAGAGGGGAATGAAGAATTTGCAGCGTCAAAATATCCACTTCGTCCTAATCCTAAGGATTATGCCAGCACCACTGATGAAGACGGAGATGAATTTCCAAAGATAAAATTTTCACTTCATCCTAATCATAACTGTTAGTATGAATCCTTCGTCAAAGTGTACGAAAAAAGACCACTTTAGCTACGCATAACTAATAGCCCTAACATCAAAAGTGGCTGCCAATATCTTCAGATATGAAGTTAGTTGATCAAGACAAGAGCTGAAAAAAACTAGATCTATGCATAGAAATAAATTAAGCAGTAAAAAGAAGGGTTTGCTCCATATATCCAATAGACAAGACAAGAACAATTTTTGAAAGAATTTTTTGTATTAAGGGCACCTGGGAGGAAAACAAGAAGATGTTTCCAATTCTCCTCAATGGGATGGGTTCTTGGAAGTCCTCGGCACTTCAGATCTAGCATTTCTCTCTCCTGTTGGTGTAGAAAACCCAGACAAAGATAGAACTCAAAGGGAGCTCACACAGCAAATAATGGAAAATATGACAATGACAATGGCTCAAAGTCAGACCAAGAGTTTAGATCTAGAGTGATCTAATAGGCAACAAAAGGTGAAGAATGGTAGGAAAAACCCTCCTATCTATAAAAAAATATTGGGTCATTCTAGATCTTGGTGCATGATTAAAATAATGTTAACCAAATCTAGATCCACCTTTTATGGAATATTTTATTATATTTGTTGGAGGGAAAAGGTGTTTGACTTGGGTCAAATCCCTTGATTTGTCAAAAATAAATAAATAAATGATTTATTTGTCTTTTTAAGGAAGTGGTTAGAAGATAATCAAATAAATAATGATTTATTTAATTATTTTTGGGTGATTTGGTCATATTTAACAAGGAATATTATCTAAATAAGATTTAAATAATTATTCCTAGAAAATAATAAGATAAATAAAGGTTTATCTAATTAATTTCTTTGTTTTGGGTTAAACATGACTAGGAATAATAATTAAATTATGTTTTAATTAATTATTCCATGAGGAAAATCAAACAAATATAGGTTTGTTTAATATTTCCTTTTGGGGTTTCCTGTTTAGACCATAAACAACCTAATAAATATGGTTTATTAAGTTATTTTACATAGTGAAAGCAATTTTACTTAGGGTAAAATTGGTCTTACATGGTGTACTTGGGTCCATCTAATGATAATAGGTTAGATGACCAAAAAATGATGTAACAGATTGCCCCCCAGCGTGCGAGTGTTAGGAGCAAATCGTATGACCGAAGTACGTTGTAAGAACTCAATCACCAGACATCAAAAGGGAAGTCAGAGAGAGAAATGTGAGGTAGACTAATGTGCTGAAGAACTAGACCCTGAGGAGACGAGACTTACAAGTGCAACAAGTCTCTTTTTATGAGAGGGTACTTGTGCTAAAGGCGGCGGGGGAGGCATACCTATGCTCGCTGAGACAAAGTACAAAAGAATAGTGTGTCCAGTAAACAAGGGACCGAACCATAAAGTACAACCGGCATAATCATGAGCCAGATAAAAATACAATGAAGAATCCCACATACATGCTGTGCCTGGGATAACAGCCAGGACTTATACAATAATATCCGAGTACATGAGATACAAATACAACCCAAATGCCCCTTGTAAATGGGGAAGGGATCGCAAAATCTGACTGATACATGCAAATCAAAGAGGCGCTGCAAGCGGCTAAGGCCAACATCTTCAAATATAGGGAGCTACATCAAGGGCTGCAATGAAGAGGTCATCCGGGCATGTGGGGGGCTACCTGCAGGGCCACCCCCTCGTGAGGGCTGAGACATCTCACACACACCCGGGAATCACCAAGAGCTGCTGCTGCATCACTGAACCATCAAGTATACGGATCTTGATCATGCTGAAAGGAGCTGGAGTGGAGAAACAATCAAGTCAAAGGGAAATGAGAGATCCCTTTGCCTGATCCGAGGCACCGAACAAGAGTGGAAGTTGGAACCAAGGTACACCGCCCTCTAGACCTGTCTTCTGGAATGAAGGAGTTGATGTCGACAGAAGGAGGTCCGCCATAGGTGAGGCAATGAGAGATCCTCAACTAAGGCACGAGAGAAAATAGTAGAGCGACGAACAGACTAATACCAATGATGATGGTAGAATGGAGGGGACTGAGTAGCGAATGGATGACTTCCCTTGCTAGAGCATAAAGGGCATGAATGACATGGCAGGGACTGACACAATATCATCAGGGATAAGGGACAGTGGGACTGAAGGCCATAATGTGCGACACAAGAGAGAGACCAAGCAATGAAGGATGGATGACTATAGTGGGGTACAAAGGGACTCGGGATAGACTCCATGAATGCGATGATGACTCCACTTGAATGCTCTAAACAAGGGCGACTTGATGGTGCTACCACACAGTAAAGGTCCAATGGGGGACCAGAAAAACATGAGTACAAGAAGGTAACTCACGACGAAAATCAACACGAACAACGACAAGTAAGGAGGCGAAGTGGTGCCCCAAGTACAAGTGTTGTAAGTAAAGAAATGCGATTTTAATGAGAAGGGAAGTGACCTGTCTTGGAAAAAATGTGTCCTGGTGAAGTATCAAATCCCAAAAGCGAAAAAGATGTTGGCTATCTAAAATAAAATAAAACATGCATTTCAGAAGGGAAATGCTAAGGGTAATATTTCTTAAGATAGAGTGCATTGCGAGGATTAGGAAGGGGATTGCCTTCGAAATCCTCTAAGAGGTATGCCCCCTTACCGAGATCCTTCCTGATGATGTAAGGGCCTAGCCATAATGAGTCGAACTTCCCATGACCAAGGACATCATGGGCCTGGTCATAAACTAGAACAAGGTCACCTTCGTGAAAAGTACGAGGCTGGACTTTTCTGTCATACTGAGCTTTGGTGCGTTTCTTGGCCACTTCCATGGTTTGCAAGGCAACACGACGGTCTTCGGAGGCGCTCTCAAGCATGATAAGTCGTTGTTCTAGAGGTTGGGTGTCAGGGAGAAGTTCAACGGCCAGATGCAGGGAAGGAATTTCACACTCGATCAGTAAGACTGCCCCCTCTCCAAAAACGAGGTGGAAAGGAGTAAAACCAGTGGCGGTTTTAACAGAGGTTCGATAGGCCCACAAAGCAGGGAAGAGCATAAGATGCCAATTGGTTTTGTGCTTATTCACCATTCATTGAGGCATAGTCTTGAGGATTTTGTTGACTGCTTCAACTTGGCCATTACCTTGGGGGTAATAGGAGGAGGAATATTGGTGCTCAAAACCCAATAGTGAGGATAGCTCATGCCATATCTCATCTTCAAAATGTCGGCCGTGGTCAAAGACCAGTTGTTTCGGAACCCCGAATCGAGCGATAACATGGTTAAAGAAAAAGAGGGTTGCGGTAGCTGCGGTGTTGTTAAATTTTGGCATAGCCTAGGCCCATTTTGTGAAATAGTCGACTGCCACGATGATATATTTATGGTTACCAGCGGATGGCGAGCGACACTCCATAAAGTTGATGGCCCATTTACAAAAGGGACCAGTTGAGATGACCGGATGGAGGGGAGCTGGGGGAGCTCACGCCTTAGGGGCGAAATGTTGGCAATTGGAACAGTGTTTGACTGCTTCAATGCAATCACTGAAGAGGGAAGGCCAGAAATACCCAGCGTGCATGACTTTTTGGGCAGTAGCAAGACCGGAGAGGTGGCCACCGCAAGCGCCGCTATGGAAGGCATTGAGGACTTGTTCAGCTTCAGTATGCGTGAGACAATGACGAAGGATAGTATCTATACCGTGACGATAGAGGTCGTCACCGATAAGAAGGTAGCGAGGAGCCTGGTGTCGGATACGTCGTCGAGCGTCAAGATCAAGGTGAAGAGCGAACTTTTGGGTTTGCAAGTAAGTGAGGATATCACCGTACCAAGGATCGTCCGAAGTAATGGCGAATAAGTGCTCATCAGGGAAATCATCATTAACTGGAGGATCTTGTGTTCCGGTAGGTAATTCAGAAATGAGTTCAGAAGTGGTTGAAGGATAATCAAATAAATAATGATTTATTTAATTATTTGTGGGTGATTTGGTCATATTTAACAAGGAATATTATCTAAATAATATTTAAATAATTATTCCTAGAAAATAATAAGATAAATAAATGTTTATCTAATTAATTTCTTTGTTTTTGGGTTAAACATGACTGGGAATAATAATTAAATTATGGTTTAATTAATTATTCCATGAGGAAAATCAAACAAATATAGGTTTGTTTAATATTTCCTTTTGGGGTTTCCTGTTTAGACCATAAACAACCTAATAAATATGGTTTATTAAGTTATTTTACATAGTGAAGACAATTTTACTTAGGGTAAAATTGGTCTTACATGGTGTACTTGGGTCCATCTAATGATAATAGTTTATATGACCAAAAATGGTGTAACAGGGACAGAGGTGGGTGTAATGGCCATGGAAATTGCACAAAGCAAAAGGGTGATTTGTGCGCAAGGTTTTGAGTTTCGGGATAAAATCCGGGATAGTGACATAGACTTCAGGGATATCAGATTCGGGAAATGTCTCGTTGACCAGGATCTTGAGGTGTGGCAATTCAGGACACGTATGGGTGGCATGACCGACAATATCACACAAAGCGCACTGGATAGCGTGTTTTGGCGGTCGAGGAGGGGTAGGGTTTGTCGGGGCGGCATGGTCCTGATTGGCTACCCCCTTGCGAGCTTTGCCTTTCTTTCCTGGGGCTGTTACCACAGGGGCAGGGTCCTGGGGAGGTGCGGGGGGCCTGGTGGTAATGGAGGAAGCGAGGGGGACCGGTTGAACCGGTGTCAAAGAAAGATAGGGTTTGGGGTGACCGGGTGGGGTAGCGACTGGAGGGTCAAGGTACCATACGGGTATACCCAGGGTTAGGTTAGGGAGAGAGAGGGTGGCCATGACGGGGACCATGTAGACTCCGGGAGGGGGAGCCAGGAAAGGTATCTGACCAGCGGGATAATGACCAGGAGGGACGTCTCTGAGATGGTTGAGGCCTGGGGGAACTGACCCCGTAGGATAGAGGGGCTCAGGGATACTAGCTGTAGGAGGCGGGCCCGAAGGAGGAGGTCCGGCTGGCTGAGAAGCGGGTAGCGGTGAGCTAAGTTGAGTCGAAGGTTGCTGACGAGCCGAAGTGGGGTGCTGAAGGGCAGCCCGAGACGATTGCATCATGCAAACGTTCGATAAGCTGGGATCAGAGATATGAGGAGGAGGGAGACCAGGAAAAGTTCCAAGCAGGGAGGAATCTTTATAGACACTGAGAGAGACACTGGTCAAGGAATCGACGGTGTGCTTATTGGCTATAGAAGAGATGGTCGTCTCCGGCGAGGTCTGAGACGGCGGCTCATGGTAAGTCAACTGGTCGATGGTGACTATCTTTCCATTGTGAGGAAAATACATCTTGCGAAAAACCGTGGATGGGACAACAGACATGGCATATGTGTAGCTTTGCCCTAATAGAATGTTGTAGTCTAGAGGGGCGTCAATGACTTCGACGTCAACGCAAACAGTCTTACCGGCAAGGGTGATAGGAAAATTACGAAAAAGGCCAATGGGCTGGGAGGCGTGGCCATCCCACCCTCGAAGGGTGATCGTGGAAGGGGCCAAGTCAGGAGATCCGAGTTGCTTCCAAACTGAAGCGGACATCACACAGGTGGATGCCCCCTCATCAACTCTACACCGAGAAACGTTGGCATTCCGGATTTTGACTGGGATTTGGAAGGCGACGGAAGCAGGAAGAGGAGGATGTTCTGATTGATGGGCATCGAAAACAATCATTTGGTCATCAGCAGGATCTACGTCACCACGATCATAGCGTAGCCTTTTTTTTTATGCAATGACCGGAGGAGACCCAATGTGGAAATGTATAAAGTAGGAGATTGCGCCAAATCATGCACCATGCCATACGAATGAGCGTCAGAAAAATAGCGCATTTCGACGTAATGGTCCTCAGAATCTTGGTGCGAGAACCTCAAACCTTGGGTCGAGGGATATGCAAGGGACATTGGATGTCGAAAAGAGGCTCGTGAAATCGGGAAGAAGGGGACTGCAAGCATCAGAAGTGAGGGAGGCTTGGGGTATCGGCGAGACCGAGTTTGAAGATGAAAGTCGATGGTTGGGGACATCGCAGTTCATCATGAGGATCCGGCAACTGAGGAACCAATGGAAGGTGGAGTACACCGTCTGTCGTGGTTGGGCAGCCACGAATCCTCGCCGAGGGAAAGACCGCAAACGAGTCTCCATAGTGGCCACATTAGGGGGAGCATGAGGGGAGGCACAAGAACGCGGGGCACGAAGCTGGGAGACTCCAAGACCGCCGCATCTCAAGAGGGCACAATCGTGGGTAATGACCACAAACACCGCAACACGAACAAGGCTTATTTCCGCGAAAAGAGGCCTCGTCCTATTGGCCGAGTGCCCTCGTTGTCGTTGCCAGCGTGTTGGGGCTGGTCACCTGAGGATTGGGTCCACGAGTACCAGGGGCAGATTGGTTTGGATTGCCTCTCCGCCTTCTTTGAGAAGAAGGGGGATTGGTCGCGCCCTGCTGTGCAAATACTTGCCCTGGAGGGGGCTGTAGGTGTTGTTGCGGGGCTGGAGGAGGCAAGGGAGGTGGAAGCGCAAATGCTGGAGGAGCTGGCGCACCAAGCTGCGGATAAGGGTAATGGTTAGGTTGGGAAACATTGAGGTAAGTAGGAGGTTGGGAAAAAGGATGAGGCATGCCATATCCTGGATACATGCTACCTGGAGGGGGGAAAGTGCTAGAGGTGCTGGCCCCTCCCTGGGGGAGACCATAGCCCATAGGAGGTTGAGCATATGGATGAGAAAGGGCTCCAACGATACCGTCGGTGGAATGAGATGCCCCCGGGGCGTTAGCGCCTCCGGGCCTGGGGAGGTCAGGAAGGACGGTATAAACATAACCCGACTGAGCATAGATCAGGTCATATTTCAAGGCTATTTGGAGGGCGGCTTCTTCAGTTTGAGGGAAATGGGAGGCGACATCTTTGCCGATAGGAGCTAAGAGAGTGCGAAGGAACTAGTCCATATAAACCCAATCTTCGAAGGGGGGGGCTCGACATAAGCTCCGTCTTCTTCGCCATTCCTGGACATGGGTAGAAAGGCGGGTCGAAGAGGTTTGCTTGAAGGAAGTCAAGAGCTCCGTACCAGTATCGTATCGGAGAGGGAGCTGGAAATAAGATAAAATGGCTTGGGAAATGGCTGCAAAGGTGGTATGGGAAGAGGTGGCTTGGTCAACATACCATTTAGAAGCTTCACCGGTAAGCGTGCGTTGGAACAACCGAAGACGGATGGAATCATCAGTAATGAAATTGGAGGAACACCACATGTGGAAAGATCGGACATGGTTGGTTGGATCTTCTCCAGCAAGGCCTTCGAACTTGGGGATGTCGGAGGGGAGCTTGGTTGGCATAGCAGGCCAACCAACATCGTGGCGGATAGGGTCATTGATCAACTAATTGAAATCGGGGAGGCTGAGGCCTGCGATGTACGGCAGCAAGGGTGCAGCCGAGGTGGTTCCTATGGCGATTCCGATAGTAGTAGTTCCGGCATTAGGGCCAGGATTACCACTAGCGTTAGGTCCTGGACCAGACATAGTGAAGGTGATAGGGGGAGAACCAGAGTTAAAAGGAGAACCCAATGAATCAGAAGAGGAGTCGGAGTGCAGACTCGGAGGGGGACTGGCTCGACGGCGGCGGGACGGAGCAGGTCGACCGACTGGAAACTTAGGGTGAAGGCCAAGAAGTCTCTGGGAGGTGCGCCTTGGGGGCGCAATGGTGACAACACAAACACGGCACAAGGGGAAGAAGAATGACCACAAGGGCAAGGAGGTGCAGAATCAAGTGATTACAATGTCGAAACAAGGGCAGATAAGTGCAGTGTCAATTGATTTTAAAGTCTTTGCCTGGCGGTGGAAACCAGGCTCTTCTTCGCTTAGGGTGAGTGTGTGGTGTGCGTTAATTTTAATTTTTAAACCCTTTTCGTTTTGAGAGCAAGAGAAAAAGTGTGCTGCGTAACTGAAAATAATGCTGCAGAGAACAGTATATAATGCTGAAATAACAGAAAATTAACAGCTAACAATGCATCGATCTAACCCAAAAAGGCGGGTCTCTCAAAACTAGTCTAAAAGAGGGAAAAAATTTAGTCAAAACACACTAAAAAGAGGCCAATAGATCTAGGGTCGAAAGGGACAGGGATCTAAAGGGAAAAGCTGCTGAAAAGAGGTGCAGATCACAGCCAAGAGGAAGAGGCAAGGTGGCTGGAAAAAAGGAGGAAATCAACAAAAAGCAGAAGGGGCAAGGAGGAGGCCCTAAAAGTACGTCCAAAAAAATCTTCAGGAGGTGATTTGAAAGGGAGAAGAGCTGATTAGAAGAGGTCTGAAAAGGAGGTATCAGATCTGGAAAAAGGGGGGCTGAAACTCTGAAAAAAAAACAGACCTGAAACAGAGAAAAACTCTTCCACCAAAAGTGGAGGGTACTGAAGCCCTAGGGGGCTATGTTCCCACTTAGATGAGAAAAAAATATTAGAAACAGGTCGAAACGGGCTGAGACAGAGGCTGGAAAACCCTGACAGAAGCTTCAGAAAAACCCAGAAAAATTGCAGAAAAACAACAAAAAAATTGGTAGGTCGCAGGTTCTGACCTGTTTTCTGTGCAGGTCGCAGACAATGGGCTGAAAAGTGCGACCTGGAGGTCCAGGTCGTAGTTTATGGGCTGAAAAGTGCGACCTGAAGCTCCGGGTGTCCCGGCGGCAGATTTCCGGAAAAGTTTTCGTCTCAGTTGCGGCTGATGTCTATCACCTGCGCAATAGGGCCAGAAACACGCGGAAGTTAGAAATTTTAATGTTTTAGGGTTTTATAGGTGAAAAACAACATGAAAATAGGAAAAAAAAAAGCTGAAAAGAAACCCTAGGGTTTGAAGTAGCTGGATATGCAGGAATATGAAAAACGACAGCGGTCGTAATTGAAAACCTGTGTGGAGTCGCCAATTGTTAGTATGAATCCTTTGTGGAAGTGTACGAAAAAAGACCACTTTAGCTATGCATAAATAATAGCCCTAACATCAAATGTGGTTGCCAATATCTTCAGATCTGCAGTTAGTTGATCAAGACAAGTGCTGCAAAAAACCAGATCTATGCATAAAAAGACATTAAGCAGCAAAATTAAGGGTTTGCTCCATACATCCAATAGACAAGACAAGAACAATGTTTTTTGAAAGAATTTTTGTATTAAGGGCACCGGGGAGGAAAACAAGAAGGTGTATCCAATTCTCTTCAATGGGATGGGTTCTTGGAAGTCCTCAGCACTTCAGATCTAGAATCTCTCTCTCTTGTTGGTGTAGAAAACCCAGACAAAGATGGAACTCAAAGGGAGCTCACACAACAAATAATGTAGAAATGTGACCAAGTGTATAGATCCAGAGTGATCTAATAGGCAACAAAAGGTGAAGAATGGTAGGGAAAACCCTCCTATTTATAACAAAATATGGGGTCATTCTAGATCTTGGTGCATGATTAAAATAACGTTAACCAAATCTAGATCCACCTTTTATGGAATATTTTATTATATTTGTTGGAGGGAAAAGGTATTCGACTTGGGTCAAATCCCTTTATTTGTAAATAATAAATAAATAAATGATTTATTTATCATTTTAAGGAAGTGGTTGAATGATAATCAAATAAATAATGATTTATTTAATTATTTGTGGGTGATTTAGTCATATTTAATAAGGAATATTATTTAAATAAGATTTAAATAATTATTCCTAGAAAATAATAAGATAAATAGAGGTTTATCTAATTAATTTCTTTGTTTTGGGTTAAACATGATGAGGAATAATAATTAAATTATTGTTTAATTAATTATTCCATGAGGAAAATCAAACAAATATAGATTTGTTTAATATTTCCTTTTGGGGTTTCCTGTTTAGACCATAAACAACCTAATAAATGTGGTTTATTAAGTTATTTAACATAATGAAAGAAATTTTACTTAGGGTAAAATTGGTCTTACATGGTGTACTTGGGTCCATCTAATGATAGTAGGTTAGATGACCAAAAAATGGTGTAACACTAGGCAATCAAACAACTTGCCTCTATATGGAAGGAAACTGATTCATTCATTTAATTTTCACTTTTTAGTGAATGAATCCTCTAGAACAAGTAAATATGTGCCAAAATTACATCATAGTCATCAAATTACATCAATATAGATCAATAGCTACATCAAAAAGTAAACTAGGCAAAATTGGGCGAATTTCTGAGCTGAAGAGTGAAAATGAGGCCAAATTTCTCTATGCGCCGCGCCCAAAAACTCAATGCGTCGCGCCACTTTGAGCCTATTTTTGAGGCACTTCCTAAAGTCAAAATTGAGCTCATGATAGCTCGTTGGAAATCCCTTCCTGTCTACTATCCAACCCAAGTGGAATTTTTCAATTTGGAGTTCATTTACCCCTCCAAAACTGCAATCTCCCAAGAATGGTTCCTGCTGGTGCAAAAGGTGGCAGAAAGGCCATTTTCAAGGTGTTTTTGACCCTTTTAACCACCCATAACTTGATGAAATCTCTCAGCCATTTCTGAGCATGCATAATTTATCATAAAAAACTCAAAAATATCAATTTTTCCTCCAGAAGATGTCCCAATCATAAGCGCGCGCCAAGTGGCGCGACGCGTCGGGCGGAAAAATCTGTTTTGCAACCAAAATTTCAAAAATGACAAAATTTACTCCAAATTTTCTAAAACTTGGAGTGAAGGTCCCCCATCATGTGCCATGCTCAGCCAAATAAGCTTCAACCAATATTTGAAGTGGATCAGGCCTTTTTTGATGTATTAGTGCCCTCCTGGTGCATGCAGTTCAGTGGCGGAATCACTGTCTTTTTCATTGATGAATCTGTGTCCGTCATGATGTTGCAATGTGTATGAAAAGTGTATGTTTGGTTGATTTGAAAATGTAAAATTGGTGTTTTGTTTTCAATGCCAAATGTTCCAAAGAGAAATAAGGAACTGTGAAGAATATGGGACAGTGGTAAATAGGGATAGTAAGGATAATGAGGTCTTGTCAAGTGCTATTTGCCCTTTGAGAATTTGGCAAATGTAGGAACAATGGACAGTTATTTGAATACTTGGGTACTATTTGGGTAACTTGAAGTTTTGGGAATTTTACAAATGATTTGGGAGAATGATAGTGATAGGGAATGGTAGGGTTTTAGGGATAATGGAAGTGAGTGATAATGGGATTATAAGGGAATAGGAGAGGGATATTAATGATATTGTGACAGTGAAGGGGGTAAAGAGCCACAAGTGGGAAGGTAATGGAAGTGTAATGGGAGTGTTTGGCAGCAAGGTTAAGTTTTAACACCCAATTTTAAACCCTAGGAGCAGTTTTTCACCAAGTGATAGGGTTTATAATTTCACCAACCAACACTCTCATGTCTTTGCCTCCAAACACACCAAACACGACCTAAAATCAATGGGAAAAAGTGCACAACTTACTTGGATCAAAAGAACTGAGTCATTTTGAAATTTGATGAAGAATTGATGAAATTAAGCCTGTTGGTTCTGTGTGCCGTGATCAACGTATGCGCCACGCCAGTTGCAAATTACACTGCGACAATCGGCCCTATGTGTCGCACGGCCTATGTGCGCCGCGCCTTCTCCCAATGCGCCGCGCGCATTCCAAACACACAGTCGGTCTTCAAAAACACAATTTTTCCTTCCACGATTTTCTCTTGAGTGTTTTGACAACTTCTTGTTTGCAAATGACATTTGAATGGTGAAAATATCTGTTATAGTCATGGCTTTGATTTTTGCTTTGTAAAGACCCACTTTTGTAATGTTTTGAAATTGGCGCCTTTCACATTTTTAATACAAACTCTGTTCTGCTTGTTTCCACTTGACTTTTTGGCTGAAATGATGAGGCTCTTGGCCATTTTTTGCAGGGATGGTTAGCATTTTATTTTGGAAAAGGAGTACCAGGGCTGCCTCTGAATTCTTCATGATGGAAAACTTTAAAAAATTACATATTTATTACAAACAATAAATTTGACAATTTCTTCTTCAAAACAGAGTTTTGAAGAAGAATAATTTTTAAGCATTAATGATAGTGAAAAATTTGAAATGAAAACTTATTTGGAACCTCCCTCTAGCCTGTTGGCATCATTGGACACTCTGAAACACAAAATTTGAGAAACCCTAGACCTAATGACTGAGATGACTCTTAGTTAACCAAGAGACCAAAACAAGACTATGAATGACTTTTAAAATTTGATTTTGACGAATAGACCTGAGCCAGCAGGTACAAGGCATGAGGGGAATGAGTGAAAAAGCCCTTCCGTCAGATGATGGCATGTCCCTAACGGAATGCAGATGAATGAGCTGAATGAGACACCTAAAAATGAAATGCAATAAGAGAAATGATCTCTGACGGAGGGATGTAAAGACCGACTCTAACATTGGCTCCAATGGGGATGGTGGCTCCTTGGAGGTGCCAAGAATGGCAGATCTCTGGGAGAGATAGAATGGCAGATCTCTGGGAGGTGCCAAGAATGGCAGATCTCTGGAGTCAAAAACTCAAGCTGAAATGCATGACTGAAAACTGATGACTTGATGACACAAACTGACTCTCACTCAACTAAAAACTGACTCGATACTTAAACACAACTGACAAACTGGAAAATATGCTCAAAGTAGAGCTTATTCAATACAACCTACTCTAATTGTTCCATTCATCACCTGATAAAGTGAAATGGAACAGCCAATGCAACCATGTAAGCATCCTGGCTGCTATTTGATTTCTTCGCAAATGCTTTCTGATACGCAGGAAAAGGGAAGAATCGAAAGGCAACTCCCATGGAAACTTGAAATCAAGTTGACTGCTGATAAACATGCAAAGCATGAATTGACTGGATGACTTCAAGAATATTGCGAAAGGATCTTCATAAACATAAACTATTGATTTCCATTAACACATCATTGTTCTGGTCCAAGAAATCTTCATAGCTGGATATTAAGATTTTCCTCACATCTGTGCTGGCTTTATTTGGTGACTGCAGCAAGCTCTCAAAAGGATCTTGAATTTCGTGAATAACCAAACTTTGGAGCTGATTCCAAAAAGAACAAAAGTCTTCTTTATCAATCTCCTCATATGACTGCAAATCTTGACATGGGCTTTGTAATGAAAACTCTATTAAACAAGACAATGAAGGCGACTTTTGAATAATATTATTATCAACATTCTTTCCTGGCACATGGTTAACTAATGTAGAAGAACTTTTACAGTAAACATCGTTCAACACACAAGCAATAGGATCATCAAAAACTTGAGAAGACTTCTGTGATGTATCCATTGAAACTGTATGACATCCTACTAGCTGTTCATCTTTTTCTTTAGAGATATTATGAAGATTCTGCTTTATAAACTAAAATGCTTCAAAAAAAAAGGGTATAGAATCCTCTTGCATCATTAAATCATGTATTTCATCTTCCATGCCTTCATCTGTAATCTGACCTTCAATTGCGTTTGGTGGCTGTAAATCCGGAGCTAGGGAGGGTTTTGTATCAGAAATGATTTCATCAGTCGTTTCAGGAGAAGATTTCTCATAAAGAAATTGCTCAAGAATTTTGCTATCTATCTCATCCTCAACATTAATACTGAGAGATTGTTGATTTCTTCCAGGCTGCTCATTTGAAGATTTACTGTGCAATTTACCCTTCAAAAACTGAAATGATTCAAAACAAAATGGAACGGAATCACCTTGTAGCATTTGATCATGTGTGCCAGTTTCCATGTCTTCATCTGCAACTTGACAATCAATGGGTTTCGAGGGCTGCAAATCTGAATATGAGAAATCTTGAACAAAGTTTTCATTGCCCACAAGATGATCCAAATCAAGACTTGTTGACAGTTGATTTCTGATTGCATGAAAGTTGTCCATGATGAACTGAAACGAATCAAAACAAAAAGGGAAAGATCCTTCACTTACTTCAAAATTTGCTGCACTTTCCTCATCATTGTCATAGCTGATATGTATCAGTTGATCACTGTACTCGAGCTGCTGAAAGTGAACTTCCTCCTTCCACAAACTAGCTGCTGATTTATCTGCAAGATTAGCTTCTATTTGGAGAACATAATCATCATCATACTGATCAAACTGAGGCAAATCATCGATATAAAGTTCATCATCAAGCATACATATCATATCAACAGCTCTCTCTTCTTCAAAATGATCTATAAAACAATCACTATGAAAACTAGGATAAGAAACCAAATATTTTGGGTCAGCCACTTGTTCTTCTTCAATCAGCAAGTCATGGGTTTGAACATTATACTCATTCCTTGTGGTGTTCATTTGCATCATCTCTTCTACTGCACTTACCAACATGTCAAGCTTTACCTCTAGAGATGTCGATTTCTTTGGATTTATGTTTTTCATCTCTTCTTCCTTCAACCTTGCCTTTCGGATCAGCAAATGAGCCTCTACATTCACTGTATTATTTTGCATCTCGTGAAGTGTTGCAAGATTCCTTTCTCTCAACTGAAACTGCATTTCCGGATCAAAGGCACTCGGGTAGTGCAAGAGAGAAAATCTAGGAGAAGGTCTTATATCAGCTGGCATCGAAAAATATACTTGGTTAAATCTGGCAGAAAATTGTTATACTATCTCCCGTGGCAGTCTTTTCAGCTGGTTATATTCTTCTATAATAAGGAAAGGATTATGTCCGATCACCCACCTGTAAAGGAAAACTTCGATGAACTGCTGGAAATCTGAGATGCTCGCATCAGGCAAGGTTTTGAACCAACTCTTCACTTGGCATTGAAAAGAAAGAGAAAAAAGCCTAATACTAACATCTTCGTCATCAACTTCAAAAAGATCTAGAAAATTCTCAACATTCTGCACATGTTGCTCAGCGTTGACATTGTTTCATTCACCGTCAAATATTGGTAGATATAGGTCATAATTTTTAGGGAAAGCATGAAGACCAGAAGGTAAAACAAGAGGTTTATACCTATCTGGGACTACAAAAGGTGTAGGAGTATATACAAGAGCTACGAGATCAGTTTGGTTTTCTTCAGGCTCATCACTCTGAACAGAGTCATCATAAGATGTGGGAAAAGTAAGGAGGCCAGGATCAAAGGGAAACACAGTATTTACATTTTTTGAATAGGTCGAGTGAAGATTTTGATCACCTTTGTCATACAAAAATTTTTGAAAGACCTTTAGGACAACTTCAAGAACAGCGAAGAAGTAATTTACAGGAAATCAGACTAGATCCTGAATACCATTCCACTTTGGATACCTGAACTTAGTGTAAGATCCTTCCATTTTCTCAGAGAAAGAGTTATTCCTCCAGTGGAGTTTGTACAGGAGTCACCAGGTGAATGATTTCAGCCTTCTTATGTCTGATCTTTGTCCACCATCGACAATCAGATCTGAACTTTATACATGTACTGGGGAAATTCACAAGTTAGATGTTACGTTTACAAACTAGACTGGAGATTGACTGAAGCAGCGTTTATCTACTTTCGCTAATGCAAAGCAAGAGCGTTTCGAAGGCTTCCTGGCATAAATTCAGGCTCCGTCTATAGCTTATAAAATAAATAACACCAACAAGAAAACCATTTTTCCCCAGTATGTTCACCACTATGTTATTGCCTAAATCTACCTCAGGCTGAAGGAAGGCAGAGTTCAGGGTAACATCATATCACGCTCAGTCTGGTAGCTAGCCCTACCAGAATAGGAGAGGGCTCTCTCCGGGTCAATCTCAGGAAAATGTATCAATAGGGCTTGAGATGACTGAAATGAAAGCTAATTTTAGGCTAGGTATATGAATCAAGGAGTTTTATTTTGATTTTTAGGGTTTTTGTTGGAAAAAGGGAAAGGCAATTTTGGGCTTGGGGATGAGGCCAAATTCTTGCAGAGTTCAGGTTGGGGCAGGGAAGGAAATGGATTTGATGTCTTATATTCAATGAATGGATAGAAAATACTGTTGAGGAGCTGAAGAGGGAAGGAAGGTGCAAGGATCCTCTTCAAACGGAGGAAAACATATAAAACTAAACAAAAGTTTAAGGCAGAGCACCAGCAAACTAATGAATTCTACCTTAGTTACTCATTTGTTTAATTCAGAAGCAAAGAGTAGGGAAATGGCATACATATAACATTAATGAAACTTACATATACATGGAGAAAAACATCATCAAAACTCAGAGCCACAAGGATCCCAACAAGTGCTGCAAAACCCTGGTCTTTCCTTTGCCAAAAATGCTAAAATGAATATACAATGAGGTGCCAAACTATTCCCAAGAGTCCAACCCTGAAAATGTCTTAGAAAATAAAATATATAGACAAGTATAACCCCCTCCCATGCCTCTATGGGTCGAGCTCATCCTTCTAGGAGTTGTTTCAACCAATTCTAAACAAGGAACTGAAATCTATGCAATCAAACAACTTGCCTCTATATGGAAGGAAACTGATTCATTCATTTAATTTTCACTTTTTAGTGAATGAATCCTCTAGAAAAAGTAAATATGTGCCAAAATTACATCATAGTCATAAAATTACATCAATATAGATCAATAGTTACATCAAAAAGTAAACTAGTCAAAACTGGGCGAATTTCTGAGCTAAAGAGTGAAAATGAGGGCAAATTTTTCTATGCGCCGCGCCCAAAAACTCAATGCGTCGCACCACTTTGAGCCTATTTTTGAGGAACTTTCTGAAGTCCAAATTGAGCTCATGATAGCTCGTTGGAAAGCCCTACCTGTCTACTATCCAACCCAAGTATAATTTTTCAATTTGGAGTTCCTTTTCCCCTCCAAAACTGCAATCTCCCAAGAATGGTTCCTGCTGGTGCAAAAGGTGGTAGAAAGGCCATTTTCATGGTGTTTTTGATCCTTTTAACCACCCAGAACTTGATGAAATCTCTCAGCCATTCCTGAGCTTGCATAATTTATCATAAAAAACTCAAAAATATCAATTTTTCCTCCAGAAGATGTCCCAATCATAAGCGCGCGCCAAGTGGCGCGACGCGTCGAGCGGAAAAATCTATTTTGCAACCAAAATTTCAAAAATGAAAAAATTTACTCCAAATTTGCTAAAACTTGGAGTGAAGGTCCCCCATCATGTGCCATTCTCAACCAAAGAAGATTTGGCCAAGATTTGAAGTGGATGAAGCCTTTTTCGATGTTTCAGTGCCCTCCTGGTGCATGCAATTTAGTGGCAGAATCACTGTCTTTTTCATTGATGAATCTGTGTCCGTCATGATGTTGCAATGTGTATGAAAAGTGTATGTTTGGTTGATTTGAAAATGTAAAATTGGTGTTTTTTTTTCAATGCCAAATCTGCCAAAGAGCAATAAGGAACTGTGAAGAATATGGGACAGTGGTAAATAGGGATAGTAAGGATAATGAGGTCTTGTCAAGTGCTATTTTCCCTTTGAGAATTTGGCAAATGTAGGAACAATGGACAGTTATTTGAATGCTTGGGTACTGTTTGGGTAACTTGAATTTTTGGGAATTTTACAAATGATATGGGGGAATGATAGTGATAGGGAATGGTAGGGTTTTAGGGATAATGGAAGTGAGTGATAATGGGATTATAAGGGAATAGGAGAGGGATATTAATGATATTGTGACAGTGAAGGGGGTAAAGAGCCACAAGTGGGAAGGTAATGGAAGTGTAATGGGAGTGTTTGGGACCAAGGTTAAGTTTTAACACCCAATTTTAAACCCTAGGAGCAGTTTTTCACCAAGTGATAGGGTTTATAATTTCACCAACCAACACTCTCATGTCTTTGCC
Organism: Pinus albicaulis; assembly: GCA_034641835.2. Lineage (NCBI taxonomy): Eukaryota > Viridiplantae > Streptophyta > Pinopsida > Pinales > Pinaceae > Pinus > Pinus albicaulis. Next base: position 35,592 of record JAXQQM020062995.1, on the reverse strand, counting down.
TCCAAACACACCAAACACGACCTAAAATCAATGGTCAAAAGCGCACAACTTACTTGGATCAAAAGAACTGAGTCATTTTGAAATTTGATGAAGAATTGATGAAATTAAGCCTGTGGGCTCTGTGCGCCACGCGCACACCCAGTGCGTCGCGATCAACGTATGCACCGCGCCAGTTTCAAATTACACTGTGACAATCGGCCCTATGCACCGCACGGCCTATGTGCGCCGCGCCTTCTCCCAATGCGTCGCGCGCACTCCAAACACACAGTCGGTCTTCAAAAACACAATTTCGCCTTCCACGATTTTCTCTTGAGTGTTTTGACAACTTCTTGTTTGCAAATGACATTTGAATGGTGAAAATATCTCGTATAGTCATGGCTTTGATTTTTGCTTTGCAAAGACCCACTTTTGTAATGTTTTGAAATTGGCACCTTTCACATTTTTAATACAAACTCTGTTCTTCTTGTTTCCGCTTGAATTTTTGGCTGAAATGATGAAGCTCTTGGCCATTTTTTGCAGGGATGGTTAGCATTGTATTTTGGTAAAGGAGGACCAGGGTTTCCTCTGAATTATTCATGACGGAAAACTTTAAAAAATTACATATTTATTACAAACAATAAATTTGACGATTTCTTCTTCAAAATAGAGTTTTGAAGAAGAATCATTTTTAAGCATTAATGATAGTGAACAATTTGAAATGAAAACTTATTTGGAACCTCCCTATGGCCTTCTGGCATCATTGGACACTCTGAAACACAAAATTTGAGAAACCCTAGACCTAATGACTGAGATGACTCTTAGTTAACCAAGAGACCAAAACAAGACTATGAATGACTTTTAAAATTTGATTTTGACGAACAGAACTGAGCCAGCAGGTACAAGGCATGAGGGGAATGAGTGACAAAGCCCTTCCGTCAGATGATGGCATGTCCCTAACGGAATGCAGATGAATGAGCTGAATGAGACACCTAAAAATGAAATGCAATAAGAGAAATGATCTCTGACGGAGGGATGTAAAGACCGACTCTAACATGACCCAAGTATTTTTCTCATTGGGATCAAATGCCACTGTACGTAGACAACTATCCCTATAGTGGGATGAGTTATCATGTGGATCCATACATGCCACTGCCGCCTAGTCGAGTATGCGTGCCCGATGGTAAGTGACAAGTTGCTAATCTTTTTTTTTTCATTTTAAAGTTTTAGAATATTGTATATGGTACTGATTCATTCACTTTTGGTATGTAGATACAACCCCGGTAAAACCGGCTGGGTACATGGGATGACCTGCAGTATCATAAGCTGCAGGATCTAGTGGATCGAGACCTGCAGTATTGGTCATCCGTCGTAGATGTGAGAGGCTTATGACCGTCATTTTAGAGCATGGCTGGCAAGACTTGGATGACCAATACATAGAGCCATGTATCAGTCTACCCTCGGAGTGGCGAGGGGTCATGCTGTGCATGGCGATGGCCGGACAAGGGATGCATGATCTACAAGCTGTAGGAGCAAAGTCATTGGTGCGGGATTCTCCAGATAGTGATTAGGTGTAGGGGCATGTGGCGCCCCCAGTTTTGAGTTTTTTGTAACATTCTATGGGCATGTCATATGTATCAAAGATGATGGAATCTAAAACATTTTGTACGACACATATAATGGATATGCATCACTTTTATGATTTATGTTATTATATTGTGTTAAATGTGTGTGATAAGTGCCAATCTAAAATATTGTTTGCAATGCTATCGACATAGTGATTTTTTGCTCTAGGTACATGACTGAATTTAATGATTTCAAATTCATGCATCAAAATATTTACTCGTAAATATCTTCTAAAAAGGATAAGATTATGCACATGATAGACACCATTCAATTGAATGACAAGAAGTAGGGAATCCAAATGAACATGAATGTGGAGGATGTGATGGGAAATGGCATCGGCTAATAAACCTCACACTCCATCATATTCAACTTGGTTATTAGTGGCAGTACCAATGCATACACCGTTTGAGAAAACAAGCGAATGTAAGGGGGTAAAAATGGAAAAACCTACCGAGGCTAGATTCCAAGAGTAGCGAATTTCACCATCGGCATAACCAGTATAAGGTGTTGACACGGGGTCCATCTGAAAGGTGGCACAAGACAAAAAATGAGAGGATGATGGACAATGCTGGCAACCCGAACGTAAGGTATAAATCAAACAAACACTGCAAGAGGGAGTACGCTGGGTAAGAAGTCTACCACCCGCATACCGACGGGTAGGGGGTTTGTGGGAGCTGCCTTGGGGGAAGCTTGTGATGAAGGTGTGAAATTAACCATAGACACGAATGGTTCCATCCCGCTTATAGGTGGGGAAGATGAAGTCAGGGGTGGAAACGGTTTCGATGATGTCATCATCACAGTAGAATATGGTGTGACTGGAGGAAGGGAGACCAAATGATGCGGCGAAGCTACCTGACTCATCATCATGAGAAGACAGGTTCACATGTGCATCGTCATAGGGGGTGATGGAAGGACAAGCAGATAATGGCTTCACTGATGTTGGACCCAGGGTGATCGCTGAATGGAGGTCTAGTGAAACAGAGGGGGAAGTCTCAGAGGGAGTTTCCACAATGGATATCATGAATGATGATAGGTAGAGCATGGTGGCTGCAGGCTCCATCATCTCAACATTAGGAGGGGGAATGTCAATGGGAGCGGGTAAATCCTCAAGTTGGCTTGAAGCATACTGCGCAAGGATGGGATAGGTGGACTGGTTCTGTTCAATATTGTACTCCCAAACTACCTCCAAAGAGGCACGATAATGCATGAGGCGGGGAAAACGGTGGGTATAATGGCCATGGAGATCACAAAAAGCATAATTTTTGTTGGTGTGAGTAGTCTTGAGGTTCTTGGCTGCATTTGGGGAAGAATCATAGGCTTCAAGGACCGTAGACACAGGGAACACAACATTGACCATGGGCTTGATACGAGGAAATTTGTGACAATTATGGGTGGAATGACCAACAACATCACACAAAGCACACCGGGGGGGGTATGCTTTAGAGGCTGAGGAGGAGTAATGTTTTTCAGGACAACCTTTGCTTTAGGTTCCTTCTTACAAGATTTTCCCCCTTCACCCAAAGTTTTTGCAACAGGGGTAGGTTCCTGTTGAGGTGCCTGAGGCACGGTAGCAGACGGAGGGGTCATGGGGACCGGTTGAAGGGGACGAAAGCAAGAAGGGGAGGATATTCTGACTGGTCAACATTGAATATGATAAAATGATCATCTGAAGGATCCACAATGCCCATGGAAGTTAGTAGATATTTTCATTATGAAGGGAATGACTGGAGGAGTTCCAACATTGAGATGGTAGTAGGGGATTGCACTAAATCATCTACTATACTATACGAATAGGAAGCTTTTCCAGAAGCAGCATTTTAGCGTAATGGTCCCTTTGGGATCTTGGTATGAACCTCTGCCTTAGACTGAGGGATATATAAAGGACCATTGGTTGTCAAAAGAGGCTCTGTGGAACCTGAAAAAGGGGGCTCGGGGGCAGACGTAGCGGGAGAATTTTTGTACTGATGAGACCGAGTCTGAATGTTGTGGTCAACGATAATGGGCTAGTCAGAGTTCATCATGAGAATCTGGTAATCATAGTTACCAGATGGAGGAGGTTGAGTGGCCTCTTGACCTTCATGGGGTTGGTTAGCCACAAATCCTTGTTGGGGGAAAGGATTGGTAAAAAAAGTTGGCTAGATAGGTGCAACATTGGGAGGAACCAAAGGGGAGGCTTGTTGTCTAAGCAATGCTGCTTGAGTCTCCCACATCTAAGGTAAAAGAGGACAATCATGGGTGTAGTGACAATAGAAACCACAACAAGAATAAGGCTTATTCATTTGAACGGGCCTTTCCTACTTGGGTTGAGTTCCTTGTTGTTGGTTAGCAGTGTTAGGTGCATTCCCTTGTGGATCGAGTCATGGATTAGCTGGGGCAGATTGAATTTGGGTGTCTTTCCTCTTCTTTTTGGAAGTAGGAATATTATGCGTGCCTTGCTTTGCATACACCTACCCCTGGGGAGGTGGTGGTTGTTGTTACGGGGGTTGAGAAGGCAAGGGAGGTGGGGGTGATAATGCTGGAGGATCTGGAGCACCAGAATGCAGATACAGATAATAAGGAGTTTGGGCAACATTGTGGTAAATAGGTTGTGAAAAAGGAGGAGGCATGCCATATCCTTGATACACGCTACCGGGAGGGGGAAAAGTGCTGGAGGAGCTGGCCCCTCCCTAAGGGAAATCATAACCCATGGGAGGATGAGTGTATGGATGAGAAAGGGCTCCAACAATACCGTCAATGACATGGGATGCCCCTGGTTCATTGGCATCACTGGGTCTAAGGAGAATAGGTAAGATGGTATAAACATAACCAAACTAAGCATAAATTAGGTCATATTTCAATGCAATCTGGAGAGCATCTTATTCGGTCTGAGGGAAATGAGATGCGACATCTTTGCCGACAGAAGGAAGAAGGGATCTGAGAAACTAGTCCATGTAGACACAATATTTGAAGGGAGGGGCTCAACATAGTCTCTTTCTTCTCTTCCATTCCTTGACATGATTGGATAGGTGGGTCACATAAAATTGACAGAAAGAGGTCAAAATTTTGGTACCAATGTTATAACGAAGGGGAAGCTGGAAGTAGGACAGAAAAGCCTGGGAAAGAGACACAAAAGTAGTATGAGAGGAGTAGGCCTGGTCAACATACCACTTAGAATCTTCTCTAGTAAGCTTAAGTTGGACCAACCAAAGATGGACAGAGTCATCGGTGATGGATTTAGATGAACACCACATGTGGAAATATAGAACATGGTTTGTAGGATCTTCTCCAACAATACCTTCAAACTTGGGGATGTCGGAAGGGAGCTTGTTTTGCATCGCAAGCAAACCAAGATCATGGTGTATGGGATCATTGATCAACTATTTAAAATCGGGAAGACTGAGACCTACCATATAAGGGACCAAGGGAGCAACTAGGATTGTTCCTGTTGTGGTGCCACTAGTAGTATTTCCAGCATTAGGTCTGGGGCTACCACCAGCGTTAGGTCTTAAACCAGACATGGTGAAGGTAACATGGGGAGAAACAGAGATAGAAACAAAAGGGGAACTCAATGAACCAAAAGCGGAGTCGGAATGGGGACTCGGTGGAAGACTAACTCGAATCCTATGTGGAGGAGTAAGTCTTCCTAATGGAAACTTAGGATGAAGGCCAAGAATTCTCCAAGATAAATGCCTTAGGGGCGCAATGATGGAAGAAAAAACACAGATCACAAAAGGAAGAGAGACCAACAAGGGCAAGGAGGTGCAAGATCAAATGATTAAAATATATAAACAAAGGCAGAGAGGTGCAATATCAAATGATTACAATGTTATAGTGTTTTCCTGGCAGTGTAAACTAGGTGCTCTTCACTTAGGGTGTGTGTGTTAAGTGTGTTAATTTTAATTTTTAAACCTAGACGTGTGTAGAGAAAAAGAAAAAAGTGTGTTGTATAACTGTAAATAGATCTGCAAATAACAATAAAGTAAACTAAATATAACATAAAATAAACAGCTAAAGATGCATCAATCTAAAGCCAAGGAGGCAGGCTTCTCAACAACTAGTCTGCGGGTGGGAAAAAATCTAGTCAAAACACATCAAAATAGCCAATGGATCTAAAGTTTGGAGGGAAAATTATCTAAAGGTCAGATCTACTAGAAATAGGTGCAGAAAACAACAAAAAACCAGAGGGAAAAGTGCTGCAAATGAGGTGGCGAAAGGATACAATATCAAGGGAAACGAAGGGGACTCTAGAGGAGGACCAAACAAAACTAAAAAGAGTTCTTTTGGATGGATGAATAACCAATCTAAAATGAACTTGAAGGTACAGGATCAGATCTGAAAAAATGGATGAACACACTGAAATTTCAGACGACTTGCTTTGGCTAAACTCCTCCTAGAAAGGTGGAAGTGTACTAAAGCCCTAGGGGACTAGGTTATGACTTCGACGAGTAAAAGAGAGAAAGTACAAGTCCAAAATGGGCGTAAATGGAAGTCAGAAAACCCTAAATATTAGCCCAGAAAAACCTAGAAAAATCACAGAAAAATTCTCGCAAAAAGTACAGGTAGCAGTTTCTGACCTGTTTTCAGTAGAGGTTGTAGGTTTAAGGAAATTTTATGTGTCCTGAAGGTTGAAGTCACAGTTTTGGCCCAATAAGTGCAGCCTGCACTTCCAGAACTCTCGAGAGCAAGTTTCAAAAAAAAAATTGTCGTCTCAACTACAGCTGATGGCTGTCACCTACGCAATATGTTGGGAAACACACAGAATTTAGAATTTTTACTGTTTAGGGTTTTAAAGGTTAAAAACAACATCAAGAAAATAAAAACAAGAAGGTGAAGAAAAATCCTAGGTTTTGAAGCATCTGGTCATGCAGGGATCTGAAAAATGACAGTGGTCATAATCATAAAACCTTATGGAGTCGCCAGTTGTTAGGATGAATTCTAATCGCAAGTGTATGAAAAAATCACACTTTAGCTGTGCATAACAAATAGCCCTAACATCAAAGATGGTTTCCAATTTCTTTAGATCATTAGTTAGTTGACCAAGAAAAATGCTACAAAATCTAGATCTATGCAGTTAAATACATTAAGAAGTAAATCAAAGTAATATTTGCTTCATGCATCCAATAGGCAAGACAAGAATATTTTAAAGAATTTTTGTATTTATGACAGCTGGGAAGGGAACATAGAAAGATGTTAACAGTCCTCCTCAATGGGATGGGTTCTTGTATGTCCTCGATGCTTCAAATATAAGATCTCTCTCTCTTGATGGTGTAGAAAACCCAGACAAAAATGGAACTCAAAGGGAGCTCAAAAGCAAAAAGATAGAAAAATATGACAATGATGGAGGATCAAAGTTAGACCAAAAGTATAGATCCGAAGTGATATTTTGGCAACAAAAGGTAGTGAGTGAATGGAAAAAACCTTCTATTTATAACAAAATATTGAGTTAGTCTAGATATTGGTGCATAATTAAAATATTATTAACCAAATCTAGATCCAATTTTATGGAATATTTTATTATAATTGTTGGAGGGAAAAATAATTTGAATTTGGTCAAATCCCTTTATTTGTAAATAATAAATAAATAAACGATTTATTTATTATTTTAAGGATGTGTTTGAGTAATAATTAAATAAATAGTGATTTATTCAATTATTTATAAATGATTTAGTCAAATTTAACAAAGAATATTATTTAAATAGTGTTTAAATAATTATTCCTAGAAAAAATAAGACAAATAATGATTTATCTCATTAATTTTCTTGTTTGGGTTAAATATGACCAGGAATATTAATTAAACTGTTGTTTAACTAATTATTCCTTCTAGAAAATCAAACAAATATGGATTTATTAAATATTTCCTCAGGGGGTTTCCTGTTTAGACCATAAAAAACTTAATAAATTAAGGATTACTAAGTTATTTTTCATAGTGAAAGCAATTTTACTTAGGATAAAATTGGTCTTGCATGGTGTACTTTGGTCCATCTAATAGTAATAGGTTAGATGACCAAAAATTGGAGTAACACTCCAAATATCATATCTAATTCTGAATGTGATCAAGATACAGAGGAAGAGCAAACAGAGGAAGAAGAAGATGATGAAGAAGAATAAGTTGAACTAAATGGAATGTGGGATTTTATCCTACCAAATGAAGAACAACATGAAGCTTTACTTGTGAGTACAAGGAGAAAAAACACTACTGAAGCAACGCAGCCAAATCAACAACAAAAGATTTCAACGCCTGCTAAAGATAAAATAGTAAGAAAAAAGTCTACTTCAAAGGCTACACAAACAAGTCTCGTTACTTTAGATACTGCACCTACATATAAGACAATGGTAGTCTCAGAAACTATTGAGTATAATGTAGTTGAAGATACGAAGAAAACCAATGCCAACATTTCAATTCATGAGCTTAATAAATTAAAGCAGCCACATCAAATCTTACTTAGATACTTAAATGTGGTTCCTTCTTCAACCTTACCTACTCCAGTAATAGTACAAGCTGCTAATGAAATGGGTAAGCCACCTTCTCCTTCAACTAAAATAGATGCTACAAACTTGATTATGATAGGTGATTGATCCATCTCTCATACTCCTGCATTTCTCTTAACCTATGAGATCTATAATAAAAACGTTTATAATTTTTTAATAGACTCAGGGGATTCCTCTAATATAATGCCAAAATCAATCTGTGCTAAGTTGAACATAAAGCTTCAGAGTTCCCCTGTTCATATAGTAGAACCTGTTAGAACCAGAGTAGAGGTGGTAAGAGAAATAAATTATGTTTCTATTAGATTTTCATCCAACCCCAAGGTTACTCAAATAATTCATATACTGGTGGCTAATATTCCTGAGTTTTATGGAAGATTTTTAAGCCAAGACTGGTCTGAAAAACTTCATGGGTATTTTGCAAAAGACTGGTTGCATATGTGGCTACCATATAATGGATAGTCAAATCAAATTTGGGTAGACAGTGAAAAATTCATGAAACATACAGTCACTGATCTTGAAGGAGTAAATGAGCCAGTAGCACTTAATAATAACATTATTTGAATCTCCTCAGCAGAATCATTTTTGGGAAATTTCAATGCTCAACTGTCACCATTCTTTGATAATTCAGTTGTTTCTCAGATCGAGAATTTTTCCGAGACAGATAGTTTGAAATGTATAAATTTTGTAGATATAGCAGTAGTTAATTCTTTATTTTCAACTCTTTATTTTGATAGTTCTAAATCTGAAGATGGTGCATGCACTATTTTTATTTTAATAAGCCCAGAAGGAGAAAAAACTATGTTAGCATGCACACTAGAATTCAATTGTACAAACAATATAGCTGAATACGAAGCATTAGTTCAAGGTTTGTACAAAGCCATTGATCTTAATATCAAATTTCTAAAAGTCCTAGGAGATTGAAAAATCACTATTAGACAGGTAGGAAATACCATTCATTGTAATTCTAGACATGTAAAGCATTATCAATCATTAGTCCAAGAATTAAACATTCATTTCTTAGCATTTAATATTTCTTCTATGCGTATATTGCAAAATTCTAGTGCAAATCTACTGGCTAATGTAGCATCAAAGTTAATTCCATCTCAAGAGATTAGTCCCAATAGATTTTCCATTGAATTAATTTTCAGACCCTATGTTCCTGATAATATTACCAATTGGAGAGTATTCAATAATGATTCAAATATCATAGATTTCTTAATATCTGAAGGATCTTATGATAGTCAAACTTTGGATGAAAATGAACATGACATTCAGATCAAGGAATAACAAGAATAAAATCCTATTCCTAGGTTTGTTGTCAAGTGATAAGACCTATATGATTGAAATATAGGTTTAAAAGAGTTAATAACTCAAAAACACAAAGCTCTACCTTAAGATTTGAGTTAGTAAATCTGGGAACTGACGAAAAACCTCAAAATGTCAATCTAGGTCTTGGTCTATCTTCCGAAGAAAGATTATCATTTATCAGGTTATTTAGAACGTACAAAAGTATATTTTCTTGGGATTATACTGATCTTAAAACATATGATACTTCTGCGATTCAACACACAATTCCTATGATTTCAGATGAGAAACCTATACAACAAAAATTGAGGAAGATTCACCCAAATCTTGAAAATCAAATCAAAACAGAGTTGAATAAAATCCTCATGGCAAAGATCATATTTCCAGTCATGAATTCTAAATGGGTATCAAATTTGGTACCTGTCAGGAAGAAGAATGGCGATATTAGAATTTGTATTGATTTTAGAAATTTAAACAAAGCATGTCAAAAGGACAACTTTCCATTACCAACCATGAAAAAACTAATGCAAACAGTAGCTGGTTCTAAACTTATGTCCTTTCTACATGGATTCTTCAGATATAACCAAATACTTGTACATCCAAATGACAGACTAAAGACTATGTTCAGGCCTAAGTGGGTACTTAAGCCTAACAAAATATTCCATTTGGATAAATTAATGCAGGTGCCACTTTTCAGAGAGCTATGGACACAAATTTTAGGGGGCTTATAAATAAACTAGTGGTTATTTATTTAGATGACATTACATTATTTTCTAAACAAGTAACCAATCATGTGAATGACATAAAGCAAGCCTTCAAGTGATGTAAAAGGTATGGCATCTCATTAAACCTAAAAAAATCATTTTTTTTCATTAGATGAAGGAAAACTTTTAATATTCGTTGTGTCAAAAAGAGGTATCTATATTGATCTTGAAAGAATTGAAGAGATCAAAGAATTCCTTTCCCTCACAACAAGAAAGCTATGCAGTCGTTTCTTGGGAAAATTAATTTTTTTAAAAGGTTTGTCCCTAAATTTTCACAAATAGTCTTACCATTACAAAACATGATTAAGAAAAAATCATTGTTTAAATGGGGACATAATGAAAGAGAATCATTTGATTTGATTAAACAATCCATTTTCAATGCTCCATTCCTGACTACCCCCAATTTTCTTAATCCTTTTACTTTATATAATTTTTCATTAGATACATCATATGTTGTTGTTTTAACACATCTTAATGACCAACAAATTGAAGCACTAATATCATTTTTCAGTTGCAATTTGCAAGGTGTAGAAATAAATTATTCATCTATCAAAAAGAAAGCATTTGTTGTATTTAAGGCTATAAAACATTTCAGGCCGTTTCTCCTAAAAAATCACACCAAAATCATAGTTCCATTCTTTGCAGTGAGACAACTATTAATCTAAAGAGAATTAGGAGAGAAAAGGGTAAACCGGGTTATCGCTTACAAGAATATGATGTAGAAATAAGACCCTCTAAAATTTGTAGAGGTCAAGGTTTTTGCAGAATGCTTATAGGAGCATCCCATCTATCATTAGAAGAAGATTCAGGTAACAATGTGAAAATATCAAAGGTAAGCCTTAACAATGCACAATATCAATACTTGATCTCATATTCTATTTGAGGAATGGATATGCTCCAACCCAACTCAGTTACAAAACAAAACGAGATTTTAGATTAAAATACAAGAAATATGAATTAGTCAATGATGTATTGTTTATGAGAAATTTTGATTCTGCACTACTAAGATGCTTAGAAAAATCTGAAGCAGAGAAAGTCTTTTAGGCACTCCATGATGTACTGTCTGGAGGACATTTTGGAGGAAATATGAAAAACACACAAAATCATGCATACAGGTTACTATTGGCCTACACTTTTCAAAGATGCTCATGAATATGAAATAAAATGAAAAGTGTGTCAAAGTGCATCTGGAAGACAAAGGAAGCCAACCTGCGCATTATATCCAGTCAATATCGAACAACCATTTGAACAATGGGGATTAGATATAATCGGTGATATTGTTCCTAACTCTTCCAAACAACATATATATATTCTCACAGCTACAAATTAATTTACTAAATGAGTGGAAGCATTTCCATTAGGAGTTGTCTACCCAGGCAACGAAATAGCCCAGACGACAGTTTTTTGCCAGAATTCGGGCAAGTAAAATTCAAGAAATTAGATAGTTGGAGTGTTTGGAATCCATTTTTGACAGTGGAAATGGATTCAGCGCTACCAAAAACCCTTAGGGCACTCAAAATACTAAAGTTTCACAACTGTAAACATGACTCTGATAAAATCTTTGCCAGATTTTTTAAAAATCTTTGCCGGATTCTGGGCCAAAACATTGCCTGGGAAGACTATGGATTTCCATTAAAGGTAGCCAATTCTGAGAATATCATTGATTTAAACGACCAATATATCATAACTAGGTTTGGTTTACCTACTACTTTAATGTTTGATATCACATCTCGCTTCTCTTGAACTGCTATGATGGAATTTTCAATCAATAGAGGTTTTAACCTTAAGTATTCTGTAAATTATTACCCGCAAGGAAATGGTTTAGCAGAGTCCATGAACAAAAACTTGATTAGAATAATCAAAAGAATTGTTGATCAAAACCAACGAAATTGGCATAAATCATTAATCTTTGATCTTTGGGTAGACTGAATAATTGATAAAGCTTCTATTGGCACTTCTCCATTCAATCTTGTTTATGGAAAAGAAGCTCTTCTTACTACCAATGTAGTTATTCCCTCTCTTTCCTTAGTACAATTTATTGATGAATCTCCTTCTTCTTCTTTACAACTTAGCCAATGTAAAATTCTTAAGTTAGAAGAAGAAAGAGAAAAATCTAAACATACTCATGCACATCATCAATAGATAGTAAAAGTCTCATTTTATTCAATTTTTGTTACTCCAAAAAAAATTCAAATTGGTGATTTGGTATTGAATGGGACAAAGCACGTGAGGAAAAAGATAAGCACACGAAGCTTCAAAAACTCTGGCTAGGTCCATTTAAAATAATTGAAGAAATAGGCCCATCAACATTCTTATTGCAAGATCTATCAGGCAAAAGAGATTCTTTGCCTGTTAATGGGCAGATTTTGAAAAAATACTTTTCATAGAAGGTAACCCCTTCTATTCCTTATACAGTAATGTCTTTTTATTTCCCTTAGGAAAATAAAATTTTCTTAGTATAAATTTTTGGCTTTTCAAATAAATATCTCAGATGATCCTTTTTGATTTATCAGTTATAGAAATAAGAAGTGTTAAGGAAACAATTCAAAGATTTGAAAGACAAATAGATTTTATTTTTCACTGAAAGATGCAATTTCACTAAAGTTATTTATTCTCTGATGAACTCTCATCTTTATATAGCATGATTATTCTGTTATCAGTCAAGAAAATAATCCTTAAACATAGTAAAGACTCTTTTATAGAAAATAAATCTAAAAGTCAACATTATCATTCAAAATCCTAAAAAGGAATAATGATTCACCCCATCCGGGAAAACTTATCAATTTTTGAAAGAAATTCAAAAAAATATTATAATAGAAAGCTTACAAGATAATAAGTCTCATCACGAGCTTGTTTACCATGTTCATAGGGAAATAGTTGAACTAACATTACCAATAATACCTACCAAATCAAGGTAATGAATTGAGATTATATCAAGAGGATGAGGGGTCTCATCAAGAGGCAACTTGATCAATTTAATTACAACTAGTGAATGGAATTGTCATTATTTGGTTACCAAGCCAAGATAATGGCTTTTAAGTAAATAAAAATATGATATATAAAAAGAGAAAAGTTTCGAAAAATATCAATTGTATAAAGTTAGAATTTATTTTTGGAAATTGTAAGAAACACTGGATGGGACAATGAATCATTTTTGGGTAAAAGGTAACCCTGCCAAGAGCTTAAATTTCCTATTGGATCAGAGGCTTCACATGTGATAAAAGAGTAAATATCTACAAAGTTGATCAATAAGATCCACCTACTTTATCTTTTTGAACTGAGTAAATACTAATATAGATTATCATACTTATATCTTTAAAAGAGGGATTATTATGAATTGTAATTAAGAGAAATTTCATTGCTTCGTAATATATTATTTGTTTGAAATTCATTCCTGCAACAATTTTTATTTAAAAAAAAAGCTTCAGAAATTTCAAAAAGTTAGTCAGAGATAGCTGGTTCTCCCAAGTGAATCACCAATTGTTGTGTTATACAACAACCCCCATTTATTTTAATAAATGGGGACTTTTTACAAATAATTAGGAAATTCATTTTCATTTATTTTTAGCTTTAAGTAAAAAAACTTTAGGAAATAAAGTTTATTTTTTCTTATCCGCTTTTATTCATTATTGTGCATCACAATTCACAAATATTACAAACTTAAAATGACTTTAAATCCACTAAGTCACACGGGCTCAGATATGTGCTAAGATATTTCCTAAGCCATATCAAAATCTTATTGAAAACACCCTAATCACCGTTATAATTCCTTTATCGCATGACGCCCCATTTAAACGATCAACTTATATGAAATTCGATAAAATTTGGGATTATGCGGACCTTACGAGGCAATAAAGTAATGAACATAAAGCTTCAAGTTCTGATAGATCACAACGACATGATTTCTTGAAAGTGCACTTTTCATTTCGCATGATATAACTAAAAGCAACATCATTTACCGCATAAAAGTTGCGATGTGGGATTTGCGCATATCACATTTTGCAGAATTTATGGGTAACATCATAAATGGAAATAGTTATAAGTTGTGATATACGATGCGAAATGACTCATGTCAAATCAAATTGAAATACAAGATCCAACTCTTTAAATTGATCAATAGACATTTCACGTGAAGGTGTAAGATATTTGATTTAAAAATATTATTGGTGGTTAATAACATTTAATAAAAGTAATATTTTGATAGATTCATATCTACTTTGAGCATGTGTTGAAGTGATTAAATGTTGCATTTGTTTTAATTCTATTTTCCTCCCTGTTCTCTTTATTTTTAATGTTTTCTCTCTTCGCTTGAAATTAGGAGACCACTTAACAGAGTGAAAAAAATTGAAATGAACAAGAAAGGAAAATAAATTTACAAATCATCGTCTACCAGAGACTCAGATATGTCTCCCTTGTTTTCAAACACCACCTGCAACAAGGATTGAGGCATTTCATCATGGGAAACAATGTATAAGATTTTCGAGGATGAAAAGCCAGGGGTAATAATCAAAGTCACTACAACAAACATTGCAGTAACTTTAGACGCGACTTATTTTGATGTTGCATGTTCATTCATCCATAAGGTAGCGGCAATGCCAAAGGTTCTTCCCTATACAGACATGGTTAAGTGGGTAATCGACCACTTAAGCATAGAAGACATAACATTCAAAGAAACAAAAGGTGAGAATATTGGGTCATTGAGGGGATAAGACTTATAGGAAATGTACCATATACCCTCCCCACAACAAAAATATGACAAAGCTTTTGTCTAGAGCTTTAGAACAAAAAATCCAGATCTGATGAAAGTCATAAAGGAATGGAAAGAATACCAAGGAAAACTTAAGTGACATAAACTCGGTACATACCCAATTACGCAAATTCCTTCCCCTTACTGTTATGATGCTGGTATGTTGTCTATATTATATGCAAAACCTGATACCACTAGGTTTTCTGAAGATTGGGTCCCATTAATTGACACAATCGTCAATTCTTTAATTTTGAATTGGGAAAATATCCTATCTGATAATTTAGTTAAACTTTTCATGGAGTATAGGAATAAAAGAAGCATTTCATATAGAGAAATACCTCCCTACTCCAATCCACATTTACCATAGACCCCTTTGGGATTCAGACTTCCATTTACATTGTTACAAAATTTTCCATAGAGTCATGTTTCCTATGCACCAGATGATATTCAATGAGAAAGCCCCTATGGTTTCAAAAGAGGCTAGTACAAGAATTCTTTCTGTTGCTAGATGGTTTGCAGAGGAAAGTTTCACATATATCAGAGTATTTGGGAGTTATGGGTCAACTCATGTCCTACCATATTATTTTCCTGATAAGTTACTTGCAAGAGAGATAGCCTACCAACTTCTTGTAAATGGCATTTCTAAACAGATTAAAGATGCGAAGAAGGCCTTTTGGTCTAATTTTCCTTTGCAATGCAGTACTTTTGCACATTTTGATATTGGTCATGCCTAAAAGGAGGTTTTAAAGGTTAATTTGTTGAATTTGGACATAATACCAAAACGGCCATATGATCTGAATGATGTAATTAAAAAGTACATCACAGAGCTCAAAATGAAGCCTTTAGTGAAAGAAATAGAAATTTTTGATGATTTCTTTCAAGGAATTGAAAATTTTTCAGATATACTCAAGTTTGGATCCAATCAAATAAATCAGGATGACTTGGAAGCCTTCCAAGCATATAGAAGTAAGAGACTGGAAAATATTCCTCTAGATTTGTTAACTATTGAAGATGTCAACACACGTACTCCAAGTATTAGCTTGGATAATGAATTGAAAGACATGTATGAAGATGATTTAGGACAATCAAAGAATCAATATCACAATTTGAATCATTCTGAAAATGAATCCGAAAAGAGAAAGGAAAACCCAGAAAAGATAATTGATCAAGTAATCCAAGAGATTGAGATGCAGGAGAAAAAAGGAAGCAATGGAACAGAGTCAACTTGTCAAGAAATTCAGCATAGTCAAGATACACTTGATCAGTCAGGAAAGCCCCAACCAAATATTTTAAGTAGTGAATGGGATGAGTTTTCTAAATCAATAACTACTCCTAAAACAAATCCCAATACTAATCAAGTTGCTATTTTTCATACATCTGAACATTCCCATAAACTAGCGGAAACCGTTACTCCACTACAACAAGTTCCAGAAACTCATGATCGAGAGATCATTCCAGCTCATCCTAAAGAAAAAATAATGTTACAAGTTGAGGAAATCCCTTCACTGGATGTCTTCTATAGTAGTAGTCATAAGGCTGTAGTTAAGAGAAGAAAAAGGAGAAGAATTGATGAGACAGTCTCAGATCTTAGAAATGAACTAGTAGACGTTTTATGGAAGGATCCTCTAGCTAATCGTACTGAACATTTAGCCAAACTATCACAGTTTGCAGGGGCATATGCTACTGCCACTGTTGATAAATCTACTGAGGTTAAAATGTTAATGAAGTAGATAGAAGATAGAATACAATAATTAGAGAGGTTGTTACAACAAGAAACGTCTAACTCCAGCGAGCAAATGAAATCGAAGATGTCCCAATTTCAAAAAAAATTTGAGAGTATTAATTTGCAGCATCAAGTACAACTCACTAAGAACAAAACACAATTGGAAGAAACAATGACCAGATTATAAAGCCAATCACAGTTAGAGAAATTTAGAAAGGAATAATTGGATTTAAATTCTTAACTAAAGCAACAACAATAAGTATTTTTCCAACAAGCTTCTATTACTGGCTCTTATTGTGACTCAAGTAAAATATTGATCCAGCAAGTAGCTATCCAGAAACTTGAATGCGAGAAGATCGACAAGAAAATAAATGAACACATTCAATGGAAAGCATCAGACTTAAGCAAGGAAGATAATCTACCCCAGGTAGATAATCTCCACAAGGAAATCTTATTCAAAGATTGGGAAGCATAGATAAGGTAGGAAGAGAAAGGAGCTTTTAAGTTGGCAAAGGAAATTACTGAATCTGTGTGTGAACAACTTGTGAAAGAAGAACTTATCAAAGAGTTCATGTCGAAAGTGCTCTAACATATCAAACAACTAGAAACACAATGGAAAAAAAAGTTTAAATGAAGGATGAAACAATTATAAAGGTAAATAAGTTTGATCAAGAAAATTATTGGAATTTTCTGAGCAAATCTTATCATCAGTATGAGACCCTGCAGTCTTTAACAGATTCAACAAGAAGATCGCAAACAACACTCTTAAATGTTGTATTTAAGGGACATGTCAGATCACAGGTTTCGCAGCTAGCTCAGCTCAAGCCCATGCTAGATATTTGTCAACTTCGGGGGGAAATCCAAAAGAAAGATCAGAACTCATAATTCATATTATTACTTTATTTTCCTAGATTGTAGTCAAAGTTAGTCTTACGAGGATGGTTGTTTGAAACCTCCTCTATTTTTTTGTAATAATATATTTTAGAACATAGTTAGTTTAGTATTAAAACCCCTCTCATGAATTTAGATAAGGGTCCATAAATTTGTGAAAAAAAATTGTAAAGAATGCACTATTGCAAGTTTGTGAATTCTTTGATGAATTAATGGAACACGGTCAGTTATATTTTGACAATTAAAGATGTTTAACTTATGTTGCACTAATGTACTCTTTAAATTTCTTGAAAGTGAAGAGGACCAGATCAATTACTGTCAGTTTACATGATTAGAACTTCGTACATATGGTACTTCTATTCACTTGTATTAAGCCTTGCTTTATGGATTGACAGTCATATTTTTATTGCATTATATATTCGAAACGTTATTATAGATGAATGTTACATGCACTTATATTCTAATATTTGTCTCTGGTTTCTTATTGAATATATAATAATACATATGAATGCGATATGTTTTTCATAATTCTTCTAATTAAACTATTTTTTTAGAAGAATAATATTACATAATTTTCAGCTCTTTCAACTGTTAAATAATCTACATTACTAATAGTTGAAGGATATCTCTTTAGATCGCATAAAGGAAGAAATACCCCGGGTATATAGTAGAATAAATATTTTATATAGATGCATGTGATAGATTAGAATCATTTTCCATTGCGTGTTGTATAATCAAAACACCCCCAAAATCATCCTTATTGGGAAATTGGTCCCATTATCTCCAGTCGGAGCCACTACACCAAACAGAGAAGGAGCTGCTTTAAGGTCTGGACTGGGTGGTTTTCCCCATGTTTTGGTTGCAGAATTCTGAGCCTTCAACAGGGTTATAGGTACATAGTGTACTATGTGTAGATATGGGCGATATCCATGGTGACCAACACATTTTCTTAGCAGACAACTATGTACTACCCCACATGTGATAACCTCGATCATTTGTCATTTTGAAATGCACTGTAAGTATTTTTGTAAATAATTGACAAAAAATGGGTTGAGTAATGGGACATTGATTCTAGAGGTTTGGGAGGTTTCTTTCCCAGTGTGGGTTATGGTTCTTGTAGAAGGAAAATATGGGTTTCTTGCAAATAGCCATTAAAGGCTAGATGGCGCATTTTTAATATACTATGTTCTTTATATTTATGGAGTTGAACAACAAGAAAAAATTACATGCTTTCTTGGGAAATTATAAACGGAAAAAGGGATAAGAAAATTCAATAAGAAATGGGCATACATGGGAGGTGCATTGGCCACCTGCTGCAGTAAGCTAACCAACATATAAATCTGGAGGAATTGTACAAGTGGCACCACCTTATTGATTGGAAATATTATGGTAGAAAAAAGGTCACAATGAGAGGGAGCTAAAGAGCCTAGGAAAGAGGAACTACATAGTAGGGAAGGGGGAGAAAAATTCAACCTGTTTGGAAAAATAGATCAAAACAAGAAAATATGCATTTGAAAGATGATATAAAGCACTCAAAACTATGAGGAAAAATGCAGAAGAAAGGGAAGATGTTGGAATAGTGAAACTTTAGAAAAAGAAGAGGAATTCAAACTATTGAGGAGAGCATAGTAAAAAGGAAGAAAATTGTTAGAAATAAAATGTATGTAGATGAAATTAGGGACAAAGATCGAGCATGAAAGAGACATCACTCAAATAGAATGAGAAGTGAAAATAAAAAGGGAAGGCAGAAGTGAGAAGAGGAAGGAAGTTGTTGGGGCAATTTGAAGAGAAGGGAGTTGCTGGAGCAGCGCAAAGAAGAAGAGTGGAGTTTCTTGAGTAAAAAATTAGTAAATATTCTCGTTGCTAGAATAACACAACATGAAAAATGAGTGGTATAACAGTGAGACGAGCACTAATATTTCTTGGGAAAACACTCCAAGTGAGGAAGAATTTGAAAAAAGGAACTCTGAAGTAGCAAGGGGTAGGACTCGAGCAACTGGTACAATGCAACATAGAGGAGGGAAATTGTGGGAATAGTGTTGCAGTGAGAGAGAGAAAAAAATCCATTCGAGCTTTTCGAAGAGATCATTTGAAAAAAGTTTGAAAATAGGGAATCATAGGTATCAATAGAGAGAGAGGAGGAAATTTAATTCCAAGAAAGGGTTGAAGAACAAAAGGAATGAGTTTTCAATTGGAAACAAAGCAGGAAGAAATCACCAAGTCAACAATTAATTTCCTCTCAAGTCCCTGTTGGCCAGAAGGGTGGAGATGGTGTTTTTTAGGAAATCCTTAATGGCTTGGCTGGAGGAATTCATGCTAGAAAATTCCTAAAGGATTTTTGGATGTTTCCTTGTTGTTTTTTTATTTTACTATGAGTTTTTGAATCCATGATTTGGGTGAAACCATAGTTTTGAGTTTTGAAGGGTGTATGCAGTTGGTCTCTATAATCCCTATGTATTTTTTTTATTTCAACACAATTGGTGGGTGGAGGTGATTGAATCTTTGGAATCCCTAGTTCAACTGATGGATGCTTTTAATTCCTAAAGCATAAGATACATATTTCTCTGGAATCGGGCTTAGGGGTGACATGTGCAAGTAGAATTTGGTTGTAATTGTCTATGGTTGGGTGGAGAGTCATTATACCAGACTTGGTTGCCCAAAAGTGTTCAATATAAGTGTGCCTCCTATATTTTAAATAATAATGAATATGTGTTATATTTCTGGTATAAAATGGTGTTATTAATCTATTTTCACGGTTGTGATTTTATTATTTACATGGTTGATTAATGTTGTAATATTTCAAATGTTTAGCCTTCAAGCTAAATGGAATATTAGAGTTGTTTCATCACTAGGTAGGTGAATAAATGGGTAGGGAGGCCCATTAACCTCTTTAGAAGGATCAATAACACTCCTAATATGAAAGAAGTAAGAATAAGTAGCTTATTTGAACACCCTTGGGTGTGAACAGATATGGGGACATGTTGATTCAGTCAACTTTGACCAAGTCAACAAAGTTGTCTAGATACATTGAACCACCTTGATGGACAGCGCAGTTTTGGTGGACGACAACTTGCATGGCACATGTGGATGGGACCCAATGAGGAGAGGTTCATTTTATACATAAGGAAAGGATGGAATCCTTTGTTATTCATGCTTTTGTATTTTTGATCTCTTGATCTTGTCTATTTATACTTGGCTTCCCCTTGTTGTTTAGCAAGGTAGCACTGGGTGTTCTCGAGTGGGAATCCCACCTCTTCCCTTGAGAGGCCTCTTGGGAGAGCTTTTCCTGTATTTCTCCACATCCAGGCTCAAGTCCAAGCATCATTCTTCAGTCCCAGCGTTATTTCTGCAATAGAATATTGCTGAGTTGCAGGGTGTTGTGGTGGATGATTCTTACACCACTTCCAGGTCTGTTTCTAGGTAGAAGGTGCCTTCCTCCTCTTGATAAATAAGCTAGGAAGATTTATGAGCAAATTTCACATATTGGTAGTAGGCCAAAGTGGTTCTCATCTCCTACAGTGCAGTCCCTTGCAGGAATTGCGTCATTTTATGTAGAGTTGCTGCAGCATGGTTAAGACCCTTGTTTTTGAGCTAGTTTTCTAGGGAAAGGGCCAACCCTTCTCCCAAAAAGCTAGAGGAAGGGATCCTCATCCCTATTTTGTATTATTCAGCTATATTTCTATAATTTTTCAGTAAGACTGCATTTCCTAATCTGACTATTGAGATCTGCTCTTTCTTGTACATGTGTTTCATGAAACCCTTGCCGGGTAAGCTTATTAATGCAATAAGGAGGCTAGATCTCTGTTTTCTTGGCATATTGTTCCCTAAAGTTCCAAATACATATTATTTTATCATTTTACTATAGAAACCCTCATAAAATAATGCTTTACATGCTTCAGTATTTTCCTGCATAACTTAAGTCATGGGATTTGGCTATTTTTAAGCTGTGAGGTAGCTAGGAGGTTTGTTTAACATATCAAAAGGGATTTATTTCTAACACCCTTTTGTATGTGAGGACCTAAAAGTATATTCTAAGGGAACCCAACGTTATTTTACCCAGTAAAAACACAGATCTCCAAAAATAACGTTTTCAAGGTCTAATTGCTGCATTTTCCCCACTTGGGAAGGTGTAGACATTCTTCTTTTGCTATTGTTTCACTCATTTTAGGGCTATGTGTTTTTGAACACATCATATGAGTCTATTAGCTAGATATCCAACTTTATAATATCTTAAGATATTCTTATTGTTGTAGAAATTCTCGATTTTGGGATATTACAAATATGTTGTTGTCATTGTATTAAAGGTGTTGGAATATTGTGTGGTTTTATTTTTTATATCCCAACAATAACCAACATGAAAATTCTCTTTCACTGTAGTGAAATTATTTTGTTTTATTACAGGTTATTACGAGGACTATGCATGTTTTTGTGAGATAATAATGATTTTTTCTCCCTCTCTCGACCTATGGCCTGTCCATTTCACACGAATAACAATACAACTCTTTTAGTGAAGTATTACCAGGTCCTTAGGTCAGAATTTCTATTTTCTCAAAGCTTAGGCTTAAATGAGTGTTGCCTCTTTGAGTTGTTAATGAGACTACTTCGAGTGCCATGATAATCTGAATTTGTATAGTTCTTTTGTGCACTCAACACACTAGAAGTATTGCGATATTTACATGAGTGATATATGTCTGATGAGAATGGTTTTCTCATGATGAAATACTCCACAATAGATTATTATTGTTGTTGTGG
Source organism: Pinus albicaulis (assembly GCA_034641835.2). NCBI lineage: Eukaryota > Viridiplantae > Streptophyta > Pinopsida > Pinales > Pinaceae > Pinus > Pinus albicaulis. The sequence goes on along the minus strand of JAXQQM020062995.1, from coordinate 13,340 downwards.
TTTCATATTGATGTTTTATGCAAGAAACTTAATTATAAACATTTATCTTAATGTTGTTGCATGTGAGGATCATGGGCTCTTGTGGCTAAAAAGATGAGATTCTGATAACCTATGCTTGGTTGTTATATACGTACACTTACTTCCTTATTACAGGAATTACATACCTGAAAACACCCATGTGAGGGATGCTAAAGAATTAATCGTTGGTCGGTTTTTAGTTTAGAATTATTTCTAGACTGTTTAACTGTTTCTTAACTGACATATATGAATATATATATATATATATATATATATATATATATATATATATATATATATATATATATATATATCATTATAAAAGAATCATGGTGTGTTCTCTCTCAACAATTCATTTTTTCTATGTTCTCTCTGTCATTTTTCATGGTATCAGAGTAGGTTTCTCCACAATCCTAGTTAGGATATCCATTGCTTAAGAGATGAAGCAGAGTAGTCGTTGTTTGAAGTAGAGGAGTCGTTGTTTGAAGCTACCTGATTTTTCAATGCAGTTTTGTCCTTGTTGTTTGAAGCTCTGTGCTTTTTCACTGCAGTTTTGTCCTTGTTGTTTGAAGCTGCCAAGTCATTGAACCAAGGAGCCTTGAGTGAAGAATTTGTAAGCCCTGAATTGAGTTCATCCATCGAAGGTGCATGATCATAGTTTTAATAGTTTGTGTAATCTAGTGTTAGAGGAATGTTGCCATGTTACAAACAAGATTGGGTTCAAGGACTCAATGAAGGAATCAGGTCATATTATGAGTTTTTTTTTTTTTTCGATTTAGATTTTTTCAAAAGTTTGTATATGTGATGATATTGTTGGAACAAAGGGCTGCACGGTTTTTTAGCCTATAGAAAGGCTATCTCTTTAAGGGATTTATTCAATGTATATTAATGAGGCTATTGAAAGGAAAGGAAATATGCCTTCGATGTTGGTGTGAATCTTCAATTATGGGATTTATAAAATTAAGGTGTTGAAATTAAAAAGAGATAAAAAACAATATAGTTTTTTATCACCCTCAAAGAAAGTTCGTTTGTGCTATTTATTTGGAAGTGTTTTATAAAGAGTTGTTTTCATATTTTTTATTGCTTCAAACATGGCTTCGACAAGTCAGTTTTCAATCCCTAGACCTCTATTTAGTGGGAAGAATTATGATTTTTGGAGTCTTAAAATGCAATCATTTATAGAAGGTTTAGGTTGTTGGGAAACAAAATAATTGGGGTTACCTGACACAAATATAATTGCTGGAATGAGTGTTGCTCAAAGACAAAAATTTGACGAACTTAAGCAGAAAGAAGGTAGAGCGAAGTCCTGCATTTTAAATCCTTTATACGACTCTATTTTTCCTAAAATCACTGCTGCTAAGACTGCTAAATCAATATGGGATTTAATTAAGGTTTCTTATCAACGTAATGATAAAGTAAAGATGGTAAAATTAAAGACCCTCAAAACACAATTTGAAACACTTAAAATGAATGAATCAAAAACAGTTGATCAGTTCATGAATAAAGTTATGGGTGTTGTTAATCAGCTTCGACATGACAAAATGACAGAGAGAACATAAAAAAAATGAATTGATGAGAGATAACACACCATGATTATTTTATTATGATATATATATATATATATATATATATATATATATGCATAGATGTTAGTTACGAAATAATTAAATGGTATAGAACTAATTCTAAACTAACAACCTGACAATCTTTAGGAGATTCCATAAACCTGGAAATATAACTAGTTGCAAATGCTAAATCAGGTCTAGTATCAGCTAGATAAATAATACTACCATTGATTTTCTTATATAAAGTCAAATTAACAATCGTACCCACATCATATTTACTTAAATTTGTACCAAATTCAATAGGAGTATCCACTGGTTTACACCTGTCCATATTAAACTTTAAAAAAATGTCAGTAGCATACTTCTGTTGACTCATAAAAATACCATCGTGTGTTTTTTTCACTTCATTACCTAAGAAGTATCTCATTAATCCAAGATCTGTAATTTCAAATTCATTTTTCATAGCAGATTTAAATTCATCTAATTGCATGTTACCTGTGTAAATTATGTCATCACCATAAAGATAGTATCAACATATTACCTTGATGATCATTCTTGATATACAAAGTGGGTTTATGGTCACTCCTTCTAAAACCATTATTCAACAAGTAATGTTATATTTAGATGTACCAAGCTCTTGGAGATTTCTTCAACCCATACAATGCTTTCTTCAACCTGTACACCTTATGTTATTTATTTTTGACTTCGAAACCAGGTGGTTGATCAACATACACTTCTTCATTCAAAACATTATTAAAAATTTAGGACTTTACATCCATTTTGCAAATTGGCCACTTGTTTTGTGCTGTAATAGCTAATACAAATCAAACAGTATCAATTCTTGATATAGTTGCAAATGTTTTACTATATTCTATGCCAAGTTGTTGTGAAAAACATTTGGCAACTAATCTTGCTTTGTGCTTACTCAACTTCACCTCTCCCATTTAACCTAGTTTTAAAAACCAATTTGACACCTATAGAATTTTTATCATCAGGTAGATCAACCAAAACCCAAGTTTGATTTCTTTCAATAGCATTGATTTCATTATTCATTGCATCTACCCATTCTTTTCCCTTTATAGCCTCTTCAAAACAAGTAGGTTGAAATGAAAGAAATGCAAAATTTACAATATCATCAACATCACCTTGTGCATAAATATCATTTAAGCTTCTCATTTTAGGATTATCAAAATCAGACTCACTTAAAAATGATGAATTACTACTGCTTGATGAACTACTACTAGTTTTGCCTTGAACCTGTAATCTTGGAATGCTGGTTGTAGATTCTTGATGTTTGTCTAACATAATAAAGGATTACGAAAATTATTGTTCTTCATTTCATTACAATATTTTTCTTCTAGAAATTTCACATCTAGACTTACGAAAGACTTCTCAGTTATAGGATTAAACACTCTGTATGATTTAGATTGATCACTATACCCTATAAAGATATACTTTTCACTTCTATCATCAATTTTCTTTCTTAATTTTTTCTGGAACATGAGCGAAAGAAATACAACCAAATACTCCAAAGTGTGAAACATATACCTTTTGTCCACTCCATGCTTCTTCAAGTACAAGTCTTTGAAGACTCGAAGTGGTCGATTCAAAATATATGTTGAATATGCAACTGCCTCAGCCCATAAATCTTTAGACAAATTTCATGTTTTGAGTTGACTTCGAGCCATATTCATAATTGTTTAATTCTTTCTTTTTGATATTTCATTTTGCTGTGGAGCATAGGTGGTTTTCATTTTTTTTTTAATACCATATTGTTTACAAAAATAAGTGAATTCATTAGATTCATACTCACCTACTTTATCAAACCTGAGAACTTTAATAAAATTTCCACTCTATTTTTCAACCTCGGATTTGAACTCCTTGAACTTGGAAAATTTTTCGGATTTGTATTTGATGAAATACAACCAAATTTTCCTACCAAATTAATTAATAAAATTAAGAAAATAGAGAATGCTAGCAACTGATTTTGTTTTCATTGGACAACACAAATCTATATGCACTAACTCTAGTTGTTCTTTGGCTCTATAAGAGGTTGATGAAAAACTATCTCGCTTAGGTTTACCAAATATACAACTTGTACATGATGAGGTATGGTCAGACAAATCAGGAAAAAATTTCACCATAGACTATATTTGCAACAAAATCATACTTTTGATATGTAAATGACCATATCACAAATGCGACAAGTCAGTGTCATTTGGCGTTGAAACATTATGTGCATAAAAATTCTGACTTTTCATTTGTAATCGATACAACCTATTCTTTGTCATAGGAATATATGCAACAAGAGACTTATGTTGATCAGAAATCGTGCAAGTATTTTTGTGAAAAATAACATCATAACCATGTGCATCTAACTGTCCAACATGCAACAAATTATGTTTGAAATTGGGTACATAATAAACATCATAGATATTCTTCACAACATTTTTTTTGGTTAAGATAGGTACAACACCCTTTCCTGAAGCTTTAACCTGATGATCATCACCCAAACTAATAGAGGAACTAAAATATGCAGCAAGATGTGAAAACAAATCACTATGACCAGTCATATGATTACTACATCCATTATCTTCCAACCAAACATCTTTATTAGGTACTTGCAGAGTCACTTGGCATGCCAGAAATAAAGCATATGATGTTTCACATTCAGTATTTGTGACGTCGGCTTTGTTTTTACTTAAAAAATACTGTAATTTTTGACATTCAGACTTATAACGTCCATATTTTTGCAATATTCACATTGAATTTTTTATTTATCTATCCACCTATGACCATAATCAGTTTGAGACTGCTCTAAATGTGTTTGATTTACTTGTGATCTATCATCATACTGAAACTGTCCTCTTCCCTTTCCTCTCCTGCCACAAAAACCTCTGCATCTACCTCTATCCATAAAAGCTTTAGATTTGAAAGCATGCTCTAAATTACTAACATTGAAATTAATTCTTGCTTCATGAGCCAACAAAAAACCAGTTAATACTTCCACAACTGTCGAAGGTGAATGATTCAAAGTTTTAATAGTTTGTGTAATCCAGCATTAGAGGAAGGTTGCTTGTTACAAACAAGATTGTGTTCAAGGACTCAATGTAGGAACCAGGTCATATTATGAGTTGTTTTTTTTTCGATTTATATTTTTTCAAAAGTTTGTATATGCGATGATCTTGTTGGAACAAAAGGTTGCATAGTTTTTTAGTTGACTGGTTTGGGTTTTTAGACTATAGTAATACTATCTCTTTAAGGGATTTATTTAGTGTATATTAATGAGGCGATTGAAAGGAAATTAAATATTCCTTCAATTTTGGTGTGAATCTTCAATTATGGGATTTATAAAGTTAAGGTATTGAAATTAAAAAGAGATAAAAAAACATAGTTTTTTATCACCACCATCGAAAGTCCGTTTGTGCTATTTATTTGGAAGTGTTTTATAAATATTTGTTTTCATATTTTGTATTGCTTCAAACATGGCTTCGAAAATTCAATTTTCAAACCCTACGCCTCTATTTAGTGGGAATAATTATGATTTTTAGAGTCTTAAATTGCAAGCATGCTTACAAGGTTTAGGTTTTTGGAAAACAGAAGAATTGGGGTTCAAATAACCTGACACAAATATAATTGCTGGAATGAGTTATGCTCAAAGAAAACAATTTGAAAAACTTAAAAAAAGAGAGGGTAGAGCGAAGTCTTGCATTTTAAATTCTTTAGATGACTCTATTTTTCCTAAAATCACTGCTACTAAGACTGCTAAACCAATATGGGATATACTTAAGGTTTCTTATCAAGGTAATGGTAAAGAAAAGATGGTAAAATTACAGACTCTGAGAACACAATTTGAAACACTTAAAATGATTGAATAAAAAATAGTTGATCAGTTCATGACTAAAGTTATGGGTTTTGTTAATAATCTTCAGATGAATGGTGAAGAACTAGAAGAAAAAAAAATTGCTGAAAATTTTCTTAGATGTTTGCCTAAAAAATTTGACATGATAGTTACTGTTTTTGAGTCGGGAGAATTAACAAAATTGTCTGTGGAATAATTAATTGGTTCTTTGTTGGCTCATGAAGAAAGAATTAATTTATATGTCAGTACTTTATAGCATGCTTTCAAATATAAAGCTTCTATGGATAGAGGTAGAGGCAGAGGTTTTCGTGGTAGGAGAGGAAAAGGAAGAGGACAATCTCAATTTGATGATAGACTACAAGTAACTCAAACACAATCAGAGAAGTATCAAACTGATCATGGTCATAGGTGGATAGATAAGTTAAAAATTCAATGTCATTGTTGCAAACAATATGGGCATTATGAATCTGAATGTTGAAAATTACAGTATGTTTTAAGTAAAAACAAATCCAATGTCACAAACACTGAATGCGAAACATCAAGTGCTTTATTTCTGGCATGCCAAGTGACTCTGCAAGTAACTAATAAAGAATTTTTTTTGTTAGATAGCAGATTTAGTAATAATTTGAATGGTCATAGTGATTTTTTTTTCACATCTTCATACATATTTCAGTTCCTTTATTGGTTTGGGTGATGATCATCAGGTTAAAGCTTCGAGAAAGGGTGTTGTACTTGTCTTATCCAAACAAAATGTTGTGAATAATATCTATAATGTCTATTATTTGCCCAATTTCAAGAATAATTTGTTGAGTGTTGGACATTTAGATGCACATGGTTATGATGTTAGTTTTCACAACACTACTAGCACGATTTCAGATCAAGATAAGTCTCTTGTTGCAAATTTTCCTATGACAAATAACATGTTGTATCAATTACCAATGAATAGTCAGAAGTTTTATGCACATAATGTTTCAATTCCAAATGAGACTAACTTGTGGCTTTTGCGATATAGTCATTTAACCATCAAAAGTATGAGTTTGTTGCAAAGATAGTCTATGGTGAAAGGTTTGTCTGCTTTGTCTAACTATACCTCATCCTGTAAAATTTTTATATTGGGTAAACATAAGAAATATAGTTTTGCATCAGCCTCTTATAGAGCCAAAGAAAAACTAGAGTTAGTGCATACAGATTTGTGCAATCCAATGCAAGCAAAATCAGTTTTTGGAAGTCGTTATTTTCTTACTTTTATTGATGACTTTAGCAGGAAAATTTTGGTGTGTTTCATCAAATACATATCCGAAACATTTTCCAAGTTCAAGGAGTTCAAAGCTGAGATTGAAAATCAGAGTGGCATGTTTATTAAAGTTCACAGGTTTGATAAAGGAGGTGAGTATGAATCAAACGAATTCATTGATTTTTGAAAACAACATGATATTAAAAAAAAAATGACAACCAGTTATATTGCGCAGCAGAATGGAGCATCAGAAAGAAAGAATCAAACAATTATGAATATGGCTCGAAGACTTCTTAAAACATGAAATTTGCCTAAATATTTATGGGCTAAGGCAGTTTCTTGTTTGGTATATTTTTTGAATCAATCACCCACTTCGAGTATTCAAAGTGTTGTACCTGAATAAGCATGGAGTGGACAAAAAGTAAATGTTTCACACTTGCGAGTATTTGGTTGTATTGCTTTCACTCATGTTCTTGAAAAATTAAGAAAGAAACTTGATAATAGAATTGAAAAGTATATCTTTATAGGGTATAGTGATCAATCTAAAGCAGAAAGATTGTTTGATCCTATAACTAAGAAGTTTGTCGTAAGTAAAGATGTGAAATTTCTAGAAGACAAATATTGGAATGAAATGGAGAACAATAATTGTCCTAATCATTTTATTATGTTAGACAAACATCAAGCATCTAGAACTGGCATTCCAAGATTACAGGTTCAAGACAAAACCAATAGTAGTTCATCAAGCAGTAGAAGTTCATCATCTTTAAGTGAGTCTGATTCTGATAATCCTAAAATGAAGCTTAAGTGATATTTATGCACAATACAATGTTGATGATATTGTAAATTTTTCTTTTCTTTAATTTCAACCTACTTGTTTTGAAGAGGCTATAAAGGACAAAGAATGGGTAGATGCAATGAATAATGAAATCAATGCTATTGAAAGAAATCAAACTTGGGATTTGGTTGATCTACCTGATGATAAAAATTATATAGGTGTCAAATGGGTTTTTAAAACTAAGTTAAATGAGAGATTTGAAGTTGATAAGCACAAATCAAGATCTACCTAATGATAAAAATTCTATAGGTGTCAAATAGGTTTTTAAAACTAAGTTAAATGAGAGAGTTGAAGTTGATAAGCACAAATCAAGATTAGTTTCCAAATTTTTTTCACAACACCCTGGCATAGATTATGGTGAAAAATTTTCACCTGTAGTAAGAATTGATACTGTTCGATTTGTATTAGCTATTGCAGCACAAAAAAAGTGGCCAATTTAACAAATGGATGTAAAGTTTTATTTTTTGAATGGCGTTTTAAATGAAGAAGTGTATGTTGATCAGCCACCTGGTTTCGAAATAAAAAATAAAAAATATAAGGTGTATAGGTTGAAGAAAGCATTGTATGGCTTGAAGCAAGCTCCAAGAGCATGGTATAGCCGAATAGACCATTACTTGTGTTATGAAACCAGCTCCAAAAATAGAAGAAAAGAGAGATCAACACCTTAGAAATCAACCACTTCGAGGGGGCAACCTCCAATACATTACATAAATGAAAAGTTATTGGATGATACAAATGAAAAAACCTCCTTCTATATACAGGGTTCCATGGGGTCACAATATAATCCTACTCGACCTAACAATAATAATGTAAGGGAACGATTATAACAATATGGGGGTTACAAGGGTACAAAAATAACAATAATGGATTACACTAGTAATATGGGGACATAACATTCCCCTCTCCTTAAAAAAAGTGTTGTCCTCAATGCTTGAGTAGTTCTGGATAATTCTGTATAAAATTCTCATCCGCCCATGTAGAATCTTCAGTTGGTAAGTTCTTCCACTTGATGAGATACTCTGAAATTGATCAATTTCGTAGCTGTCCAGTTCTTGTTTCTAAGATTGTTTCAGGTTCCAATATGATTTTTCCTTCCTCATAAAGTTCTAGAAATATTTTTTGAACTGGAATTTTTTCACCTAGAAACTTCTTTAAGCATGAAACATGGAAAATTGGATGCACTCACGAAGAAGAAAGGAAACTCCAATTTGTATGCCATAGTACCAATATTTTGCAACACCTTGTAAGGACCATAGTATTTTGGAGATAATTTATTATCCTTCTTAGATTTCTTGAGGGAAATTTGTTTGTATGGTTGTAGCCGTAAAAATACCCAGTCTCCTACATCAAAACTTCTCTCACTGCAATATTGATCTTCCTGTTGTTTCATTTTATTTTGTGCCAAATTGAGGTTATCCTTTAAGAGTTGGAGAACTTGTTGTTGATGCTCGATGTGACCTTCCACTGCTTGAACCTTAGAATTTTCTCTTAAATATGATGTGATGAACAGTGGATGATATCCATAAAGTGCCATAAATGGGGTCATATTTTCTATAGTAGGGAAGGAAGTGTTATACCACCATTCAGCTAGAGGTAACCAATTGACCCATTGTGTTTGTTTATTAGATACAAAACAAAGAAGATATCCTTCCAAACATTTGTTCACTATCTCAGTTTGATGATTATATTGAGGATGATAAGATGAGCTATGAGCTAGTTGAGTACCCAAACAAGAAAATAATTCCATCCAAAAACTTCCAATAAAATGGGATCTCTGTTGCATACCATAATCTTTGGGTTTCCATGTAGCTTTTGAATCGTTTCTATAAATTCAGTATAAACTGTAGTTTCTTTAAATGGATGAGATAATGCACAAAAGTGTGCATACTTGGTAAGTCTATCAACTACCACCATGATGACACTCTTTCCTTCGGAATTAGGTAAACCTGTGATGAAATCCATTGAAATCTCCTCCCAACATTGACTTGGAATGGATAAAGGTTTAGAATACCTGGAGTCTTAATTGTCTCAAATTTATTTTGCTGGCAAACCAAACATTCTACCACAAAATTTTGAATATTAGATTTAAGGCCATCCCAAAAGAATTCTTTCTTCACCCTGTGGTGAGTTTTTAAAAATCCTGAGTGTCCTCCTAAAGGAGAAGTGTGCAATTCCAAAAGAATATTTTGTTTTAGTTGGGAATTCTAAAAAACATATAAGTGATCTGTGTACCATAAGGAATAATTTTTCCAACTAAATGTATCATATGTACTATGATCTTGCTTCAAATTTTGAATGAGTGTCCACACTTTTTCTTCTTTCTTCCATTCATCCCTTGCTTCAGTTATCAAATTTGGTTGGATAATAGAAATTGCACAAATAAATACTTCCACCTTTCATCCTTTCTTGAGAGTACATCTGCAACAACATTTAGCTTCCCTTTTTGGTAGAAGATTTCAAAGTAATAACCCAACATATTTGTGACCCATTTTTGTTTCTCTTCTGAAGATAGTCTTTGTTCCAAAAAGTGTTTAAGACTATCATGATCGGTTTTTACCTTGAACTGCCTTCCCATTAGGTAAGATCGCCATTTATTTAGTTCATGTAGTATTGCCAACATTTCCTTCTCATAAATATATTTCTGTAAATACTTTCCTTTGATTGTATAGTTTTCAAAAGCAATGGGTCTTCCTTCTTGCATTAAAACAACACCAATTCCATTTCCTGAGGCATCACATTCCACAATAATGTTTTTTGTGAAGTCTAGCTTAGCTAAGGCCAGTGTTAGGCACATTGCCTCTTTAAGATGTTCAAAGTCCTTAGTTGCTTCAGGAGTCCATGAAAATGCATATTTCTTCAATAACGTTGTTAGAGGTGCTGCTATTCTCCCATCATTCTTAACAAACATGCGATAATACCCTGTTAACCCGAGAAATCCTCGCAACTAATTTATGGTTGTGGGTAATTTCCATTCCTTAATGGATTTAATTTTGTTAGGGTCTACCTTAACACCCTCGTGAGATATAATATGACCCATATATTCTACCTCTTGTACTCCAAAGAAACATTTGGATGTTTTTTCATATAATTGTTTCTCCTCCAATAGTTTGAGCACCCTGTCAACATGTTGAACATGATCCTTCCAAGAGCTACTGTATATTAGTATGTCATCAAAAAATACTAGCACAAATTTTCTAAGGAAGGGTTTGAAAATGGAATTCATCAACCCTTGAAATGTAGAAGGTGCATTGGTAAGGCCAAAAGGCATGACCAAAAATTCATAATGACCCTCATGAGCTCGAAATGTTATTTTCAGAATATCTTCAATATTCATTATAATTATATAATATCCTAAACGAAGATCCAACTTGGAAAATAAATTCTGCCATGTAATTCATCCAATAATTCATCAATCACAGAAATGGGAAATTTATTTTTAATAGTGATCTTATTGAGCTCCCTATAATTTGGACACATGCACCATGATCCTTCCTTCTTGTGCACCAATACTACTTGAGTAGAGAAAGAAGTTTGACTAGGTTGAATTATACAATCCTCTAACATTTATGCAATCATACGTTAAATTTCTCTCTTTTGGACATAAGGATATCTGTAAGGCTTGATGTTTGGAGGAACACTTCCTAGAATCAAATGAATAGCATGATCATGATCACGAATAGGTGGGAGTCCTTTGCGAGTTTCACACACCGTGGAATGATTGTCCAAGAATTTTTGGAGATATGGAGAAATAGATGATTTTGATGTTGGAACTTCTACTGAGCATAATTGTGAAATTATGGCTCATTGTTCTTTCTTCAAAATCTTTGTCATGAAATTAGAGATTATTATCTTTCCCAGCTTCCCTGCGATACCCCGTAGTTTGAATTCCTTTCCTTCAAAAATAATTTCAAGAAAATTTCTTGAAAATTAAAAGATATCATCCCCAAATATTGTAACCATTGTACTCCTAGTACAACATCAGCATCTCCGATTGGAATGGAGAGCATTGGAATATTCAATACATATCCCCCCATGGTTAGCTTGATTTTATGGAATTTTCCAGAGAAATTTATAGTTCCTCCATTTGCAACCATCACTTGACATTTTGGTGCTTGGTATAGGAAACAATTCAATTCCTTGGCTACCTTAAGATGAATCAAATTATGGGTACTACCTGAATCAATCAACACTATTACCTTTTTCTTCTTGATATGTCCTTCTATCTTGAGAGTCTTAGGAGTGGTAGTTCTTGCCAATGCATTACATGATATGGTCAAACTCATTTCTTATTCTTCTAGGGTTGGTTCCTGGTGTATATCCTCTTCTTTTGAAGTTTCTTGTTCATTTTATTCCTCCTCTTCATAATCTATGTAAAATAATTTCTTCTCAGCACACTTATGACCTTTAGTGTATTTTCTATCACAACTATAGCAAATCCATTTTGCTCTTTTTTCTTCCATTTGTTGTGGTGTCAACCTTGTAGGTTGTGGAAGTATAGGATTAGAAACACTTCCATCTTTATAGATTTGAGTGGTAGGCTTCCTTGTCGCCATAATTTTACATTCAATTTTTCTTGCAAACATGAATGCCTTCTCCAATGAATCAGGTTCCCAAACACGAACTTCATGTTGTATGTTATCCTTTAAATTCCCTATGAAGACATCAATCCTGTGTTCCTCTAGAATGTCAGTTACCCTTATATTCAATTTCTGAATTTCATCAATGTGCTCCACCACTGAACCCTTTTGTTTGAGATTTATCAACTAGCTAAAGAAGGTGTTGCTCTTTGTATCCTCATAATGTGCTATCATTTCCTCTGTAAAAATTGACCAAGGGACAATTTTTTTATGGGATAAAATCCATCAATACCATAAAAATGTATTTTGTTCTAAATTTAAAGTTGCAATGAGTACCTTTTTTGTGTTTTTCGCATTATTGAGATAAAAATATTGCTCCATCTGTAGTATCCATGTTACGGGATCCTTTCCATCAAAGTTCCGCATATCCATATTTGGAACATGGTGGTTCTTCCATCCAACATTAGAGTTTATGAAATCATGATTAACATTTATTTTTTTCTCATCATGAGTTTCCTCTACTATATTTTCTACATTAGGAAACATTTCTTGTATCAACTTTGTCAAACCTTCCTTGCCTTATTTTAGATCATTCTTCATGTTTTCCATGTTATCTTTCATTTTTTCTTCCATGTCATCCATCTTAGTTTCCATGCTAACTTCCATGCCATCCATCTTAGCTTCCACGCCTTTCTTCAAACCATCCATCTTTGCTTCCACCCCTTTCTTCAAAACTTCCATTTCATTTTTTGTTGCTCTTTGCGAGACTGAAATTTAGTGCACTTGCTCTTGTAATTTTGATATATCATGCTGCAATTATTCATCTTCATGAGTCATAGTAGAGTATTCCGAGGGCTTAATTGGTGTTGAATTCTTTTTAGGGGGCATTTTAGAACCCAATACTATGCTCAATAGGCCCTTAGAATCACTTAAAACTGATTTTTTAAACAAGACGTATGCAATTTGAAAAACAATACACACCTTTTTCTTGCTTTTGAGGAGCTCGATATTGAAACTGAATTATATCTATAGTTACGAACCTTAAATATTTGAAATTTGGTTTTTTAGTAGCCCTCTGAATCTTCTTTCGAATTCCACAGGTCTGACTTGGTTTGGATACCTGAAAACAAATTTATCTCGAATCTCTCACAATGACCTAATTATGGACTAGTTCAGTAGAGGGCGCTTGTATGGTGTGCCACGTCTCACTATTTCCTCCTTCGTCTCTGAAATTGAGATGTGGCTCCGG
>JAXQQM020089175.1:0-34754 GCA_034641835.2 Pinus albicaulis | reverse complement strand
AGATACCCCCGGTTTTGGGCAACTGGCTTTCAGGCGGTGGGGACCACAGAAAGACGCACTCCGCACCATCCGATCTGCAGATCAGATTGATGGTGTGGAACAGTTTAAAAATGATATCGGCGGAAACAATGTAAAATAATTTAAAACCCAAGGTTTAAATTTAAACAAAGGTTTTGAGGGGGGCGGGGCGAAAAATATATAATAAAAAAGGTCTGGCGCCCGACTGCGGGGCCACGGGCGCATGGGAAGTGATGTGCCCGAGGGTTAATGGGAAGCGACTTATATCATATCGGAACTTCGGGCCCGGGATTTTCAATCAACCCATTGTATTTTCTGCGATTGCGATTGTGCGATCGGTCTTTCAATCTACCCATTTTATATTCAACACGTGGTTATGGTTTTTTAATTTAAACTTTGGATAAATGGGTTTATAACATTTACAAAGGAAATGAGGGTTCCGATATAGTTTAAAAATGAGTTTTAAACTATGGAATGGGGATTTTCATGAAAGGGAAAAAAGGATTAGGAGAATCAAGGAGTTTTATGGAGAAAGAGGAGGGGCAAATGAGGGTTAGTTTTGATTGGGAGAAGGGGAAAATGATGATTTTGCAGCAGTATTCTGGCTTGGAAATCAGCAGGATTTCTAAGTGTAAAATGGGAATATCAGTGAAGTTTTGGACAGAGGAAAGGCAGGAGGCCTTCAAGAGTCTTCAAGAGCCAACAATTTTTAGTAATGAAATTTGTTCCTTGAAGGCTCAAACATTCTTAGCCACCTTTTGGTATAACAAATATTTATAGGTGGCTAACACTCCCAACATGGTAACTCTTGAAAACTTCCTTCCACCTCAAGCTCTGGAAATGAAGGTGAGCTGAAAATCTGAATATGGTAAGCATCATAGCCTACCCCATGCTATCCTCCCCTCCACTCATGATGATTGTAGAGTATTTTTTGATCCTGGGCTGCAAAAGTATTGCCCTCAAGTGGCAAAATGAAGAACAATCCTCCAAGGATATCTCATCCAACATTGAAGAACAAGCTGGCCCAAAACAATCCATCCATGATGAATAGGACATGGTCATCATAGAGTATCCCAGTGAGAAGTTTTCTATAATTTTTACATGATGATGCATGATACAAACAATATCTAAAGAGGACACAACACAGTCTCATCCACTACAACTTCAGAAAATAGTATGGCAAGTAACATACAAAAATCATCACATCTACTAATGAATAGTAAATGGTTGAATGTGTCAAAAATACATGCTCAAATACTTGCCATGGATATACAATGTATGGCTATAAAACTCATGGCCCACCCCAAGAGAAAACAAATAGGTGGTTGTGGTGGCCATATTTCCTCCCACGCTCCCATTAGAACATGTAGTGCAAAAAATGTGGGAATTCTCTCCCCTCAGGGACACATCCAACTCATGTGTCAATATCTCAACCATTATCTCAACAATAATAAAAACAATATCAGCAAATGAAGGCATGATCAGTACAAGAATGAAGGAAATACTGTAATATCCTAAAATAGGGCTTTTTTGCAACAAATAGAATATCTAAAGATATTCTAAAGTTAGGGCTTCAAAAAATATTGGACATAACAATGTATATCAGTTCATAAGATGTACAAGGAACATTTAACCAGAAAATGGATGATTAGTAGCAGAAATATGCCTCACTATTCTCTTCCGAACTGAGGAAATGCATCATTTTGGGCCATAAAAACTTCATTTTCAGAAAATAGCGCAATAACTATGGGAAATGGAACTTGGATCCCGTGGTTTATACATTATACAACTTCCATATCAAATTTTATCTTAAAAAAATCATTATAGCTAAGTTAAACAGATCTCCCCAGCTAGAGATAGCTCAAAAACACCTTGATCCCATGACTTTCAACTGCAGCATTTCTGAAGACTATGCGAGTGTAATTCCCACGAGGGTTCCTACATAAAATGATGAAATAATATTGATATGGAGTTTATATTAATCAAATAACAGATAAATGGAGGTTTAACTTCTTTTACACAAGGAATAGACACTCGGCAAGGGTTTCTGGCAATATACATGTACAAAAAGCAGCACTACAGAAAATAACACAGTTTACCACAAATTTGTATTAATAATGGCTGAATATAACATAAATAGCTGAATAATACATAAAATTTCCTTAGGCCTTCTTTATTAGAATTCCCAGAGGGAAATAAGTGCCTCTTCCTCAAAGACTAGCACAAAATCTAAGTGTGCAACCCTGCTGCTGCTACCCCTGTTAGGGTCCCGTGATTTGGCAGATTGGCAAGCCAAATGAAAGGGTAACATCAAACCAACTTTGGATCCCTAGGACCTAGCCTTCCTGGACTCAGAGAGGGCTCTCTCTATTTGTGCAAAGGATGTAAACTTGTTTGCTTTCTATGTATTTGATTTTAGGCTAGTTGTTAAGTATGTTTTGGTTTGTTTTAGGTTTTGAGGGAGAAATGATCAAAGGATAAATAGATAAAAATATTTTCAGATCAATTGGGCTATGGGGTTGATAAGGTCGAGAATGCCTCAAAGGGTGGAAAAGGTATATTGCAGGGCCAATTTGGACGAGATAAATGGATTCTTTGGGTGTAAGTGAAATGAGATGGACACTAAGTTTGTGAAAGACAAAGAAGTTTTAAGCACAAATATTTTTACAGCAAACATGCATGTGGTAGGGCTAACCATTAATCACTATAAATGAAACTCAAACTGATAGATGCATAAAATGAACATTTAGGTGATACATAGAAGTATAAGACCCTCTAAATTTGGGAAAATAACCTTTAGACTTTTGGGAAAACAAATAATACAAACAAAAAACTCAATCTATGAAGAGGGAACTCCTAAACATCATATTTTGAGCTATCGGGAACTTTGAAATAATATTGCAGAGCATAGGCAAAGGGAAAGATTGAAACAAGACCTCTTTGGTTTAACTAGGACAATCAAATATTCAAAGAAAGGTTTCAGTGATGGGGTTTTGGTTAGCTATGAGTAAGAAGGGCATACTGTGAACCATACTAGATAGAATACATAATAACCATTAATGAAACTGATAACAAGTTCTTAGGGTATCAAAGAGTAGTTAAGAATTCTTTGACATAACCAAGAAAGAAGAAAAACATAGAAGTTGTAATGAATCAGGAAACTTGAGGTGCCTCCATGGGCATGTCTCAAATCTATTCTTTACTGACCTATAGCAATCAAGAAGCATGAAAACATGTATGATAAACTAAGGAAACATAACAGATAAGGAACATTATACCATTCACCAAGCCATGGAATCTTACAAACAATCCTCTTCCACCATCCAAGACAAACTAGAAATCATCCACTTCATGAGACAAAGTATTTCTTCAAAGCTTGTAATACTATGTATTGCTCTATAACAGCAACTTCTACCTCTTTTTACAATGAAATCTCTTGGAATATATATGCCAAAGAGAAAGAAACTATCCAAGAGCATCTAGAAGGCCATTGGCCTATTACAAATATATGATTTTGTCCTTGAGGCTTTGCAAAGCCCAAGGTACAAAATATCTTCAAAAATATATATGAAATGCTAAAAAAGGAAATAAATTTACTTTGCATGACTAACAAGTGCTAAAAAAGCCTTAACGCACATTTGGATGAGCATCTTCAGAAATCTGCCTTTTTTGCCAAAATGCTACAGGAGCGTAGCAGCAGAAAATTTCCTGTTTGGAAGAAAACGTTTGAGGGACCTCCCAATGTCGAAATGAGGCCTGTAATAGCTCGTTGGAAAGCCCTGGTTGTCTAGTTTCTATAACTACTTTATTTTTCCCAAACTGATCCCTATAAGTCTATCAAAAGGTGGATGGAGTGAAAAAACCCAGGGGGGTCTCATCTGCTGATATGTGAGGCAGAAAGTTGAATTTTGACTGATTTTTGCCTCTTTGGGGGACCACAACACCTCCTTTAGATCTGAAAATTTGTGAGTAGCTTCCCCCAAATTTAATCCATCCAAAAAAATTACTTTCATGAGCTGAGGATGCTCCTAGCACCCATGGTAGTGCCTTGAAAAATGTGCAATTAGGGCCAAAAAACACAAAAAACAAAATCATGTCAAAATTTGCTCAATTTTGGTGAGAAATCCCCTTATGGGTTCCTAGAATAATGCAAGGAAGCTGAGACCAAGATTTCAAGCCTAGATATGCCTTTCTCCACTTTTTCTACCGGGTGCCTCTTTCGGGTAGTTTTGAGCAAGTTTGAGTTTTCTTTGGGCAAATTGTTTCAATTTCTTGTAGTGCCTGGTCATCTTATTTTGTAGACTCAAGTATTTGTTTGCTTTCTCTAATTAATCCTCCAAATTCTTGTTGGATCTTTCAAGCCATGATTCTTTATCATTTTCTATTTCTTGGGCAAGCAATTGTGTGAGAGGATAAGATCGAACAAGGGCTGCTTCTTCTTCCTTCTTTTTCTCTAAATCTTTCCTAAGACCCATATTCCTAGGCCTCTTTCTTATTGGTTGCTCTTCTTCTTCGGTATCATCAAATTCGCCCATAAACTCTTGAATCTTGACTTGTGCTTTGTAAGCTTCCCTTTGGTATTTGAAAGCCCGGGCCTCATAAACTGCCATTTTACCACTCATTTGTTTTTTTGCTTCTATAGAACATGTATGAGGTCCTTTGACCTTTCTATATCAGCTTCTAAGTCTTGAATTTGGGCTTCTCTGTTTTGCAAAAGAGCCTCAAGAATTCTAGCTTCATCATCTCCAACATCACTGTCTATTTGTATGATGTCAAACTCCCTTTCCTTTTCATGACTACTCTTCTGTTGTTCCTCTTTTTCTTACACTTGCCCTGGGTAGACTTCTTGTTCCTTTTCTTGTTTAATTCAACAATACTCTTCTTAGGCAGTTTGCCTCTACTTCTTAGCGCTCTTGTGACATTGCTAGTCACTGCTGGAGTGATCTGCTTCTTTGCAGATCTAGTGTTTCTAGGCTTCACCACTTTTGGAGGAATAGTCATGGCCCCTTGCCTAGAAGAGGCAGCTAGCACATGATCTTAGCTGTGTTGAGGAGAAGAGAGAGGAGGTTTCATTATTTTCACTTGCTCAACTTGGTCCTTTACCCTGCTACCTCCGTCATCATCTACTCCAGCTTCACCTTTTCCACTGTTTCCTTCACTGTTTTGAGTTTGTTTAGGGATGACAGCTTCATCATATTTTTCTGCTACATGACCATCTTTATTGTCTTCCTGTAGATTTCCTTGTTTAGCCTCATCTCTATCTTGACTTTCTGAGGGTTGCCTTTAATATGACTGTTTTCTTTATCATTTTGTATGCTGTCACCTCTCTCACTATTTTCTCTAGACTCTGTGTGTGGGTTGCCACCATGGTCACTTTGCCTTTCATCACTGCTTTGAACCTATTCACCTTGCTCTCTATCACCACTAGTTGGCTTCCCTTCATCATCACTACTTTGCACCTCTTCCTCCTCACTATTTCCTTGCTCATTTTCACTGCTATGTTTGTCTTCATCATCACTAATTTGCTGATCATGTTCACTGCCCTATTTGTTTCTTCATCATTAATTTTCTGCTCATGGTCAATACCTTGTGATTTGTCACTTGGTTCATGCTCACTAATTTTCTTAGTGTCCCTATGTTCCTCATCACCACTAACCTCATGCCTGCTTTCAAAAGACTGCTCTTTTTCACTATCAATCATGGGTGATGTTTTCCTTTTAGGAGAATTTTGACTTGATGGAGGAGAGACATAGAGAGTGGAGGGTGAGGAAGATATGTGAGATGGGCCATGAGATGAAGAGGTGATGGAAAAATCTAGATGAGAAATGAAAGTCTCCCAAGACACTCCTTTCTTTTCAAGCTGGTGAAGGATGATGATTTTGATGAGGGAATGATGGAAAATATTGGCTTTTTGCTGAGTAGGAGGTCTCTTTTGAACAAGGGAGGACATCTTGTCTATGCTTTTGCAAAGGAAGAAAGGTAGGTTCAACAACTAAATTCTTTTGAAATGCATGAGAAGCCTGATGTGATAGGAATAAATCTAGGAAAACCTCCCTTCACATGTGAAATACTTCATGATGACTCTCATGAGGGGGGAATAGCTGCTCAATATGTGAGAAAAAGGAACTATAGCTTGGCAAGCATCCTGATGGTCTAGTTTTAAGAAAGGTTTATAGTGATTCAGATCTAGGTATTCTTGTTTGAACCACTTTTCTCCTATATAGGGGATCTTAGTTTCTTTGGAGACATCCCTAGGAGTGAGTTTAAAGTCCAGACTTGCTAAGTGGACATGCTTTCCTTGCAGCCTTAGGGTGAAAAGTTGCGTTAAGGGAGGGTAATTGGTGACCTCCTAGACTTTTTGGCAAAAATTGAGGAAGCCCACCTCATGGAAGTTAAAAAGAATTGAAGGGGATTCATTTACTTCTTGAGTTGTAACAGGCTCAAATCTTTTGTGAAATCCACCCTTGCTAACTTTCTTTGGAGGAATTTTTCTTTTGATACCCTTCACTAGCTTACCAAAACAAATGTTCAAATGATCACTGAAATAGGCCCTCAATCAAACCCTGTTTTACTCTTTATGAGACTGAGTGTTGCATTTAGTTGGCAAAATTTTTTTTGTTAAGTGACCACAAATTTGTGTCTTTAGTACACCCCTTCAAACTAACAATAAGCCTTTCCTTCTTTAATCACTGTCCCTTGTTTTGTTTAGCAAACAAGATAGGTTTTGAGAGAAAACTGATTTTTCTCCCTTAACTACTTATAACAACAAGCCCCTTGAATATGAACCTTCCTACTCTGTCATTGTTTCTCTGTATCTTAATAAATATGACAGTTTTTATAATAAAAAATGCCTTTTTGTCTTCATAAGACTGTGTTTTTCCTTAACAAAATTGAATCTTAAAACCCCTCAAACTCAAAAACTTGGGTGATGCAAATAGTAAATACCTCTTAGAAAATGCGTTGGCTGCTTTTGGAGGCAATTTCACTGTACAAAAATTTTATTTGAGGTGAAAAAAGAGTTTGAGCAGCACTACGCTCCTGTGCACAGACGCGTAGCTTTGAACTCTATGTTTGAACTGTCGAGTTGGGCCTTGGGTGCCTGTTGAAAGTTGGGCGGGCATGTCAGTTGACACACACAGGCGCATTGCACGCCGCTACAGGCATGTCGCACCGTGTGCAAAACTCTTTGGTGAATGCCTACAGGTGCGTCACGCTAAATTCCAGGTGTGTTGCGTCTTGAAAAACTATGCAAACTGCTCACTCAGGTTTTGAAAGAAGGTTTTTTTATTTTATTCTTTTGCAAAGTAGAAATAATATTTGACTTTGAGGGCTTTTATAGCTCCTTTTGAAAACGTTTTGAATGCCTTTTCCCTCTTTTTTGGTGATTCCTCACTTTTTTTCCTTTGTCATCAAACTAAAGGTTTACTTTAAAACACAGTGTCTCTCTTTTCCAAACAAACTTTAATTTTTTTGGTGACTTGCCCTCTACTCATTTCTAGGAGGAGCCAATAAAAATGTGTTTCTGACCCTCCTTGACACTTTACCCCTGTGTGTTTGTCAATTGAAAAGGCTTACAAGAACATCACTATTACAACATCTCAACACCATAAGGTAAATCCACTGTTTTATGAAGTGAAGAGGCTTTTGAACCATGATTTGGTCTTCTGCTTGTATGATGAAGGAGGTCTACAAGCCATGATTTTATCCCCTGATTGTTTACCAAGGATATTATCCTTTTAAAACCACTAATGCGACCTCTCAAAACATAATGCAAATCCACTGTTTTATGAAGAGAAGGAGGTCCTGAAACCATGTGTTTTCTCCTTTTTCTTGTTTACCAAAGAGATCAACTTAAAACATAAAGAGCTTAACTTTATCATATAGTGTGCCTTTTTGTCTTTTCGAAGGTGGCCTTTCAAACTTGAAACTTGAATTTATCCTCTGATTTAAAACACCTAAAAATGCAGATTGCTTGTATCCACCAAGAAATGGTCTCCTACATCTGATGGAAACACCCTTTGACTGAATGTGAATTACGGATTCATCACCTTTTTAACCCTTTGAATGAGCTGATTCATAGTGTAAATCTTTTGGAGAGTTGACCATTTTATTCATCACTTGGAGGGAGTAACTTTGATAAACCATAATGGATTTTTTTTTAAACAAGAATGCCCTGTTCACATAAACCATCTGTGTGGATTGTTTCTTTATATCAGTTGCAGAATTCACTGGAAATAGAGCTTAGTCTACCTCCTTGGCCATTTAGATGAGGCTTCTTTAATCCAAATTATAACCTATGATTTATCCTTTGAAGGAGTCTTTCATAAACATTAGAACAGAGGCCTTTTAGCACCATCATGTCACTCTTTGGATTTTGATGTGGAAGAGGCCTTTTAAAATATAAACTCTCATTTGTTTCACCACTATTCTTCAACTAGGCTTTCCAAAAGAAAACATTCTCAAACATAATTTTAAACCCTGTTATGCATTCTCTGTTCATCTTTGGAGGAGGTGGCGCAAATCAGACTTTGAAGTTTCTTAAAAACATGCTGACCCTCTGCTTGTTTGTGAAGGAGGTCACAACAATGTCTTTCTAACCCTCTGCTTTTTGAAGGAGGTTTCCATCATTGTGCTTCTAACCCTCTGCTTTTGAAGGAGGCTCTATTAAACATAGAATCTTCAACTATTTCAACACTGTGCCTTTGACTAATGTTCACATCCCAGGTTCAAGGTAACATAAGAAGCAACTGTCTTCTTATGCCCTACATGATGATGCCCTTTGGAAAGATTATGCAGCACTAATTTTGGAGGAGATTATGGAGCACTGTTGATCAGCATCACTTAGTCTTTTGTGTTCATTTTATTTGAGGAATGATCTTTGCTCTTCAGGTAGCCTTTGGATTTAAACCATGTACACTTGCTGCTCTTTAATTTACAGCTCTCCATCTGATTATTGAAGGCAAAATCTTTCAATATGAGAAAATTTTTCAGTTGATCCTTTGCTCCCATTTGCACACTGATCATCATTCAATTACACCCCCGCAGAGATGTAAAAACATAAGCTTTTGAACCTTGGAGAGCTCCTTTGGTGTTTTATGGAGATTTCACCTGATCTAAGCATATTTCTTCAGACAGTGAACATCCTCATCTTTTCCTGATGTGGATCTTTGTTGAACTTCTTCTTAAATGAGACAACGTGACCTCTTAGTGGTGCACGACCTATGGATAGTTCAAGGCTTGTTTTGAAAAATAGGGAAAGATTCATGGCTGACTGGTACTAAACACTGGCTTTTTGGCTTAGGATATCTTAGCCAAGGAAAAACTCCCTAAACACCACTACCTAACTTAGAGACAATAGTCACAGGTTCTGAGTGTTTTCTTAGGCATGATCAGATTATCATATGACAAGATGATCAGGGATAGAGGAGTAGACACTTTGTCAACTTTCAGATAGTGAATGGCATGAGAAACAAGGGAAAATGATAGTAGAGAAGTGAATTTGTGACAGCTATAGACAGGGAGACTTTGCTAAAGTGAGATATGACTTGAAAACTGAAAATTGTTCTCATCATAAACTGATAGGGAGGGGTACGAGGAAAAAATATTGTTTGGGGTGTTTTCTAGATGACAAATTGACAGATTGAGATTATCTTCTAGAAAACTTAGCTAAGGAATCTATTCATCAACAAGATGTAAAAAATACTAATGACTAACAGTGGTTCCATTTGGGGAGGGCAGCTCCTTTTCAAGAGGTGTCTAGAATTGCAGATCTCTGGCTTGTGAAGACCAGTGCCTTATTCATTGGCACAAATTTCTCTCTTTCTTGATGCTATTTCTGAAAATTGACAGCATGATTAGCATCAAAGTCATCTCTACCTACCCGGCTATATTTCCTAACATTTTTTCTTCTTTAGGTGCATTTGGACTAGCAACCTTTCGACATGATATTTTTTAGAAAATAAAACTATCTAACTCTACACTTATATCTTCTGGGAGTTCAGATTAAACTGATGAACTCCTTTGTTTCTCTACCTATGCAAGATCAACTATCAAGATTAGGATGTTTGACAAGATTTCATTCACTAAACTAAAACATGAAATTGAAAAATGACCAAATCAGGATTAGACGGCCTGATTTGTCATGTATTTGTGGCATAAAGACAAGTTGCACACAAATATTATTTTGCATGAAATGAGATTCAGAAAAACTAGGGCTAAGATATATAGTTTGTTTTTTCATCCCTGTTTTCCTCTTTGGTTCTATTTTGAGCTTGTGGAACCAATATATTTTCCTAATCTACTTTCATTGACAAGTCAATCTTACACAATTTGACTATCATTTCTTTCACTAACTTATCAGCAATCAATTTAAAACATGTTTAGTTATGATTAGGCTATATAACTAAACAAGATATCTTTTGAGCACTAGTAGTGGCATTTAGACTTGTGCACTTTCAGCATGACTATTTTTTAACATGGAGCTATTTTGCTATCTTCTAAAACTGCCCTCTTTTCAACTTTTCTACTGTTTTTTGTATTTTCTGTTTTTTGATTTATTTCTTCAAACAGTTTAATGTACAATGAGTGAAAATGTTTAATACTGGAGCTCTTGACAAAAGCAATGTTTTAGTGTCCTGCCATTTACAGGACCTCCAAAAGTTTCAGTCCCATCGGGTTCTTGCAGGAAAAAAGAATTGTTTCCGCTAACTGAACTGATAATGAAAGGCCCTTTCAATAATTTTTCAAACTTACCGTGCTTTCCTTTATCTTCTCTTCTAGAATCCCATTTTAATACTTTATCCCCAATCTGAAAATCATTTTCCTTGTTCCTTCTGTCAAAAATCTATTTCATCTTATCTTGCGCTAACTGAGTCCTTTGGTAAACTTCTTCTCTTGTTTGTTGTAAATGGATAATCTGATTTATCCTCCTTTGCATGTCATTTTCTTCTATTTGAACTTCTTGTAATAGCTTCATCACTCGAACCCCTAAATATTTCGGGAAAATGGCATCCATGCCATACACTAGTTGATAGGGAGACATATCGATTGATTTTTTGGTGGTTAGTCTATCAGCCCATGGTGCATGCACTAGTTTTCCATGCCATGCCTTTTGATTTTGTTCAAGAAGCTTCTTAATGATGTAGACTAGGCTTTTGTTAGAGGACTCGACTAAACCATTACCTTGAGGGTAATAAGCTGTGGAATTTCCTAATGCAATATGATATTTGTAACAGAAGTCAACCATTATTTTGGAGGAAAAGGTAGCAGCGTTATCAGTGATAATTTTCCTAGGACAACTGAATCTAGATAAAATGTTGGTTTCTAGGAACTTAATGATGACTGAATCAGTAGCATTCCTAGAGGGTATGGCTTCTATCCATTTGGTAAAGTAATCAATGGCTATAAATATCCATTTGTGTTGAGCAGACGAATAAGGGTGAATCTCCCCAATAAAATCTAAACCCCATTGCTGGAAAGGTCCTTCAACTATGATGGGATGTAAGGGAAAAGGTAAAAAAAAATTCTTGCCATCAAAAATTTGGCACTTATGGCATGTCATAACCAGTTTTGAAGTGTCAGGAAACAAGGTAGGCCAATAATAACCAACTCTAAGGATTTTTTTGGCTGTGTTTTTCCAGTAGAGATGCCCTCCACATTCTCCTTCGTGCATTTCGTGCATAATTTTTTCTGCATCATCCTCAAGCAAACATTTAAGCAGCATACCAGTGGGATTTTTACAATACAGAATTCCATCTAAAACAAAAAAAAACTTTAAATATTTTTGTTTGAGGAATCTTGCTTTTGTCTTTGATAAGGTTGGAGGAGCATAAGATAAAATAATACATAAAGAATATCAGCATACCAAGGTGAATTTAAAAACATTTCTTCAACATGAGGGGCTGCGCACTCTTCATGTTCTTCTAAGGTGTCAACAAAATTTACATCTAATGCTTGGAGGTTTGTTTCAGCCATTATTCTTGCAAGTCCTTGTCCCTTAACAAGTTTGGTGGGTCAGATTTCTAAGTCATATTCTAAGATGATAGCGATCCATTTTCCCCTTTTACCATCGGGATCTTGATTTAATATATCTTTGATGACAGTATGGGGAACGAAAGAAATGACATGAGAATGCAAGATATAAACACGGAAATATTTCAGTTCTTTTACCAATGCGAATGCCTGTTTTTCCATGATATTATATTTCAAGGGAGCATCTCTTATGGATTTGCTAAAAAAAATCTATGGGTTGTTCTTGCCCTACTGCATTCTTTTGTAATAATACTACAGCTACCGTGTGTTCAGATGCAAATGAGAAAATGTAAAAATCTTTGGGGAAAATATGACTTATCAGTACTGGTGTTTCGGTGAGTGCTTTTCTAACCAATTCAAAAAAAAATTTGGCTTCTGTGGTCCATTTAACTCCAACTTCATTTTTTAACATGTTTGTGATATCTCTCAAAAGTTCGAAAATATTTGGGATGAATCTTCTTAAGAAATTAAATTTTCTGATAAAGGATTGCAATTTCTTTATGTTTCTGGGGTGACTGATTTGCAGTATGCCTTTGATTCTTTTGGTGTTTATTTTTATTCCATCTTCAGAAATGATGTGACCTACGAGTTTTCCTTCTTCGAGACTTAAAAGTGTTTTCTTGGGATTCAGAGATAAACCATATTTTCTACATTTTTCGAAAACCTTTCTCAAGTGAACAAGATTTTCTTCATCTAATTTGGAATATATTGTGACGTCGTCAAGATATATGACTATGAAATAACCTATGTCTTCTAATAAAGCTATTTCCATGGCTCTTTGGAATGTGGCACCGGAATTCATTAATCCAAAAGGAATTTTAACATACATGAAAGTGCCCCAAGGTGTGGTGAAAGCAGTTTTGTGTTGGTCACTAGGAAAAACTAGCACTTGGTTGTATCCAGAAAAACCATCAAGCAATGAGATTCTTTTAGCACCCACCACTTTCTGAAGTATGTGGTCCATTTTGGGCAAAGGATAGTTGTCCTTTAAAGAGGCTCTATTCAAATTTCGGAAATCAATAAAAAGTCTAATCTCACCATTATTTTTCTTGACTGATACCAGATTTGAAACCCACTCAGAGTACCTAAGAGAGACTATTATCCTAGCATCATACATCTTTTTGATTTCCTTCTCAACTAAAGGTAGTAAGACTGGGTTTATTCTTCTCAACTTTTGTTTGAAAGGCTTCTGGTTTTATTTGAGGGGGATCTTGTGTTGAATGATGCTTGTGTCGTATGATTTCAAATCTTGGTATCCCCATGCAAACACATCTTTAAACTCTTTAAACAACTCAATGCATTTCTGTTTCATGTGAGGAGGAAGAGTTTAGGACAGTTTGATCATTTTTGGTTCTTCTGTGCTTCCTATGTTATATTCTTCTATATCAACCTCAGTAGATTCCATTTTTGGTTTTTTGGCCACGTCATTAAAATCAAACAGTTCCTCTAAGGGTGCAAGCCCTCTGGGTATGGTGTCATTTTCACAGTGTAAGACTTCAAGCTCTCTTTGGTCTAGGTCCTCACATGTTTAGGCTTCATATGGATGATTAATCAAATTTACATCTGTTAGAGAAGGTAAATCTGGCTCCTGGTCTTCATTTTTGTCAAGACTTCTTTCTTCATGTTCTATGTCTATTTTAGTTATTTCAAACTCATTTCTAGATTGCAAAAAATAATCAATTTGTTCGTCATCTTTGAATATTTTCCAATAGTAAATGTTGTCTAGTAATGTAGGACGATGTTTGACTTGGATACTGTATTGTTCATTTAAACATGGTATTTGGCCATTGCTTGCGGCAAAGGCGAGCTCATTGGCTAGGCTATTTTGAGTCCTAGGAATATAAGTGAGTTCATATCTTTTGAAGGTTTTAAGGATGTCTGATGTTGCATTCCTGTATTCTCTCAGTCTTGAGTTTTTTGCCGAGTATTCACCTTTGATTTGTCTAATTACAAGTTCTGAATCTCCCTGGGTTGATATTTTCTTAGCGCCTAAGTCTTTAAGTAAGTGCAGACCAAGGAGAAGGGCCTCATATTCCGCAATTTTATTGGTACATTGGAATTATAATCTGAAAGAATGACCTTCATTAGTATTGTGTATCCATATTCCAGTCCCCGAACCAGTTTTTCCACAGGAACCATCAACACTTATACTCCAAAGAGTTTCTTTTTCATGTATGTTACTAAGCTATTTTTCAGGTTTCTTGGAGCTTTGATCATTAGTTTCTTTATCTGGGGATGAGAAATGTTGTTCTGATGGTTTGAAATCTTCTTCATTTCCTTTTATCTTCTCATTTATATCACTTTCATTGTATAAGATAAAAGAATCTAAATTAGAATGAACGGAATAAATTGGAGTGTTGTTTGGCCTATCTAGGTTGCTCACCATATATTTCATGTGAGTTTCTCGGTACAACCTCCTAGTCTGGTTAAAAACTAGGATGGTAGAAAATGACATGTCCATTTAGAGGCTACCTTGTATTTTGGCGGCCCATGATCTTGATAATAGAATTCCATATTTAGGAGGAATATCAGCCACCACTACATCCATGACTAGGCTTTTAGCTGGTATTTGTGTTAGAGTGAAACACAGGTTATTTATTAGGCCTAAGCATTTGACCCTACTTGAATCGAATGAATACAAGTATTTGTAAGTTTTAGTTACCTCTAGGCCTAAACTCTCCATGACTACTTTAGGCATGAGGTTATGGGAAGTGCCGGAATCTAACATGGCGTTATGTAATACCTTGTCCTATATGTTCAAACTTACGTAGAATGGGGAAATAGTTCCCTCTTGGTATTCTCCTTCTATTTTGGGACAAAAAAAAGCTCAGGTTTGTCGTCTGTTAGATTTAAAGTATATGCATCATTTTCTATGTTTAAGACTGTTGGGAAAAATACTGAGAGGGGGGGGGGGGTGAATCAGTATTTAGTGCAGACAATAAAACTTTGATATTTTCTTTCTTAAAAACCCATACGCTACTTTCCTGAATTAAACTCGTGTATATACGCGGATATCCTTTACATAACTCGCGTATATCCAGTGAATTAATTATGCATTTAATTCATGACTGAGATCATTGCATTACTCATTTATCAGATGTTCAGAAAAATATTAAACAGGTGCAGAAAGAACAGAGTAATCATCACACACAAGCAATCACACATGAACACCAGGATTTTTAGGTGGAAACCCAAATCGGGAGAAAACCATCGCTGATGTCTTCTCAGTCTTAAAACTTTATTATTAAGAAAAATTCTTACAACATGTACTGGCGCAAACTCATACCAGCACGCAGGCACCCCCCTGCAGAAGGCTACAACCTTCTCTCGTTTACCAGCCTTTCCTGGAAGGGAGCAACAACCCCCTGCTCTTGTTTACCAGCCTCTCCTGGAAGGGAGCTACTACCCCCTGATATTAACACCAGCCTCTCCTGGCAGAAAGCTTCTTTCAGACTGAAGGCTTCAACCCTCAGATCCACTGCAGACCACGTTTCATCAATTTTCAAACTGGATCAAACAGCTTCAACACAATCCTTCACTTATTAGCAAACATCCTTTGCCCATTGCATCACAGAACAGTCAAACCACTGTAACCAAAATATCAGAGATAACCCAGACTTCAGAATAGATATGCAGAATCTCAATCAGCTTTGAGCAACCATCAGTTCAAATTACATACGCGTTTTTCTTCAAGCAGACTCGTGTATATACGTGCTTTGAATAAAGACAACCCGCATATACATCTTTTCACTTTCCAGAAAAACCCTAACAGTCCATACGCTCCTTTTTTTAAACAGATCCGCGTATATACGCGCTTTTCATGAAACGAACATGCGTATAGATCTATAAAAGATAAAATTTGCAGAACAGATCAGATCTATGGACTTACCCAGATTTATTCAATATCTTCAATAGATTTGCGCCAGGTCTTCAATACTTCTTTTCAGATCATCCTAGAGATTCATCATTTCCAGATCTAGAGATTTTGAACCTTCATCATATTCATGGGTGCATCATAGATTCAGATCTATCGATTAAGAACGGAGTTCAACCATACAGATAAACTTCAGAGTTAAGTATTCATTTAAAGCCCAGACACGTGCACACCCTTGCACAATGATTTTCTTCTCCTTATATAGGTTTATCCTTTTTCAATACCATGAGCCAAAACCACATCACTTTCGATGGTATTCCTGGACGGGATCAAATAGACAACCCAGCGCTCAATACAATGGGTCAATACCATGGTAGTAACCCCTGGTTTTACACATTTAGAGCGCAATTGACCATACGTGACTTGTCACGTATTTTTCCGCGTACATACGCGATTTCCATTTACTAAACTCGCGTATGCCTTGTGACATACACTTTTCATCATTATTTTGGCCCATTCTGGAAATTCTTTCTTCTGCACCTTCATCATTAACAAGCTCATCAAGCCAAGAACAACTTCATCAAGTAGGTTGCCATCATCTTCATCAAGTGGGTTGCCATCAAGGACAACACTCTGCATCATATTGCCAACAATCTCCCCCTTTGGACTTGATGGCAACCACGATGGTGTTTGATCACCATAACAGATAGATACATTAAGCATAATGATATTCTCCCCCTATTCAAACACCATGTCACTCTCCGCCTTTGACATCAAGGGAAAATGGCGGATCAACACCAACACAAGGTTTTTCTCCTCATGTCGAAAGAAGAGCGCTATAGATCTGATGTGCACTAAAGTTACCATGCTCCCCCTGAGTTCATGCTGAATGTTCAAACATAATTTTTAATGAAGCACATGACTCTATGATCTTCCTATCACCAAGGACTCATACTTACATCAAAGATCCAACCAAGTGGATTTACATATGAGACTCAAATACCCAACCAAGTGGGTTTACACATTTTGACTCAAGTACCCAACCAAGTGGGTTTACACATTTGATCAAGTCCTTACATGACTGAATATTACAATTTTTACATCATAGGTCTCAACATGACCTTTTCATCAAATTACAAATATGACTTTTCATGACCAATACCAGAAGGACCTCAAGAGAGAGAGATCGTATTTCAGAATCATAATGCCAACAATGTATTATAACAAGAAGGCCAATGCCTCTGGGAATGAAAATTCATGATCTTTTTCATATGATCAAAGCTCCCTGCTTCAGCATCCCCAACACCAATGTTGTAATCATCATACCACCCAAAATCGCAGAATGAAGAAATACAAGAGTCAACACCAACAAAGTGACTCCAAACAAAGATTTCCAGATACCAAATAGCACTGCAACTATGCTGAAAAATGCTGACCCCAAACAAAATTTGCCAGCAACCAACCATACGCGGATTTCTGTGTTTAAACTCGCATGTATACGTGACTATCTTTCAGGAAACCCGCGTATCCAATTTAATCTTCTGAATTTAATCAGATCTGATCTTCTGAGAGGCAGAGACAACACCCAACTTCTGTCTAAGATATTCGAACGCTTCCCTGGGCAGAGGTTTGGTAAATATATCAGCAATTTGTTCCTTGGAGGAAACATACTCCAACTTCACCTTTTGTTCAAGCACTTGTTCACGTAGGAAGTGATACTTGATGGGAATGTGTTTGGTCTTCGAATACATAACAGGATTCTTTGAGATATTGATGGCACTTGTATTATCACACATAATGGAGATAGGAGGTGAACATTTGATTTGAAAATCTTGCAAGGTTTGCATCATCCAAAGGAGTTGAGTGCAACAAGATGCGACAACCACATATTCTGCTTCTACTATAGATAAAGCAATAGAATTTTGCTTCTTGCTGAACCAAGAAACTAATCGAGGCCCCATATAGAATGCACCACCACTAGTGCTTTTTCGATCATCAACATTTCCAGCCCAATCTGCATCAGTGTAAGCATGAAGAGTAAGATCAGCATTCTTTGGATACCGTAGTCCAAAATCTTGAGTTCCTTGTAGATATTTGAATATTATTTTGACAGCCTGAAGGTGAGACTCTTTTGGATTAGCTTGGAATCGTCTGACAATCCCAACTGCATGCATAATTTCTGGTCTATTCCCAGTGAGATAAAGTAGACTTCCTATCATTGATCTGTATTCTGGTTGATTCACCATGGGAGAATCATCATGAGAACTGAGATTGCATCCGGTTATCATTGGTGTACTTACAGGTTTGCATTCTTCCATGCCATACTTCTTTAGAATTTGCTTAAGATATTTTGCTTGTGATAGGAATATACCATCTGCAGTTTGATGCACTTGTAAGCCAAGAAAGAATGTTAGTTCCCCAAGTAAGGACATTTCAAATTCTTGCTGCATGACAGAAGCAAAATTTTGACTCATAGATTCTTCGTTACTCCCAAAAATGATATCATCAACATATACAACCACAATCAATAGTTTATCATTTTCAATTTTTGTGTATAAGTTGCTATCAGCAGACCCCTTTGAAAATCCTTGTTGATGAAGATATTTGTCAAGACGATAATACCATGCCTTTGGAGCTTGTTTGAGACCATATAGAGCCTTTTTAAGTCTACAAACAAGATTTTCATCATTTCCCAAAATGAATCCTTCTGGTTGTTCTATATAAACTTCTTCTTCTAGATCACCATTGAGAAATGCAGATTTAACATCCATTTGATAAACTTTGATTTGTTTAAAACTTGAAAAAGCAAGAAACATTCTTATGGCTTCAAGTCTAGCTACAGGAGCAAAAGTTTCTTCAAAGTCTATACCTTCTTGTTGAGTATACCCTTTGCAAACCAGTCTAGATTTGTTTCTTATAACGTCCCCATTCTCATTTAGCTTGTTCTTGAATATCCACTAGTCCAACATATTTTTGCCGTGCATCAGAACAATTCTTTAAGTGCATTCTTTTATAAATTTGACTTAAGCTCTTCATTCATTGCTTGAATCCAACATTCATCTTTGCTAGCTTGAATGACACTGTGAGGTTCAATAGTGGACAGAAATGCCAGATTGCTAGAAGATCCCACAAGAGTCCTTCTTGTTTTTACACCTGATTCCTTGTCTCCCAAAATTATAGATTCAGGATGATTCTTTTGAACATATCTGGATGGAGCCTTTCCAGATAAATCATCTTCCGGTTCTTCATTGGATCCACTCATTCATATCATTTATATTTGAGATGGTAGTGACAAAGTCACCATCATCTTCTTCTCGTTGTTTGTCTTTCTTAGTCACAGGAGACTCACCACACACATCACCATTCAACAATCTTTCAAGCCTTTTTTATGTTAGGTTTGTATGTTCGCCTGTGAGATGAGTAAGCTGCCAAGAAGTATTCTAACATCTCAATTAGGCTCCAAACTCATGTTTTTCATAATTGTTTTTGATAAAAGCATTTTACTGCAAAATTCTTAAAATGTCTGCAGAGAGGATTACCATACCATAGTTCATACGGCGTTTTATCACTATTTACCTGAACATGTGCCTTGTTAAGAATATTTGCTGCTGTGTGAGCTGCTTCTCCCCAAAAAGAGTCAGGTGTTCCAGAATCATCAAGCATAGCTCTAGCCATTTGTTGAATCATTCTATTCATTCTTTCTACTATGCCATTTTTTTGTGGAGTGCATGCTACAGAAAACTGTCTTTTTATGCCATGTTGTTCACAAAATTCAAAAAATTCATTTGACGTATATTCTCCTCCTCGATCAGATCTAAGACACTTGATTTTTAGATCTAATTCATTTTCCACCAGTGCTTTGAAGATCTGAAAATTTTCAAATGCTTCATATTTGTGTTTGATCAACCCAATCCAACACATTCTAGAGAAATCATCAATAAATAAGATATAGTATTCTTCTACAACTTGGTGAATTTTTCCTCATAGGTCCACATATGTCAATATATTAAACGGTAGTTCAAGAGGCCTACTTGATGATCCTTCCTTGGCATTAAATTGCACTCTGGTCTGCTTTCCGAATTGGCAAGATTTGCATAAGATACTTTCAGGTAGATTAATATAGGGAAGACCACGAACAACATTAAGTCTGCTTGATTTGTTGATTTGAGAGAAGCTTAGATGCCCCAACCTTCTATTCCATAGCCAGTTTTGTGAAGGTTTACTCAAGTAACATTGTTCTTTGCAGTTCTTCTATACATACAGGTTGCTTGGAGTTATTTTTTCCCTTTTATGATTGTTTTACCCCGTGGTTCTATCATGAACACATGACATTCTTTGAATTGTTGGTCCCCGCCTCCTTTGACCACATTTACTACTACACCACAGTTATGCCTTAATCCATCCACATACATGACATCATTACCTTCACCTTTTCTTTAGAAATGTCAAATTCTTTTCCTTTCATTTACATGGAGTATCGTTTCCAGTGCAATTTTCTTTTCCTTTTCTAGAGCACTATATGTTAAATTTTGTGTTTGTCACTCGTCATGCCCTTTTAGCATCCGTTCTGTACTGTCAGTGTCATTGATTTTCTTCACCTTCTGCAAATAAAGCTATGCCACAATTTTCAACCTGTAGTTCCTTCTTTTTCCATACTTTGGAACTTGAAGGAAATGCTCTTTTGGCTGAACTTTGCTCCTGCATTCAGATTCTTCATGCCCAAAGTTATTGCAATATGCACATTCAACTTCCTTTAGAAGAGGATAAAAATTGTTATAGGTATTCTTCTTTGTTTCAACACCAATCCTTTTCTTTCTTGCTTCTCTAGTCATGATGGTTTTATATGCAACACATTGAACAGCTTTATGACCAAAATTGTGACATGAGAAACATTGTCCATTAAAGAAGAAATTTCTGCGATCATGAAATCTTCTACTTGAATTTACCTGTTGATTGGTGTGTTTTTGAGAAATATTCCTGTTAGTTTTCTTTGAATTGAGATGATCATGCTTTACCTGTAATGAATCTTGCTGAGTGGCAGAATGTAGTAGACCAGTTGTAGCTGGTTTTAGATAATTTGGAGCTGAAGTATGAGAAGATTCTCCGGTATATCCAAGACCCATCTTTATAAGAGGAGAACATTGTACTTTGATAATCTCATCTAAGGTTTCAGATCCTTTAGTAAATCTAAGATTCAGAGTCTTTACTTTCTCAAATTCTTTTCTTTGACATACCACTTCACATTCTAATTTCTCAATGTGTTTCTTCGCTTCTTCAACCTGCTTTTCCAGAGTCTCTATGGTTATTTTCTTTTTTTCTAAGAGAATTTTACATTCTTCTAAGCGAATTTTGAGTTGATTGTTTTCTTCAATAAAATCATTGTCCTCTAGAGCATCCAAAAAAGTATCCTTTTCATCTTTAGATTCAAATTCCATGAGAAGTCTAAGATCTTGTTCACATTCTTCCTCACTATCAGAGAACCCATCACTGTCTTCATGAGTGTAGTAACTTTTCCTAGTGCTAGACCGGTGCTTATTCCTTCTTGCTACTTCCTTCCCTTTTGCAGATGTTTCTTTATAAGGACACTTAGCAACATAATGACCAACTCTTCCACAATCAAAAAATTTGAAAGGAAGCTTACCTCTGAACCGTCCTGTGCCAAGTTGAAGTTTCTTTACAAAATTTACCTCATCTTCTTCTGAGATATATCCTGATCCTTCTGCTTCTTATACTTCTTTCCCTTTAGTAGAAGCTCTAAATATGGCTTCTTTTACTTCAGATGGTCCTCCTCTTCTCATTTCATAAGTAGTTAGTATGCCATGGAGTTGTACGACAGTAAGATTTTGAAGATCCTGTTTTTCTTCAAGAGCAGAAACTTTTGACTCAAATTTTTCCGTTAGTGATCTTAAGATTTTCTCAACCAAAGTAGATTCTGCTATTGTTTCTCCCATGTTTCTCATATGATTTACAATATCATCAAGACGTAAAAAGAAACTAGCAACACTCTCATCATTATGCATCTTCAAATTTTCATATTCAATTCTGAGAGTTTGGAGTTTTGCACTTTTTACCTTTGCATCTCCTTCATAACTTAGGATGATTTTGTCCCATATTTCCTTTGCTGTATTCAGCTGCATAACCTTGACAAATTCTGATTCAGTTAGACTTCCCAATAGTGCATTTACCGCCTTTGCATTTTTTTCATAATTCTTCTTTTCCGTCGGATCCGTTGGTACTGCGGCTGGATATTGATATCCTTGTTCAACAATGGCCCATACATCTGCTCCCATAGACTGAAGATAGGATCTCATCCTTATTTTCCAGAAGATTAAATTGCTTCCATTAAAGAGTGGAGGCTTGATAGATGCTGTTCCATCTTGATTTCTCATCTTGCTTGATCTTCCTTCTAGCGGCTAAGCTTTTTCAGAAGGACCTGCTCCGATACCAATTGTTTTCAAAATACTGAGAGGGGGGGGGGGGGTGAATCAGTATTTAGTGCAGACAATAAAACTTTGATATTTTCTTTCTTAAAAACCCATACACTACTTTCCTGAATTAAACTCGCGTATATACGCGGATGTCCTTTGCATAACTCGCATATATCCAGTGAATTAATTATGCATTTAATTCATGACTTAGATAATTGCATTACTCATTTATCAGATGTTCAGAAAACAGTA
Organism: Pinus albicaulis; assembly: GCA_034641835.2. Lineage (NCBI taxonomy): Eukaryota > Viridiplantae > Streptophyta > Pinopsida > Pinales > Pinaceae > Pinus > Pinus albicaulis. Next base: position 12,152 of record JAXQQM020089175.1, on the reverse strand, counting down.
AATAGGTGTAGAAAGAACAGAGTAATCATCACACATAAGTAATCACACATGAACACCATGATTTTTAGGTGGAAACCCAATTTGGGAGAAAACCACCGCTGCTGTCGTCTCAGTCTTCAAACTTTATTATTAAGAAAACTTCTTACAACATGTACTGGCGCAGACTCATACCAACACGCAGGCACCCACCTGCAGAAGGCTACAACCTTCTCTCGTTTACCAGCCTTTCCTGGAAGGGAGAAACAACCCCCTGCTCTCGTTTACCAGCTTCTCCTGGAAGGGAGCTACTACCCCCTGATTTAACACCAGCCTTTCCTGGAAGAAAGCTTCTACTTTCAGACTGAAGGCTTCAACCCTCAGATCCACTGCAGACCACGTTTCATCAATTTTCAAACTGGATCAAACAGCTTCAACACAATCCTTCACTTATCAGCAAACATCCTTTGCCCATTGCATCACAGAACAGTCAAACCACTATAACCAGAATATCAGAGATAACCCAGACTTCAGAATAGATATGCAGAATCTTAATCAGCTTTGAGCAACCATCAGTTCAAATTACATATGCGCTTTTCTTCAAACAGACTCGCATATATACGCACTTTTAATAAAGACAACCCGCGTATATATCTGTGTACTTTTCAGAAAAAACCCTAACAATCCATACGCTCCTTTGTTTAAACAGATCCGCGTATATACGCGCTTTTCAAGAAACGAACTTGCGTATCGATCTATAAAAGATAAACTTTGTAGAACAGATCAGATCTATGGACTTACCCAGATTTCTTCAATATCTTCAATAGATTTGCGCCAGGTCTTCAATATTTCTTTTCAAATCATCCTAGAGATTCATTATTTCCAGATCTAGAGTTTTTGAACCTTCATCATATTCATGGGTGCATCACAGATTCAGATCTATCGATTAAGAACAGAGTTCAACCATACAGATAAACTTCAGAGTGAAGTATTCATTTAAAGCCCAGACACTTGCACACCCTTGCACAATGATTTTCTTCTCCTTATATAGGTTTATCCTTTTTCAATACCATGAGCCAAAACCACATCACTTCCGATGGTATTCCTGGACGGGATCAAATAGACAACCCAGTGCTCAATACAATGGGTCAATACCATGGTAGTAACCCATGGTTTTACACATTTAGAGCGCAATTGACCATACGCGACTTGTCACGTACTTTTCCGCGTACATACGCGACTTCCCTTTACTAAAATCTCGTATTCCTTGTGACATACACTTTTCATCATTGTTCTGGCCCATTCTGGAAATTCTTTCTTCTGCACCTTCATCATTAACAAGCTCATCAAGTCAAGAACAACTTCATCAAGTAGGTTGCCATCATCTTCATCAAGTGGGTTGCCATCAAGGACAACACTCTGCATCATATTGCCAACAAAGACTTTAAAAATCTGAGATCTGTACCTATCTACCGTTACTAGCTCAGTGAGGGGTATGATTACCTTGATCTTGGCAATTTCTCCTTCAAAACTGAAAGGTGCTTGGGTTTTGCACAGATTCATCTCAGTTCAATCAGAAAATTCTTCTATGTTTTTTATTTGATGATTTTGATTCGGGGTTTCATTCGATATAGTTGTTTCAGGAATCTTAGTAGAGGTACTAGGAAACTTGAGATCAAGGTTTGCCTGGCTAGTTTTGTCTTTGTTTTGGTCAGTTCTCTTAGCCATGATTTTGTTACTATCTACTGTTCTTTTAAGAATGCTATCGGGGGTTTTTGTAATGGCAGTGTTTGAGCTACCTCTATTAGATTTTTCTTGGTTTTTCTTACTCCTAAGATCATATTTCCTATGAGCTTCCATTATGGCGTTTTGCAATCCTACCTCAGGATCTTCGGGGTCCTAATTATTTTCTTCATTTTGATTCGAGGAGAAGAAAACTTGTTCTTCTTCTGTGATGAAAACCTCACCCTCGCTATCAGAACCTATCAAGTTTAAGTGATTTTCATCAAGTGGTTACATATCTCTTTCTACCTCATCAACATAATTTTCATGGAGAGATGGCCTGACCTGTTGGTCATTTTCCCTTGGTTTTTTTTGAGGTGGGTTTCTTCTAAAGTTTTGGTTCCGTTTTTTATTTTCAGGATTTGGCTGGTTGTCCCTAAGAGGTGTTTTTTCATTTAGATTTATTCTTTCCCACATTCTCTCCATGGTTCTAACCAGGTTTTCTATTATGGGATCTAAGGAGGAGGTAGAAGGCATGGCTTCATCTCGGTATGTGACTTTCTTTTTTGATCTTGTCCTAGCTCTTTTCTCAACTAGGTTGGCTTCTGCACTAACAGCTACTTTTTGCATTTCTTCTAAAGTTGTGGGGTCTCTTTCTCTTAGTTGGTATGTCATATCTGGATCGAAACCTTCAGGAAGTTTTACTAGTGCCGAGCCAAGTGGAGGTTTCATGTGAGGCAGGAGGGCATTGTAGACACTGTTGAATCTAGTGCAATAGTCCTGAACACTTTCCCCTATATTCCTTTTAAGATTGTTATATTTGGAAAGGATTTGGATGGGGTTTTTCCTGATTTCCCACCTATTTATGAAAGTTTGGTAAAGTGCTGGGAGATCATGTATACTATTAGGAGCTAAAATTTTAAACCATTTTTTGGGTTCTCTATGTAGGCTTTGGGCAAACTTTCTCATATTATGGTTTCATCTTCTAATTCCATGTAGTCGAAAGCATCACTAATCCTATCTACATGCTATTGGGCAGTAGTAGCCTCAGTTCCGGTGGAGTGTGGGATTTGAGATTGGTAATCATTCTGCAAAGGTACCAAAGGCAGAGGTAACACTAAAGAAACATACCAAGCTGCCATGATGGGAGTTGATGGTAGATTTACAGTATGAGGGTTTGTGGTATGGGATGAGGTGATTTGCACAGTGGTGGTCTGAATGGGTGTGGCAGAGGTACTTGGACTTGTGGATTGATTCTGAGAAAATTTGGGGTGATAAGAGCCAAAGTGGTGGAGAAGATGAAAATCAAGAGGTGTAGTGGGTGACGCTTCTCTACTATGACTCTGCTGCAAATCTAAGGGCTTAAGATTGGCAAGGTTGATTTTACTTTGCGACTTGCTTCTAAAAAAGGTTTTTGTTGAACTCAAGTCAAATTGGGAATCTTGCAAGGTTGTAAGATGTTCGGGTACGAAGCTTGCTTTGTGGATGGTCCTATCGGTAGCTAAGTTACCAGTTTTAGAAGTTTGCCACAAAATCTTTTCTGGGTCATCAAATATGATAGGGGGATTTGGGTCTAGGTGAGATCTGGTATTAATTCTTCGTGAAGCCAGATTTAAAAGTCAAAGTTTAGAGAGGGTGATAGTTGTGATTGTTTTTGGACGATTGTCCTTCCTAGGGGTTTCGCTAATGTGAGTAAGTTTAAAACAAAATGAAGGCTAGTGGAGTCGCCAGGTGGATTTCTTTGAGATTTATGGTCCACCACCAATACTGACAAAGATGTTTTTTAGGACAATGATTTTCAAGAAAAAATTTATGTGGAAACTTGCAAGAATGAATTAGAACTCATTTTCAACAGTTTTCTAGATTGTTGAGAAAGCTATAGTTCTATTTTCAAGTTTATTCTGTTGATTTCCTATGTTTATATGAATATTTTTGAATCCCTAATGTAATGTTCCCAATTAGCCATAGCTACTTGGAACATTAAAATTACTCCATTTTTGAAATAAGAAGTGAGAAACACAATAAAATTTATCCCATTGTGAAAAGGGATTGAGATAGGAGGATAAAATAAAGCCCCTTGAGTATTAAGAGGAGAAAAAGAAAGGGCTACTATAGTTGACCAAGTCAACCAACACTGTAAAAAGGGAGGGAAATCCTCTAGGGCAGCGCAGTTTTGAAGGAGGAAGCTTCTCAAGGAAGCTACATGTGTGGGGCCCAGGATGGAGAAGCTCACTTGGAATAAAAAGGAAGAAATTGCAGCAAGGGAATTCATTCATTCATACTTCTTTTTTCAGTCTTATGACTAATTGCAATCTTCATCTGTTTAGCTGGAGTTGCAGCACTGTTTAGTGCAAGGGTTCTCATGCGGAAATTCTAGTTCCTTGTTGTTGCAGGTTGATTGGGAGATTCAAGGAGAAGGTATTGAGTTCCATTCTCATCACATATCTTGAGGAAGCCATCCTCTAACCTAGACTACGTATTCACTCTCAGTGAGTGTGTTATTTCTGCAGTAGTTGGGTTAGATCTACCCATTTGAGCTTATTTCAGGAGGGGAGGAGGTGATTTCCTCTCCAAGAGTTCTATTGAGGAGGGTCTTGAGCATATTTCAGTATTTTGTATTCCTCTTTGAGCATATTAGATATTTCTTAATACAGAGTAGCTGGGTACAATGTTATTTTCAACAATGCTGTACATTGTGTTGTTATTTTGCCGGAAACTCTTGCCGGGAGATCCCAATGTGTTTGTAAAAGAGGTCAATCCTCTCATTTATGATCTTATAATGAATGAAAGCTCCAGATATATTTCATTCCATATATTTCAATAGTTTACATAATAATAATAACTTTGTTTTTGCCTCCGACATTTCTATTTTTATGATGTATTGGGGTTATGATGCCTTTTCCTACATTTGAGTTGGGAAGATCTGTTTATTATAGCTAGAGTTATTTGTTTCTAATGCCATTATATATTTAAGTCATATACAACATTTAATTGAGGTTCCAAACCCTAGAATGCGTTATTCTTGCACTGGTTCACTTATACAGCGTCCTCAATGGTGAGATTGCTAAAATTCATGAAAAGGAATATCACAGTGGTATCGGAGCTCTGATCTTGGCTCATCTTGTGGGGGGGGGAGGGGGGGGGGAGATTTATCTTCAGCATGGATAAGGAAGAAATCTCAAGGCTCGTGCTTCAAACCCTGTAGAACATTGCAAGGGATCTCAAGGAGATGAGGCAAGGAGAAGACTCTTTAGGGCTTTGCCCTAAGGAAAGTACCAACACTGCAAATGACATGGGACATTAAAATTCATTACAATGCTCCACCATGACTTCATTCTTAACTGAAGGAGATAAGGAGGGTTCTCTGGGAGAATATTTTGAAGAATATGAGCTCCAATCTCAAAGGTTCAAGGAGTAGCTGAGCTTTCAGGAGTTTTGTCGGGTCAAGGATGGAAGGAGAAATGATTCTCATCAAAGGGAAGGTAACTTGATGCAGGGATCAGCCCTATAGCACAGTATGGTGGGGGTATTCTTGCCCACATTTGATGGTACATCTAAACACACAACAAAGGCATGGGTAGAGAAGTTGGACACATACTTCCAGCTTCACAAGGTTTCGGAAATGGAAGCTATCAAGATAACTGCATTGCATCTAGAAGGGGAGGCTCAATACTGGTGGTTTCATGGACTAACCACACTTGGGCATCATCATATCACTTCATTCTCAGCTTTCACTAAGAAGCTATTAGAGAGATTTGATCCAAGGGATTCGGAAGCCCACTTTTCCAAAATAACCAAACTGAAGCAAGAGGGAGATATTGAGGATTATATTGCTGAGTATCTACAGCTTTCAGTGATGGTATCCAACCTCAATATGAGCAGGAAGGTATGCATGTTCTTGAATGGGATGGCTGAACCATTACAAGGGTTGGTCAAGTCTACAAAACCAACTACACTCCTTGAAGATGTGGAGAAATCTAGAGATCTACAACACATCTTGCCCAGGGTAAGAACCTTTTTACAGTATAAAACCCATTCAAGGTCAAGGGAGACACTCTCTGTTTAGGAGAAATGTGTTATAGGGGAGGCAAATCCTATCAAGACCTTCTCCATGAAGGGTGCCAATGCTGTACAATCCATAGAAGACTTTGCTCCAAAAGGAGGAGCTATTGCAATGTTAAGAGGGGTCCCAAAATACCTTACCTTAAGAGTAATAGGAACCATCATGGGGCAAAGAGTTTTTGTATTGATAGATAGTGGAGCCACTCACAATTTTATTGATTCACAGCTGGTACACAAGAGAGGGATTCCCGTGAAGGAGTTTGAGGGATTTTCAGTTTTAGTTCCAGGAGCCATGACTCTATAATGTGCCAAGTATGTTCCAGCATTGACCATTACTATGGGTACCTATACCTTGACAGACCACTTCTTTGTGGTAGATATTCCAGATACCAATGTCATATTGGGAGTCCAATGGTTAGTCACTCTTGGGAGAGTTACCACCAACTGGAGAACTCTGGAGATGGAATGGTCTAGAGAAGAAGATGGCCAACAAAAAAAGATCAAGGGTATGAACACATATCCTCCTCAAGTTGTTTCAAACCATAGGATGGAGGCAGATCTATGCAGAGGAGACATTTCATGAGTAATGGAGCTACATGTATCTGAGGTTAAGGGAAAGGACACACTAGTGCATCCAGATGTTCAATCCCTTTTGGATCGATATTCTACAATATTTGGATATATCCCACCAGGGAGACCTCCTAACAAAGGGTTTGAACACACCATTGATATGGAACAAGGAGTACAAGCAGTAATCACCACTCCTTATAGACATCCCAAGGCCTATAGGGATGAAATTGAAAAAGCTATCCAAGAGCTGCTAGCACTAGGGCACATTCGGCCTAGTACTAGTCCTTTTGCTTCGTCAGTGGTTTTGGTAAAGAAGAAAGATGGCACATTGAGGATGTGCATCGATTATAGGGCCTTGAACAAGAAGACTTTGAAGAAAAGGCATCCTATACCCAGGATTGATGAACTCATGGATGAGTTGAGGGGATCCAAATATTTCTCCAAGATTGATTTGAGGTCCGGGTACCATCAAATCAAGGTAAGGGAGCAAGATATCCCCAAGACAACGTTCAAGTGTCACTATGGACATTTTGAGTTTCTGGTGATGCCCTTTGGATTGACTAATGCTCCAGCAACTTTCCAATCCTGTATGAACCATATCTTCTGAGATCATTTGTGGAAGTTTGTATTGGTCTTCTTTGATGATATTCTGATCTACAACCGCACTTGGGAGGAGCACTTGTAGCATATTGAGACAGTCTTACATATCCTCAAGGAGTAGCAATTCTATGCCAAGCTCTCCAAATGTGAATTTGGCCTCACAGAGATGTTGTATTTGGGGCATATCATAGGGATAGATGGAGTCAAGGTACTGAGGAGAAGATTCAAGCTATCAGATATTGGCCTGAACCTAGGAATGTGACAGAACTTAGAGGGTTTGTGGGCATATGCACATATTACTGGAAGTTTGTGAAAGGGTTCTCACAGCTAGCAGCACCTCTTACAGACTTGAAAAAGAAGGGGGCTTTCCAGTGGACACCCACAACGCAGAGAGCTTTTTATAAGCTCAAAGAGGTAATGAGTAGTTGTCCTATTTTGGTTTTACCTGACTTTTCTCAACCTTTTGTGTTAGAATGTAATGCATCAGGTGAAGGTATTGGGGCAGTCTTGATGCAAGGAGGGAATCCTATAGCCTTTGAGAGCAGGAAGTTTCTCCCTCGTGAGAAGCTATACCCCATCTATGATAAAGAAATGTTGGCTATCATGCATGCATTAGCCAAATTCCGGAAATATTTGGTGGGGAATAAGTTCAAGGTGAAGACTGATCACAACAGCCTTAGATTCTTTCTTGAGCAGAGGCAACTTCAGGAAAGACAACAGAAGTGGGTGAGAAAAATTCAAGCCTATGACTTTGACATAGAATATGTCAAGGGGAAGATCAATACAGTAGTTGAGGTACTTTCTAGGAGGCCTATAGCGCTGTCCATGAGGGGCCTAGATGCAGATTGGAATGCTCAAATTTTAGTTGAGTACTCCAAAGATGACCTTGCATGTGGGATACTTGATGGAGTGGTACCGGATGAGAGATTTAAAGTGATGGATGAGGTTATCTACTACTACAAGGATTGGATATACTTGTCTAAGAATTCTAAGCTCAAGGAGAAGATCTTAGTGGCCTCACATGATTCCCCGCTTTCCGGGCATCAAGGTTTCACAAAAACCTACAGATCTATCAGGGAGAGATTCTCATGGAAGTGTCTCAAGGAGGATGTGCTCCAGAATGTCAAGGAATGTACCACTTGCCAACAGAACAAGGGAGAGCACTCTTATCCTACTGGGTTGTTACAACCACTACCTATTTCATATGGGAAGTGGGAAAGCATCTTTATGGACTTCATCACCGGCTTACCGATAGTGCAAGGTAAGGACTGTATCTATGTTTTTGTTGATAGACTAACAAAGTATGCTCATTTCTTTGCCATCTCTGCACATTATACTGCTTCACATGTAGCTGAGCTCTTCTTCAAAGATGTATTTAGACTCTATGGTCTCCCTAGGACCATAGTGAGTGATCGGGACAGCCGCTTCATGGGTGGCTTTTGGCAAGAAATTTTCCGATTAGTGGGAAATGATTTGACCCCCAGCACCAGCTATCACCCCCAAAATGATGGGCAGACTGAGATAGTGAACAAGTGGCTAGAAGGCTACTTGAGAAACTATGTGTCCAGGCATCAGAAAGCTTGGCTGCGGTGGCTCCACTTGGGGAGTATTGTTACAACACTACTCACCATATCTTTATTGGCATGACAAAATTCCGAGCCTTGTATGGATATGAGGCACTTTCATTTGCTGATGTTATGTTTGGGGAAAGTAAAGCTCCAAGGGTAAGATATTGGATTCAAGAAAGCTAGGACATACTCCGGGCCCTCAAAGATAACATGGCCATTGCTCAGAACCAGCAGAAGATGTATGCAGACCATGGTCGGATAGAGAGACAGTTTGAGGTGGGGGATCTTGTCTATCTATGCCTTCAGCCTTACAAGCAGTGCACACTCAAGGTGAAAGGAGATGAAAAGATCAAACCACGTTTCTATGGGCCATACAAGGTGAACAGATGTGTCGGTAAGGAAGCTTATGACCTGGAGCTTCCTAAGGGGAGAAAGATCCACAATATCTTCCATGTATCTTGCCTCAAGAAGGCCATAGGGAGGAATGTAGTTTCCAACTTGGAACTTCCTCCAATTGATGATGAGGGTCATTTGATCTTGCAGCCAGAAGCAATCTTAGACACAAGAGAGAGAAATTTGAGAAACAAAGTCATCAAAGAATATCTGATTCGATGGAGGAATCTACCAGATGAGGATGCCACTTGGGAGGGGGAGCATATCTTGCAACATCCTTCTTCACTGTTGCTTGTGGGCAAGCGACTTTTGAGCGGGGAGGACTGTAATGTTCCTAATTAGCCATAGCTACTTGGAACATTATAATTAGTCCATTTTTTAAATAGTAAGTGAGAAACACAATAAAATCTATCCCAGTGTGAAAAGGGATTGATATAGGAGGATAAAATAAATCCCCTTGAGTATGAAGAGGGAGAGAAAAGAAAGGAAAGGGCTACTATGATTTATTAGAGTCGACCAACTATTGTAAAGGGAGGGAAAGCCTCAGTAGTTTTGAAGGAGGAAGCTTCTCAAGGAAGCTACATGTGTGGGGCCCGGGATGGAGAAACTCACTTGGAATAAAAAGGAAAAACTACAGCAAGGGAATTCATTCATTCATACTTCTTGTTTCAGTCTTATGATTGATTACAATATTCATCTGTTTAGTCGGAGTTGCAACACTGTTTAGTGCAAGGGTTCTCATGCGGAAATTATAGTTCCTTGTTGTTGCAGGTTGATTGCGAGATTCAAGGAGGAGGTCTTGAGTTCCATTACCATCACATATCTTGAGGAAGCCATCCTCTAACCTGGATTACGCAGTCACTCTCAGTGAGTGTGTTATTTCTGCAGTAGCTATAGTAGCTAGGGTTAGATCTACCCATTTGAGCTTATTTTAGGAGGGGAGGAGGTGCTTTCCTCTCCAAGAGTTCTATTGAGGAGGGTTGTTAGTATGAATTCTTCGTCGAAGTGTACGAAAAAGAACCACTTTAGCTACGCATAACTAATAGCCCTAACAAAAATAGAGGCTGCCAAACATCTTCAGATCTGCGATTAGTAGTTAAAATGCTGCAACAAACAGATCTATAAATGGAAAGACATTAAGCAGTAAAGTAAAGAGGTTGCTCCATGCATCCAACAGACAAGACAAGAACACGATTTTTGAATGAATTTTTATATTACAGGGCACCTGGGAGGAAACAAGAAGGTGTATCCAGATCTCCTCAATGGGATGGGTTCTTTGTAGTCCTCAGCACTTCAGATCTAAGCTTTCTCTCTCTTGTAGATGTAGAAAACCCAATGTAAGAGATAGAGCTCAATGGGAGCAAATGATAGAGATGAGACCAAGTGTATAGATCCAGAGTGATCTAATAGGCAACAAAAGGTGAAGAATGATGGGGAAAACCCTCCTATTTATAACAAAATATTGGGTCATTCTAGATCTTGGTGCATGATTAAAATAATGTTAACCAAATCTAGATCCACCTTTATGGAATATTTTATTATATTTCTTGGAGGGAAAGGGTGTTTGACTTGGGTCAAATCCCTTGATTAGTGAAAAATAAATAAATAAATGATTTATTTATCTTTTTAAGGAAGTTGTTAGTATGAATTCTTCGTCGAAGCGTACGAAAAAGAACCACTTTAGCTACGCATAACTAATAGCCCTAACAACAATAATGGCTGCAAAACATCTTCAGATCTGCAATTAGTAGTTAAAGTGCTGCAACAAACAGATCTATAAATGGAAAGACATTAAGCAGTAAAGTAAAGAGTTTGCTCCATGCATCCAACAGACAAGACAAGAACACGATTTTTGAATGAATTTTTATATTACAGTGCACCTGGGAGGAAACAAGAAGGTGTATCCAGATCTCCTCAATGGGATGGGTTCTTTGTAGTCCTCAGCACTTCAGATCTAAGCTTTCTCTCTCTTGTAGATGTAGAAAACCCAATGTAGAAGGTAGAGCTCAATGGGAGCAACAATGGAAGAAAATGAGACCGAGTGTATAGATCCAGAGTGATCTAGTATGCAACAAAAGGTGAAGAATGATGGGGAAAACCCTCCTATTTATAACAAAATATTGGGTCCTTCTAGATCTTGGTGCATGATTAAAATAATGTTAATCACATCTAGATCCACCTCTATGGAATATTTTATTATTATTTGTTGGAGGGGAAGGGTGTTTGACTTGGGTCAAATCCCTTGATTAGTGAAAAATAAATAAATAAATGATTTATTTATGTTTTTAAGGAAGTGGTTGGGATATAATCAAATAAATAATGATTTATTTGATTAATGGTGGTTGATTTGGTCATATTTAACAAGGAATATTATTTAAATAATTATTCCTAGAAAATAGTAAGATAACTATGGGTTTATCTCATTAATTTCTTTGTTTTTGGGTTAAACATGACTGGGAATAATAATTAAATTATGGTTTAATTAATTATTCCTTTTGGGGTTTCCTAATTAACATAGTGAAAGCAGCTTTACTTGGGGTAAAACTGGTCTTACATGGTGTACTTGGGTCCATCTAACGATGAAAAGTTAGATGACCAAAAAAATGGTGTACCGCATTGCCCCCCCCAGCGTGCGAGTGTCGTGAGCAAATCGTATGACCGAAGTACGTTGTAAGAAGACAATCACTAGACAACAAAAGGTATGCCGAGAGAGAAATATGAGGTAGATATGGTGTCGAAGGACTAGACTCGAGGAGACGAGACTCGGGCAGTACTGCCCCGCAGAGAGGGTACCCGTCAAGGCGTGGGGAGGTAGCACTTATGCCCGCCGTGACAGTACAAAAAGAATAGTGTGTCCGTTAAACAAGGGACCGAACCATAGAGTACACTGCATAATCAAGAGCGTATAAAAATACAATGAAGAGTCTCACATACATGCTCGTGCTCCGGATAACAACGTGTGACTAGTACAATATCATCCGAGTACATGAGATAAATACAAACCCAAATGCCCCCCGTAAATGGGGAAGGGCTCGTAACCTGACCGTATACATGCAAATCATAGAGGTGCTGCAAGTGGCCAAGGCCAACATCATCAGCCGGAGCTTTCGCATCGAAGGTCGCAATGAAGAGGTCATCCCGGCATGTGGGGGCCACCGTTGTGGCCACCCTCATGAGAGGGCTTCTCAGAGACCCTACACACGCCGGAATCACCGGAGTCAGTCTCACTGGACTGTCCAGTATACAAATCTCGATCACGCT
>JAXQQM020082963.1:0-20429 GCA_034641835.2 Pinus albicaulis | reverse complement strand
CAAAACGCCCCTCATCTATGCACAATGCAATCACTCATCTTAGTGCAGCGCAATCCCTCATCACAACGTAGCGCAATCCATTAGTGCCACACAATGAAAGATGACATCTTAGTGCACGACCTTAACCTATCACACAATTTTTCTCCTATGAGAGAATTTAATGCGCCTTTAACACCTTCACACATGCAAAGTTCTATATATACTCCAAACCCCAAATTCATTTTCTCAAATTTTCTTTGTCACAAAGGCCCCTTGTTCATCAGTGCATTGCAGTGTATTAGTGTTTTCCTCTCCTCCTGAGTTCTGCGCTACCACCAAGGATGTAACAACCACGCTACATGTTAAGTAGGCCTTTGTGACTACGATTTGTTTCTTTGTTGACATTTCATTTTCAACACCTTTTGAATCCTCGACCTTGTAGTATTACGGACACCCATATATATTTTTTGCACACATGCATTAGTGTTTATTTTACTTAGTATCTCTAGCGATATCTCTCACTTTCCTCGTGTACTCTTTCTAATCCGAATCGTTCCACTACCCTTGTCTATGGGATAATCCTTTTCTAGCACAAAGAGACGAATATTGTTTATAATCCCATGATCCAACCATGCACACTAGCACAAACCATATCTCATAGTATAGCCTTTTCTATGCACAACAATGCATGTTCTAGGCCTAAACTATTCTGTCATATAACACAATGCTCATTATCATATCCTCCTTACATTGTGGTGCAATTCCATAGATTAATTTGGTCTTCGATCTAGTGAATTGACACAAACCTTGTAACTTATCTATTATAATAGATCACACCGCTACAATATCTACCATAGCGGGCCTTGTCTCATGGAACATCCCTTCTCTATACACCAAAGGTTATCCCTACACAACGATATTTTACATATGCTTAGCGCTATTATCATCGATTGTGATGTGACAATCTCTATCCATAACACACCCTCCCTGTGGTGCGTAGCCTTCTTGTATATTACAATCCTACCTTTCACACACAAAGCTACTTCATTGTGCTATGCATTGAATTTGATTTGGGTTTTCTAACATGGTGTATAATTATGAACATCTTTAAAATGTTAGGTACAATGGACTTGTAGTGTCTCAAATTTTCATCAACAACAAAAGAGATGGCCCAGCCTAAGAGGAGACTAGGAAAATAAATTGTTGAAGATGTTGAATAAGGGACAAAAGAAAGTTCCATAATATCAACCCTAATGTACAAAAATACAACATGCTTCATTGATAAATCCATGTCAATTACCTGGTCCAAGATATATCAATGGTTTTCCCACAAAGAGATTCTTAAGGATGAGGAAGATGGTGAAGTGTATGAATACATTAAAAAATATTGGTCACATAAAGTTGAATCACATCCCATTAGCTTCCCTTGTGCTGATACCATCATGTGGATCATAAAATGCATCAATATTAAGAACATGGCCATTGGAGACAGTCACATTATATATGTAGTACCATATATATACCCTTAAATTTTATAATATTACAAATTTCATAACTATCAAGTAGAACTCACAACGAAGTGGTATGGATATTTTTGGTTGAACAATAAGGATATAATGAAGACTTGGTGGCAAGACCCCAACAAATTCTAAACTAGAGCTGACAGGGTCTCAAGAAAAAGCTATTAAGACAAGTATACCAGTGGCTAGTAACCATGTGTTGTCGATCATTGTATGGAACACCTAATGTGGAGACATTTTAAGAAACCTGGGTGCCATTAATATATACCTACTCCCAAGAAGGAAGCGTGTTCAATTGGGCATAAATCCTATTAGCTTCCATTCATACAAGAGCAAAAGAAGCCCAAACTTCACCCATAGAGAGACAAACTTAATTCTACATGGCATCATATCTTCTAGATGGTGTATGCTCGAGGATTCAGTTTGACATACTTAGATGGAGATGGACCTACTCTCCCAAAATTTCGCCAGTACACATCTATTATAGGAACTTATGGGAAAATAGTTACAAGGCGCTTTATGTTGAAAATGCAGCAAAAAAATTCAAATTTCAATTTCAGTAGAATACTTGGAGGTAGTTAACTGAGGTGACATGGAACTTGTCACTCAATTAACTCATTTAATTCGAGTTGGAGACACTTGAGTTTAGTTCAGTATGATTAATTGCTAATTTCTAGCAATCTATTTCAGTTAAATTGAGTTATTGTGAGTTAAACTAGTTCTAACTGCAAGAGGAATTAGTGAAAGATCAAAGAGTGGAAATGTAACTTCAACTTACTATAGTGATCAACTAGTTAACTAATAAATCAACCCAAAATAACTGATGCATGCAAAGAATTTGATACATGTAGATAATTTGAGTTACCCAGTTGATATTAGAGTTCAAGGGAAATGTACTATCAGTTGTAAACTAATCCAAATTGTATGGGTGGTGCATGAAGTCTAATGATCATCCTAAATGAAATGTGAAATCCAAATTGAGGAATTTCATAATTAATAGGGGATGATTCCTCAAGGATGATCAGGTGCTCAGTGTAAAAGCTCAAAAATTAAAGTGCTCAAAATTGAATGGAAACTAAACGACAGCGAAGAGCTCGTCGCTAGGAATCTGGCACAATTTGTTTTGTCGAAAACAGAGTCTGGATGAAGAAGATAGAGCATGTTGATTGTTTTCCTAAAAAACTAAAAAATTGCAGAAGTGAGAGGTTGGTGACATGGCAACCCAGTTAGCAAATTTAAATATATTTTGAGAATATTCTTCAGTTTTCTCAATCACACTATGACAAGTGTCACTGCAGGATTTGTCGGAAAGGTTTGAAGGTGAATTTTTTTTATGATTATCTCCTAAGGTTAATTTCGATTTCAATGGTCGAATGAGAATTTTTTTAAATGTTGGAATATTCCAACCAGAGGCAGACACGTGGTGCAGCCAGGAGCCACCACATGCCCCCTCTGGTCGACCAAGGTGCAAATCCGAATTTCTATATGTCTCAAATTTTGGCCAACTATGTTATATAGTCCGAACTATAGGATTATATGGGTGGTTTAAACCTTATACTATGGAAAAATTCATTTTCAAAGTCTGAATATTCATATATTATATGGTTCGAATTACATACATATGGCAAAGACCTAAGTCCAAAGTCTGGTCCGAAATATTTTATATATGCCAAAGGTTGGGACTATATATTATAGTCAGTGGAAAAATTCTATGTACAGGTTGGGTGAAGGTCAGGGCTCGACCCCACGACCTCCCCCATACAACACCCGCCAAATACCACTATACCACAACTATAGGGCTTAACCATTATGTTCGCGGTTTCTATTTGATTTACAGTGATCGACCGACAAGAGAATGGAGGGGGCCAACCCCCTCCCCACATGACCATACTTCATAACCTATGGCAGAGTGGAATATAGTTAAGCGGAATTAGTGTTAATGTAGCTTTAATTTCCATAACTCATGTTAATTAAGCGCTAAAATTTATCTTAATGCACAGTTTCATAAAACATGCCTATGGTGCTAAACTCATACTTATCTGCTAATTTAATCCCACTCAATTTAATTAAACTCCGAGTTTAATTCGGCGAAGCCACCAAATTCGGAGCTTCCTCGAAATTTGGCGGCCTTAATTGGAGTCATCTCCAGATTTAGTGGATATTTCCTAGGCCAAATTGTTTTGGCCATATATTTTGCAAAATTAAACCAAATTGGGAGCAAGAAGAGTCAATTCTGAATGATTTGGAAATTCTGGACACATTGAAGCAGGTTTTAGGAGCAGTAGGTGAATTTAAATAGTTTTTTTTTCACTTTTGAGATAATACAGAGGCCCAAGCCATGGAAGCTGGACCAAGGAGATGTAGCTCAGGAGGGGTGAAATCCTTCATCAAAAAATTGTGTTAATGGATCAATGTGATGGTTTGTTGTACATGTTATTCCTGCTGTTCAACATTATGTTTTCATGTATTATGCTCTTGAATTTAACATAAAAAATTGACTCATTTACCTATTTTAACGCTCACAAACACCAAGGAAACCTATGCACATAAAGCAAAAGATCAACAATTTAATTATAAATATGAAGATGCAATTAGCACAGCAAAACTAAAATTCAAATTCAGATAAAGTTGTTATCAAAGCCGAAGGTTGCAAAGGTTAATTGATTTATAGTTTCTTGAGTTTTGTTCAAGTAGGGTTTTAATGGTTGCAATTTTGTGATTATTACAAGGTTAAAGTTGCATAGAGGAGAAGGGAAACTATTGGTTGCAAGTACTAAGATTAGGACCAAAATAAGGAGAGCCACAAGGGCACCATCTCCACCCAAAGTTTCACTTACAACTGCACTTGAAGCACCTCAAGTTTTATTACCAGAAGATGAGATTAAAGAGGTAAAAGTTGCACTAGAAGCTGAGCTTGAATCCATAACCATCATGTATGGTTTTGGAGAGACTGAAGGTCTTTCAGAAGAAGAAGAATACAAGAAGGCTTTCTATGAATTGACAGAAAGGGTTAGGATCCTCTTTGAAGAGAGGGACACCAGGATGGTTGGAGAGAATTCTAAGTCTCCACATGGAGAGGGAACCTGAGAAGGAAAGAAGGATGAAGATAATGATTCAAAGGGCAGTGGAGGAAAGCCTCCTCCATCTCCACCATCTTCATCATCATCCTCATCATCTCCATCAGCACCATCTTCCACTTCCACCACAAAAAATACCCATACTCACTCAAAATACACAAAAGGAAAAACTCCCTTACTAAAACTTGATGTCAAATTTGAGCTTCCAATGTATAATGGCGAGGTAAATGCAGAGAGGATGGATAATTAGATTCATAAATTGGAGGCGTATTGCAGAATTCAGAACCTTCATGAAGATGACATAAATATTCAATTAGCTTCCTTGATGATGGAAGAATCTGCACTTGTATGGTGGGAAGCAAGGACTTAAGAAGAGATTAAAAACTACGGTAATATATCAATGTCTTGGTCAAGTTTTATTTCTGCCATTAAAAGGAAAATTTATCCTCTAGCTTACATGCAAAAAGCCATTATGGACTAGAAAAAAATTAGACAATTGAAAGGGAAAAGTGTGCAAGATTATACTCATGAATTTAGGAGAAGAGCTCTTATTTTAGGTATTCATTTTTATTCTCAAGAAACTTTGTTAAAGTATATTGGGGGTTTTCACAGTTACCTTAGGCACACTATTCTCATGTTCAATCCCACAAACATAGATGAGGTTTGCATTCAAGCCACACATTTAGAAGAAAGAGGGAAACATAATATAGATTAGAAAAGTGATAGTGAGGGTAAAGTAAAGGGAAAGTTTTATGGAAGAGGAAAGAGAAATAGCTCTGTCAAAAGAGAGAAAGAGTAACTCACATGTAAACATTTTTCGAAGAATGGCCATGATGAAGACCATTTTTGGAAAATTCATCCATAGTTGAAGCCAAACAAACTGAAATCCAAAGAAAAGGGGAAAATTGTTGCTATCATTGAGCATGAATTAAGGTCAGATTCGGGAAATGAAACAAAGATTACATCCACAGGTTTGAAAGGTAAGCATATATCAAGCACTATTTCTTCAAATTGTTCCAATTTCACTCATGATGAAGATACAAGAATTGAAATTTTACATATTAGAGTGGTTTCTAAACATACCAAGATCGACACACTTTTTGATAGTGGGTCTCAAGCTAACTTGATTTCCGAAGACTTAGTTAAGTAGATAAACATTGAAACTGTTAAACATCCAAGACCTTATTCTTTAGGGTGAATATGTAATAATGAAAATTTTCAGGTAACAAGGAAGTGCATACTAAGGTTTGACATCAATTCAAACTTTCTTGATCAAGTTGAACTTGATGTGGTGTCGCTTGAGATATTAGGTATTGTTTTGGGAAGTCCTTACCTTTATGATAGGAAAGTAGTATTTCATCGCCATGAGAATAAGTATCACTTGTTTAAAGATGGAATTGAGTACATAGTTAGAGTGCATAAGAAGAAGACATGTTTTTCTCTTATACATGTAGGAGAAATGAAGAGGATAGTGAATGTAAGTCAGAATTTGACATTGTTAATGATCAAACATAGAAATGTTTTGAATCAAACCTTTCAAAAAGATGCATCAAATGAACACGTTGATTTCATTAAGGTTGCTTATGCTTGTAATGAGATGTTTCAAGACTCTAACAGGTTTCCTTTGAAAGGAGGTGAACAAGATGTGACAGATTTGCAGGAACATTGGAAACAAGATGCCGGTGCAAGAGAGTGAAAAGGTCAAAGAGAAGGTGCCAATGAAATTTGACAAAGAAGGCATGGGTTCCACAAGTGTTTGTTTTTGGTTTCCAAAGGGCACATGGCAATGGTGAAAGTACTTGGTCAAGAGTCGACACAAGTACAAATCAAGATCAGTTAAGAATAACCATGATGATAGTGTGCAAGATGAGACAATTTTTAAGTTTCCTTTAATTAATGATCGAGGTAGGAACACGTTTGCTTATGCAAGAACAACTTTCTGCTCTGAAAATTTAGGGAAATTGCAGCATGACGGTGTCAACAAAAACAAGAGAGGGTTGCAAGAGTCAAGGAAAAATCTAAGTTTTTGTGAAAATCTCCAGTTGATGAAAATGGGAAAATTTCAGTGGATTGAGACTGGAAGGGTGAGGGAATTGTAACCTCATCCACATGATCAATAATAAAAGATTTTTTGGGGTCGAAAGGGCTTCTAATGGGGAGGAATGATCAGGTGCTCAGTGTAAAAGCTCAAAAATGAAAGTGTTCAAAATTTAATGGAAACTGAACGACAGCGGAGAGCTCATCACCAGGAATCCAACACAATTCATTTCGTTGAAAACGGATTCCAGATGAAGAAGATAGCGTATGATGTTCATTTTCATTAACAACTAAAAAATTTGTAAAAGTGACAGGTTGGTGACATGGCAGCCCAGTTAGAAAATTTAAATATATTATGGGAATATTCTTCAGTTTTCCCAATCACACTGTGATAAGTGTCACTGCAGGATTTGCCGGAAAGGTTTGAAGGTGAATTTTTTTATGATTGTTTCCTAAGGTCAATTTCAATTTCAATGATTGAATGATAAATTTTTTTAATGTTGGAATAGTCCAATGTGGTGTAGCCAGGGGTCACCATGTGCCCCCTCTGGTGGACCAAGGTGCAAATCCGAATTTCCATATGTCTCAAAGGTTGGCCAACTATGTTATATAGTCCAAACTATAGGATTATATGAGTGGTTTAAACCTTATACTATAGACGAATTCATTTTCAAAGTCTGAATATTCATATATTATATGGTTTGAATTACATACATGTGTCAAAGACCCAAGTCCAAAGTCTGGTCTGAAATATTTTATATATGCAAAAGGTTGGGACTATATGTTATAGTCGGCAAAAAAATTATATGTACAGGTTGGGTAGAGGTCGAGGCTCGACCCCACGACTTCCCCCATACAACACGTAACCATTACCACTATACCACCCCCATAAGACTTAACCATTATGTCCGTGGTTTCTATGTGAATTACAGTGATCGACTGGTGGGGGAATGGATGGGGCTAGCCCCACGGGAAAACCCCCTCCCCACATGACCATACTTCATAACCTACGGTGGAGTGGAATACAATTAAGCAAAATTAGTGTTAATGAGGGTTTAATAACCATAACTCGTGTTAATTAAGCGCTAACCTGTATGTTAATGCACAGTTTCATAAAACGTGCTTATGGTGCTAAACTTGTACTTATCTGCTAATTTAATATCGCTTAATTGAATTAAACTCTGAGTTTAATTCAGCGGAGCCACCAAATTTGGAGCTACCCCAAAATTTGGTGGCCTTAACTACAATCATCTCTAGATTTAGTGGAGATTTCCTAGGCCAAACTATTTTGGCCATATATTTTTCCAAATTCGACCAAATTGGGAGCAAGAAGAATAATTTCTGAATGATTTGGACATTTTGGACACATTGAGGCAGGTTTCAGGAGTATTAGGTGAATGTAAACATCATTTTTTCATTTTTGAGCTAATACAGAGGCCCAAGCCATGGAAGTTGGACCAAGGAGATGTAGCCCAGGAGGGGTGAACTCCTTCATCAAAACATTGTGTTAATGGATCAATTTCATAGTTTGTTGTACATGTTATTGTCGTTGTTCAACATTATGTTTTCATGTTTTATGCTCTTGAATTTAACATAAAAACTTGACTCATTTACTTGTTTTAACACTCAAAAACACCAAGGAAACCTATGCACACAAAGCAAAAGATCGACAATTTAATTATAAATCTGAAGATGAAATTAGCACATCAAAACTAACATTCAAATTCATATCAAAGGAACAACACAAGAAAATAAGAGCTTAGCAGGCTGAGAAAAATAATTGGCATGTTCCAGTTAGTGAAGCAACGAGACAAAAGATATAGGTGCAGGTTATGCTCAAGCTTGAGTAAGCATATTGTATTCATTTGGATTTTTTGATTAATGCAATATAGATAGGAAGGGGTTTTGAGCAGTTGCTTTTCCCTAGATAAATATTTGTGTATGTGTGTTGAATCTTGATGCATTTTTATGATTTGTGTTATTGATCATGAATTTCTTTTCACAGATGAGTAGAGTAGATTTGATTCGTATGTTTTAGTAAATTACATGGGAAGTTTTGAATCTACATAGAATTTATACATTGTATCAGAGAAAGAATCACAGTAGAGAAGATATTTTGAAATTATTTTTGTAGGAGAATCGAATTTATAGGATCAATTATTCAGAGCTAGAAGGGTATATTTCTATGGACTGAGACTCGAGTATGCCCTTGAGGGTATCTAGAATTATGTTTCTTGGAAGGACATGATGGAGACAATGTTGGAAGATAACAGGTTGACGGAATTTGAAGATAATGATATCCCAAAACCGTCAACATCTAATGCTCAAGATATAACAGAATGGAAGAAGTGTGTAGCAAAGGTGAGGAGGATCATATTCGAGGGAATTCAAGACCATATTTTCTCTAATCTCCATGGGAAAGAAACTTGTATGCAATGTGTCAAGCCTTTACATATTTTTTCCAGAACAGTAGGGACCACAAGAAGCCGACACTCAAGGAAAAACTTCAGAATATCAATATGGAGAAGGGTGACACAATAATACAGTAGATGAGCAGGTTCACACAATGTCATTATGAACTTTGGAGTTTTGATGTTATAGTTGTAGAAGATGATTTGGTAAGCCTAGCACTCTTAGTCCTTCCCAAGAGTAGGCACAACTACCAGGATTCGGTAAATGGGAGGGAGAAGCTACCAAATTTGGAATGATTGTGGTTTGATTTGGTGCAAGAATAAATAAGGCAAAACACCAGATGGAACCTCATCAAAGTGTGATGATGAGGAGAAATTTTCCTTGGCTATAAAGGAAAATAATGGGAAAGGGAAGAAATCCCAATCTAAAGCAGAATCTAGTCAAGGGGGAAAGAATAAATACTTGTACAAAACCAAGTGCTTTCACTATCATGAACTGGGATACTGTGCAATGAAGTGTCCACACAAAAAGGTGTGCAAGAAGCCCTCAGGAAGAGAGGAAGGTGAAGCTTTGGATTCAAAATTTGAGTTGGACTTCACCCTCACTGCATGCATGAATTATCTGGATAGTGGTGCCTCATTCCACATGATGAGGAACAAATAATTTTTCAATGACTTGGAGGGGAAATATCTCGAGATGCACATCGAGATGGGATATGATGGAAGACACAATGTGTTCGACATTGGTATAGTTACTTTCAGAGGGAGTTTGGCTCCCCTCTGAGGCTCAAGGATGTGATGTTTGTACCAGGTCTGAAGAAGAATCTAATTTCTGTAGCGGTGTTGGAATACTGTGAATATGATGTGATATTCAGTAAAGGGAAGGTTTTCCTGAGACATATCTCCATAGGAAAAGCAGATCGAGGTTTGGGTGAAGAACCTCTACAAATTAGATGTGGAAGACTGTGCAACATTGAGCACAAAAGAAAGAGAAGGTGCAGAAACGAGATATCAGTCAATTATGGCATAAAGACTTGGCCATTTGCATCATGACACTTTGAATATCATGTAACATATTTCTACAGGCCTCCCCAAAGGAGCACTAGAGCAGCGAGATACATGAAAATGGTGTAAATTAGGGAAGTACACAAAATCCACCTTCAATAATCGAGATAGAAAAGCAGAAGCAGTCCTTTAAAGGATTCACTTTGATGTGTGTGGACCTTTCTCGACAACCTCCACTTCCAAGCACACGTATTATGTTATATTTGTAGATGACTTCTCATAGAAGTGCTAGATCTTCTTCATGCATAAGAAATTCCAAAAAAATTTCTAAGTTTGTTGAATTTAAAGCACTTGTTGAGAAAGAAAATGGAAAGAAAGTGAAGGCTCTTAGAAGTGATAACAGAGGTGCGTATGTGTCAAATGAGTTTTTAAATTTGTGTGCAAAGGAAGGAATGCAACGAGAGTTGAAAACACCCCACAACCCAAATCAGAATGGGGTGGCTGAGAGGAAGAACAAAAGTATTGTAGGAGTTGCAAAGGTGATGTTGCATGACGAAATCCTACTACTGCACTTGTGGGCTGAAGCATGAAACACAACTATTTATTTTCAGAACAATAGTCCTCATTAGATTCTTGGCATGAGTACACCAGAGGAAGATTCTTTCATGGAAGAAACCAAATGTGTCATACTTTAGGATCTTTGGATCATCAAGTTACTATCATGTTTCCAAGGATGCAAGGAAAAATCTAGAGCCTACAACTGAGTTGGGAATATTTTAGAGGTACACAGAAACACCTCACAACTATTGTGTGTACTTTCCATCTCTCAGGATGAAAATTTTTACAAGATATGTGAAGTTTAATGAGGAGAAGGAAATGAGGTGTTCTCTTAAGAGGGAGCTTCATTTGCATTCAGATCGGGAGCTTTTAGCTCCAAAGGAAGAACCTCGGGAAGTTGTGGAGCAGCCACAAGTAAAGTATAATATAGTGGAGACATCCACTCAAGAAAATACATCTAAAGAAGGAAGGAAGTGAACCAGAGAAGCCAAAAAATTATTGCATGATGTCAGAGAAAATGTGGGAGCATTCACATCACAGTGCAAGCAAAGAAGGTCACCAGATCGGTACACTGTCTACATGGCTCTAATGAGTGAGATTTTAGACACCGAGTCATCCTAATTTGAGGAATTTTTTAAAGAAAACAATATGGTTTGATGCTATGGTATATGAATATGATTCCATTATCAGAAATAGTGTTTGGGAAGTGGTCCCCTGACCAGAGGAAAAATCAGTGGTGGGTTTGAGATGGATCTACAAGGTGAAGCAAGCAACAGATGGAATCATCGAGAAACTCAAGGCCATATTTGTGGCCAAGGATTTCTCTTAGGTGGAGGGAATTGACTATGAGGAGACCTTTTCTCTAGTAGCAAAGTACTCTTTAATCATATCAATATAGCACTTGTAGCACAGCTGGGATGGAATGTTGTGAAACCAGCTCCAAAAATAGAAGAAAAGAGATATCAACGCCTTAGAAATAAGCCACTTCGAGGGGGTAACCTCCAATACATTACATGAATGAACAATTCTTCGATGATACAAATTACCAAAACCTCCTTCTATATATAGGAGTCCATGGGGCCACAATATAATCCTAGTGGGGCCACAATGTAATCCTAGCCGACCTAACAATAATGATGTAAGGGCATAATAATAACAATATGGGGGTTACAGGGGTACAAAAATAACAATAAGGGGAGAGACACTAACACTGTGGGGACTCCACTATTAGCATGTAGGGACTTAACATGCCCCTCTCCTTCAGGCAAGTGTGTCCTCATGTGATTATTTCTTGATCTTCTATATAAAAATTCTCATCCTCCCATGTGGAATCTTCTACGGAAAGTTCTTCCACTTGTTGAGATGCCTAATTGTTAGTCGTACTTGTCGAGTTCTTGTTTCTGTGATTGCTTCAGAACTTCTTTCGATGTGATGTTGATCTTCCTGTTGTTTCATTAGATTCTGCACCAAAGTTAGGTTATCCTTTGAGAGTTGGAGAACTTGTTGTTGATGCTCAATGTGATATTCCACTAATTTATCATCCATATTGTAGTGCCCCACTTTGGTTGATGGACACTGATCCTTCATACTTTATTCTTTTAAGACCTCAGGTTGAGGATCCAGACACATGACTCTATTATTAGTGGATTTGATGGTTATGTATGTTCTTTATTGATGTTGTGATGAGGACATCATTGATGAATATGTATGTTCTCTATTAATATCATGATGATGATAGATAGGTAAGTTTTCTATTGATGTTACAATGATGATGGCTTTGATGGATATGTTAATTTCCCATTGATGTTATGATTATGGTAACCATGATGGATGTGTCCCTTATGGTAGCTACTTACATTAGTTCTGATTCAAAATGAACAACGATATGAATGACGGTCATGTTGATGTTGCCATTATGATAATGACTAACAATGAGAAACTTTGTTACTGATGATTATTGAGTATGATGGGGAACCACCAGAGGCACTCGCATATGATGAGCTGACAATTCTGGTTTGATAGAAATTTATATTTTGTCTTTGAAATTCTAAGTTCAGTTTGAAACTTGATATATATATAGATATATACACTCTGATGATATGTTAGTGGTTGCAGGAACATGTTAGTTGCTTGGCCGAATGACTCACATATGGGTGATGGGGTTATACAATTGGATGGAACAACATGGGAGGGGTGGAGCAATGTTCCTGATCTCACCCGCTAGCACTCCCACCATGACTTAGGCTAGAAAGGTTGAAATACCTTCACCTTGAAGATCACGATGTCATGAGGGTAGGTCCCAAATTGGTTCGCTCACGAGGATTTTTTGGGGGGCACGCATCAAGGCGGATTCCTTGATCCCCAACATCATTAGTCTCACTATAGCAGGAAACATACGAGATGATAGGGGTCTCTGGCGTTGCACATATAATTTCCCCTCGTAACCACTAGATACTTGAAGGGAAAGTGGTGTGGCACTCTTGGAATTTCAAGAGAAATTCTTGAGGGGCACGACCGACTTGGCACCCTTGGCATCAGAAATAAATTCTTATGCATGGCACCCTTGGAACTTCGAATGGAAGTTCTTGAAGGGCATGACCAACTTGACACCGTCGACATCATTAAAGAAACTAATAAATATAATCAATATATGATAATCCAACTAATTCATATCAAGTGACATATGATGTTAGAACCAAAGGAATTAAATCAAGAATAAAACTTAGGGTAAGGGAGGAATAGGAAGAGATAAAATATTTTACCATGATAACTCTACCCTTTCTATGTTAAAAAAAAATATTAAATATATAAGACTTAATTAGGCAAAAGGGGGAAAGAGGGACATAGAGTTAAGTATAAATATTTATTAAAAACTTCAGTAAGAGAAGAGGGTGGTGAATTAAAAATAAGATTAATAAATTAAAATTTGAGAAATTTAGAGAACTTCCATGTGGCAAGAGCCAACATAAGAATATTCTTCAAAAGAGAAAATTGAGGTAGTTAGGGGACCAAATATGAGAATTATCAATTAAATTCAGTAATAAGCACAAATTAAGGAGTAAAAAGGGGGAATCAAGAGACAACTAGGAGAAGAAATATGAAGCCTTGTTGGGTTGAGGGAAATATTATTTTTAAATGAATAATTAAGTAAATTATTTTTGGAGAGTCTTGATGAGAGGGTGACACATGGGTAGGTGAATAATCAAATTTTGGGTTAATAAAAATTAATTATTTATGCATGAAATTCCAAGTGGCACCTATGAAGCCTTCTATAAAAGAGAGGGAAATGGAAGGGAAAATGACTTTTTGTTTACCCTATTGTTGGATGGAGGGATTATGTCATTTTGAGTGGTTACGAGCTATAGCTGAGTTTGGTGGGATAGAGGATTATAGAGAGGGGACTCTTAAGCCAAGAGAGGCTCACCTCTATCAGCTAGCACATTCCTTCGTTGTACAACCCCATTGCAGCTCGAGGGTCCGCGGGGAAGGAGAGTACCCAAGGAGTAGGCTGGGAGGTCAACCGGTGGGTCATTACATTCGGATTAAGCACGAAAACATTCAGGCTTGGAGGTAGACAACAACAAAGGAGCTCGAGTAGCGGCAAGTCAAGTTTGGTTATTGTTTAAGGGTGAACGGTACATGTGTTAGTTATATTGTTTTTAATTAGGATGATTTCATTGTGCTTATAATTAATAAGTTAAATATATGTATGTGTTATGAAGTTAAATTTATGGACCTTGACATACTAGATTTAATTTTACTGAGTTTCAAACTTGTATGATTATGGTTTCATTTCCTAGTTAAAAAAATAAAATAAAAAATAAAATAATATATATATATATATATATATATATTTAAAGCCTAGCGTTCATCTAGTAAATTATAGGGTTGGTCCCTACACATATTAGCTATTATTTGATCCTTCAAACCCTCTAACTTAGCCTCCATTTATGCTTTTAAACCATCTATGTCATCTTCGGTTGCTCTTCGTAAGATCTAAATTTGTTGCACTTGGTACCGTAATTTTGATATCTCATACTGCAATTATTCCTCTTCATGTGTCATAGTATAGCTTTTTGAGGGCTTAATGGGTATGGAATTATTTTTAGGAGGCATTTCAGAACCCAATACTGAAATATATGCTCAATAGGTCCTTGGAATCACTTCAAACTATTTTTTTTTTTACACAAGACTTATGCAATTCAGAAAAAAATACACACCTTTTTTCTTGATTTTGAGGAGCTCGATATTGAAACTGAATTATATCTGTGATTTTGAAACTTCAATATATGACATTTGGCACTGAGGTATCCCTCTAAATTCCCTTTTGAATGCCGCAGGTCTGACCTAATTTGGATTCTTGAAGACAAAGTTGTGTCCAATCTCCTACGATGACCTAATTATGGACTGGTTCAGTAGAGCGAACTTGTACGACTTGCCACGTGTCACTGTTTCCTCCTTCGGCTCTAAAATTAATAGACAGGAAACTAAAGTCCATGTACTTGTGGCCACCTTTTATAGAATTCCAATCCGATGCTCACAGAGAGAGTTATGAAGATTTTCCCACGATCACCTCTTTGAGATGAAATTCAGAAGCCTGAAACAACCCTAAATTACACAGACCATATCTCCGAAAATATTGCGAACCAAGCTATGAAATTTTTCGACGATGTTCCTCTGGATTTCGGCTTCACTCTCTAAAAATTTTAGCTTCTGAAACTTCATAGAAAAACAGTTATAGCGCAAATTCCGCGATGACCTGTTTAGGTTAAATTTAGGAGCCTGCAAAAAGTCCTAACTTCCACAGATCATATCTCTGAAAATATTGCGAACCAAACTCTAAAATTTTTCCACGATGTTCCTCAGGATTTTGGCTTCGCACTCTAAAAATTTAAGCTTTTGAACCTTCATAGAAAAAAGCGAAAATGCCATGATGACCGGTTTGGAGCTGCGAAAACCCTATAATCCAAAGCTCTGATACCAAATGTTGTGAAACCAGCTCCAAAAATAGAAGAAAAGAGATATCAACGCCTTAGAAATAAGCCACTTAGAGGGGGCAACCTCCAATACATTACATGAATGAAAAATTCTTTGATGATACAAATTACCAAAACCTCCTTCTATATATAGGAGTCCATGGGGCCACAATATAATCCTAGTTGGGCCACAATGTAATCCTAGCTGACCTAACAATAATAATGTAAGGGCACAATAATAACAATATGGGGGTTACAGGGGTACAACAATAACAATAAGGGGGGCTACACTAACATAATAAGGGACTACACTCTTAATATAGGGAATTAACATGGAAGATCTACCATATGGATGTGAAGACAACATTCCTCAATGGAGTGATTGAGGAGGAGGTGTACATTGAAAAATTGGAAGGTTTTGAGACCTTCAACAGAGAATCGCATGTGTGCAGACTCAAGTGAGCGTTGTATGGATTGAAGCAAGAAACTACTACTTGGTACACTAGGATCGACAACTATCTCACTGGGTTGGGATTCACGAAAAGTGAAGCAGATGAAAACTTTTATCATATTGTTATTGATGGTAAATGTTTTACTATAGTGTTATATGTCAACGATTTCATTTTGATCGATGATGAGAAGTTGATCAGTTCTTTGTTGAAGTCTAACAATAAATTGCAGCACACTGATCCAGGTGGATATCGGTGGCCTCCCACCTATTCCATTTGGACCCGCAACATCAATTCTTTCAGTTTTTCAGCTTCAGCACAACTTACTATTTATAGTAGTTTTTCGGGTCCTACACACCTGGAGCCGTTTTGGGGCATTAATAATTCAGGTGGATATTGGTGGCCACCCACTGAGTCCATTTGAACCCCCACCATCAGTTCTTTCAGTTTGTAAGTTTCGGCACAACTTACTATTTTTAGCAGTTTTTCGGGTCCTGAACTTCCGGAGTCGTTTTGAGGCCCTAAACGACGTTTTTTGGGAAAACGGAGAGCAACATGGATCCATGGACCGATGTTTCTCATTCAAAAGTTGTACTCCTCGGACAGATCTTTCTAACGAGCTATTGAGCGCATCAAACGGAGATCGGATGCCAAAGTTACGTCCCCGGGAAGTTGAACCACCAATTTACCCAAACGGGGCCCACAGTTTTGGCGCTTCATCTCCTACGGTTAGGGTTTTGGACGTTTCGGATTCTACATTGTTTCTCAACAATAAATAAGCCCTCGAGCCTCATTGTAAGACAGTTCAGGGGGCTGGGAGCCGATACATCTCTTCTCGGAAGACCGTGGCGACCGATGCACAACACCACATCTCTGTCATGTGCGTGCCTGCTTAACACGGTTCCCAGGAGGCCCCGGGATCGATACATCTCTTCTCGGGGAGGCTACCCGGTCTGCAAGCATACATCTCCAGCATCATATACTGCATTGTAACACAATTCGGGGAGGGGGTGCAGTAACCGCCACATCTCAACCTTCTCTCGGGGGGATCTGTTTGGCAGTGCCTGACTCATATATTTGTTATGTCTGTGTAATAAGCCTGCTGAGGCCTCAATGTAACACGATTCGGAGGCTAATGTCGCTACATCTCTTCTCAGAGATACGCTACCAGTGCCCTATCTTGTTTCCATTATGTTTGTAAGCTTATTGCAGTCATTCTTTTATTAATAAAATGAAGCATTATTTCCGCTGCATCTCTGTATCTATGGTTATATCTGTATTCTGTTGCGTTCCTGCATAAAATATGGATCACACACACACTAGTGTGGGACCAATAGGTCCTAGAGATACATTAGTGTGAATACCAAATTAATTTAATTTCCCCTTAATTAAATTGGACAATAAAATGTAATCGTATCTCATGATCATCTGTAACAGTTAATTGAGTGTGATAAACTAAGTTAGCTCATGTATTTTGAGTTGAGGGTGGTTGGTGAGGCATGTAGAGTAATTTTATTAGTTATGGAGTTCAAATTGAAGTTGGTGCATTAGTTTAATGCATGAGTAATCAGTTAACTCAGTTAGGTGAGTTAAAGTCAGTTGAACTAGTTGAAACTGTTTGTTGCACTAGTGAGAGATCAAGTGAATTAAATATTATTTAATTCACAATCAGTGATCTGCCATGCAACTGATGATTTACTATTAATAGCTGCATGCATGTCAATTCCAGTGGAGACCCAGTTGAGACAAAATTTAAAGGGATGTTAACTATTAGTTGTGTGATTATTAGGTTTCCTGCATGCAACCAAACATCCATTGGAGTTCCCATGTAGTTTAGGAAGGCAAACATTCCTAAAGAATAGGGATTGCATTCACCAGGAATTGCGCAAGAAAGGCTAGCTGTTTAGAGGTTGAGAATTGGCTAAGTGTTGGCCAGTTTTTTGTCCAGGAAGTGTGAGACAGTTGTGAGAGTGCAGGATACTCTTGCGAGAAGAGTGCATTGTAATTGTTTCATGATTCCATGGTTAATATACAATAGAAGATAGAGGGGTTTTGAGCAACAAGCTTTCCTTGGGAAATTATCTGTGTTGTGGTTTGATTTGATTCTTTCTTTGCTTCATGTGATTGGCGATTGTGTTTAATTTCCGCAATTGATTTGTAGAAGTGATTTAGTATCTAGCTTTAGTAAATTGTTAGATCAGATTGAATCCATTGATATACATATGTTGTATAAATTCTACATGGTATCATAGCATAGGAAATCACTATAATGGAGGGGAAGCTGAGTTTGTGACTGAATAGAATTCGAATTTGCAAAAGACATTATTGGTGCGACAAGCGATTCAGGATTGAAATGGCTTTCAATGGCTTGAGAGTAGAGTATGCACTTGAGGGCAGCTCTAACTATATTTCTTGGAAATACAGGTTGGAGGCAGTACTGGAGAATAATGGGTTGAAAGAATTCATTGAAAATGATGTTCCAAAACCCGCTGTAGCAGATGCTGTAAATCTTGATGCTTGGCAAAAGAAGGTTGCAAAGGCGAAGAGGATCTTACTGGAGGGAGTACGAGACCACATTGTCTCAAGTCTCCATGGAAAAGCGACACCATAAGAAATGTGGAAATATTTGACATATCTATTTCAGAGTAGTAATGATCATAGAAAATTGGCACTGAAGTATAAACTCATGAAAATCAAAATGGAGAAAGGCGACACCATGCCGAAATATTTAAAAAAGTTTGTGCAATGTTAGGATGAGCTTGGAAGCGTTGGCATTACTGTCCCTGATGATGACTTGGTGAACCTAGCTCTTGTAGGACTTCCCAAGAGTTGGAATAGTTATTAGGAATCTGTTAATGGAAGGGAAAAGTTGCCAGATTGGGAACGACTTTGGTCGGATTTGGTGCAAGAAGAATTCAGGTGGAATACCAGGGATGGATATTCATCTAAGAATGATGATGAAGAAGATTATGTTTTTGCTTCCAAGGGGAAGAAGGGGAAAGGAAAGAAATTCGATTCCAAATCTGAGTCCAGTAAAGATGGCAAGAAGCGCGACATGTCCAGAGTGAAGTGTTTTCACTGTCACAAGCATGGACATTATTCCACTAATAGTCCACAAAAGAATAAGAACAAGATGGCTTTAGGATCTGTAGCCGGTGAGGCTTTGGCATCACAATTTGAGCTTGACTTCTCGCTCATTGCATGCATGGTTTCAAGTGCAATGGGATCAATGTGGTACTTGGATAGTGGTGCATCCTTTCACATGACAGGAGACAAAGAACTTTTTAGAAGCTTGGAGGATGTTAGCCACCTATGAAATTTGTTATACCAAAAGGTGGCTAAATAATTTTTGGAGCCTTCAAGGAACAAATTTTATTGCAAAAAGTGTTGGCTCTTGAAGACTCATAAAGGCCTCATGCCTCTGTCCAAATCCTCACTGTTGTTCCCATTTCAAGCTCAGAAATTCTGCTGATTTCCGAGAGAAAATACTGCTGCAAACACCATTTTCCCTTTCCTTCCACTTCCAAAACTAACCTCATTTTCACCCCTTTATTCCCCACAAAAATTCTTCATGTTCATATTTTTCCTTTTCCCCCTCCATCGAAACCCCTTTTATAAGGTTTAAGACTCCTTCTTTGCCTTATCGAAACCCTCAAAACCATTAAAAAACATTGAAAATTTCATAAAAATACATATTTTTGTGTAAAGGCTTAAGCCCCCTTGGGCTAAGTTTTAAGCCACTTCCCCTCCACGTGCCCACATCCTAGAACCAGGTGCTAGACCCACAAAGCGCTTATCGCATCGCAAATTCTGAGCGCATAAATCTATTTGCTGTGTTTAAGACTCCGATGTTGAGTAGCCCTGTATATCATAGCCCCCGATCATATTGCACTCCATATAGACCATGGCCCCGCACACGGGCGCCAAGCCATATTATAAATATATATTTCGCCCCGGCGGTCCCCGTGGTCAATCACTGTACAAAACTAGCTGTTTTCATCGCACCGCTTTTGTGGGCTAGGCGGTATTTCCAATTTCAGCGCGATCAATGCCACAGGCCGACACGTGGCCTTGAGCGTTTTGGAGATATTTCCCTCATCGCGCATTAAAATTCGACTATGGGCCCGACGCGATATTGACGTGCACCGTCTGATCTGAGGCCGGCTCATCGGACGGTGATCGCGCCAAAAAGATGCTCGAGGGATAAACTCCCCCTCCCTTTGCTTCCGCCCGTGCATCTTCCCAGAATCATGCTCGTTCTCCACCGTCAGATTTGAGATCCCAGATTTGACGGCCCTCGTTCCAAGTCACACGACTTTCAGCGCAAAGTTTATTTCTCCCAAGGCCACGCGAAATGGGTGGTTTTCTAATGACACGTGTTGGGCGGGGACACATATCACGTTCCAAAGGGAAATAC
>JAXQQM020070767.1:0-84351 GCA_034641835.2 Pinus albicaulis | reverse complement strand
CTTATAGACATTATTCCTTCATGACTTCCCATTGCGACGGATCTCCTTCAAGCGATCAAGCTTCTACATAAGGACCTGCTCTGAAACCAATTGTTGGGAAAAATACTGAGAGGGGGGGGTGAATCAGTATTTAGGACTTATTCAAAAAAATTTACTTTTTCTTACTTCAAAACACATACGTGAATTTCTTGAAGCCAACTCGCATATACACGCGGATATACTTAATAAAACATGCGTATGTCCAGCAATCTTATTATGCAGATAAATCTTCACTTAAATCATTCCATCATTCATTCATTAGATGTTCAATAAACAATAAGCATGTGCAGTAATAACAGAGTAAACCATCACACATAAGAAACACACATGAACACCAGGATTTTAGGTGGAAACCCAAGTCGGGAGAAAACCACCGCTATCATTGTCTCAGCCTTCAATATTTTATTATAGAGAAAACATCTTACAACCATGTACTGGTGTAGACTCATACCAGCACACAGGCACCCACCTGCAGAAGGCTACAACCTTCTCTTGTTTACCAGCCTCTCGTGGAAGGGAGCTACAACCCCCTGCTCTCATTTACCAGCCTCTCCTTGAAGGGAGCTACGACCCCCTGCTCTCGTTTACCAGCCTCTCCTAGAAGGGAGCTACAACCCCCTGACTGAAGGCTACAACCCTCAGAACCACCATGGACCACGTTTCATCAATTTTCACACTGGATCCAAAATCTTTCGTTAGAGCACAACTTGCAGGCCACTTTTCATTATATTTTCAGACTGAACCCACTCCACACATTTAAGCTCAATCATATATCAAACTGATACTTATAATTTCATCAATTCACTCATTGAATCATTAACTAAACAACCAACAACTTGATCTTCAATCAATCATAATCAGCAGAATATTCAACCTTCAAACAACCCAGATCTATATGAATACATCATTAACAGATAGCAGTAAAACATCAGAACAGATCAAACATTCCATACCACATGCTTCAGCAAACCCTATTTTTTCATATGCGCTTTCCTTTTACTGGTCCCGTGTATATACGCTCTTTCAAGCATATAGACCCACGTATACCTCTGTACATGCTTCAAAATTGGTTTCACATTTCATATGCGCTTTCTCTGAATTAAACCCGCGTATATACGCGCTTCCTCTGTTACAAAATAGCGTATAGATATTCAAACATTATAGGGAAGCGTACTTCTTCAGATCAGATTTACAGGTCATATTTAACCTTTCACTTTAGACAGATGTTCGCCCCATCTCATATCTAAGCATTCCATAAACAGATCTAGAAGATACAAATACATTTCAGATCTAAATTCCCTTCTTCATCATTTTCTTCATAGGTGCATCGCAGATTCAGATCTATCATCAAACTGTTACCCTTTCCATACAGATATATTTCAGAGTGAAGTATTCATTCAAACCCAGACTTATGCACACACATTGCACAATGAATTTCTTCTCCTTATATAGGTTTAGCCTTTTTCAATACCATGAGCCAAAACCACATTACTTCTGATGGTATTCCTGGACGAGATCATAAAGACAATCCAGCGCTCAATACAATGGGTCAATACCATGGTAGTAACCCCTGGTTTTATTAATTTAGAGTGCAATTAGGCATACGTGACTTGGCACATAATTTTCCGCGTGCATACGCTACTTCTCCTAAAAAAACCCGCGTATGCTTTGTAACACACACTTTTCATCATTATTCTGGTACATACTGGAATTCCTTTCACCATTACATATGAGCTGCTCTGTAGATACATCATATTTACATCAATAACAAGTTCATCAAGTCAAGAACAACTTCATCAAGTAGGTTGCCATCATCTTCATCAAGTGGGTTGCCATCAAGGACAACACTCTGCATCATATTTCCAACAAAGCCTTCCAGCAAAGGGGCCTGATCTTGGTGTTGAATTTGGAGGAAAAGCATAGGAGAAAGTCGTGGTTGAGAAGATTAAGAAGACATATGGTGTCATGCGAAATATTTAGGGTTTTGTTGTTGTTGAAATTAATGACCCCATGCTGTGCTTCGGAACGCTCATCCTAGATTTCAAAATGATGCAAAAATGCAGACCCAAAGAGGTGCCCACTCACGTGATCGCGCTCGCTGGCCAATGCGAGAAAGGGGTGATCTACAATTGGTCAGGTGACCTCTGCCGTGAATTTCTAGATAATGTGTGTGTGGTTCAAAATAAAGGCACGCCCTTCCAATATGTGTCCCTGCTATTACTCACTACCCTCATTAGATGGCAAACCCTGGAGGATACCCAGTTTCTAGAAATTGAACCAACCATGTGTGAAGCTATGCACTACGGCATGCTATGGCACTCAATAGATCTAATGTGGGTTAAGGAAAATAAAATCTTCTAGTTATTATACAATAGCTCATTATACCAAGTAGTACAATCAAGGTTGTGATAGTCACCAACATTATACAAGCAGTATAAGATGATCACCAAGTTCATGACGACATTCCATAACATACACATCCACGTGAAAGGTGCCATCAAAGGTGTTTGGTACGAGCTACCCTACCTTGTGATGGAGGATGATTTAGCACACACTATGGCCACATGTCTAGTGTCCTGGATGAGCACACCAAAAACTACAAAGATACACACTTCGATGAGAAAAGCTACAGAAAAGGTCGTCAAGCTCCCCATGCAAACAGTGATAGAGCAGGTCATGACAGAAAAGGATCCCAAAGACAAAATGGTTTCTCCCACAACTACACAAGAAACTGTGGAAACTTCCACTGTGCCAAAGAAAAATGGTTCCATGCCTAAAAAAATAAGAGAGGTAGAGACCTCTAAGGGGGTTAAACATGGCGGGCAGACCGATTCTGGAACAAGAAAGACAGAAAAGCTTCCAAGAAAGCAATTTTGGAGGCTCTGATGCTAATTAAAGATGATTTCATAGAAATAGCCCACATTGTCATGTCTCTGATAGAGGATTGATGGAGAGATATAGAGATCCAGTATAAGACCATGCTTGAGAGTATACATAATAGCTTGCAAGAATTAAAATTCCAAGTAAGCCGGATACAAGAAAGTGTGCTTCAAGCGAGTTGGTCAAGCGTACATGTCACCTACATGCAACCCTTGTACATTGACCTACTAGTCTCCAGGGAGGCAAGATTTGTTCATATCACCTTGCCCACCATTTAAATAGACACTCAAAAACATCTCCATTTAATGGAATCAGGTGATGTTGACATTAATATTTCTGTGTTACCTGTATCAAAATTACACTTGCTACATTTAGTTATTGTAGATGAGCTACAATGGCGAGTAGCGACTGCGCACACACAAACCAAGGACGCTAAGGAGCAGGCTGCGTAAGCACACCAAAAAAAAAAATAAGTAGAAGCGGTATGCCATGACACCGAATCCAATTGTGCCGCACTGGTGGCCAAGATCCACCACATCTACTAAAATATTCCATATGTCTTGGCCACCACTACGCCCGCAGAGAAGTTGGAAGGATTGGCTACTGCAGTGAAAGCAGTGCGTGATGAGGCTCACAATATCATGACTACATATGAGCAAGAGATCATGGACCTCCAAACCAAGTTGCATCCTGAGAGACCCACAGATTTTCACGCACAATGGGATTTGGAATTCTAAATGGCCAAGGATAGCATAGATGTCATGGTTACACAGTGTGACAACCTTTTCAATGAAGCTCTGAATTTCTAGTCCTCTATCTAGATTGATCTGGTTCCCTAGTAGTTGCACAATTCTCTCAGCTAGAAGGAGTAGAAGTTTGAAGAGATCAGAATGGTTGCACCAACATTGGTCCTCCCACAGCACCTCACTCGAATACAGGAGTGAAAAACGATCCAAATGTAGCTTAATGAGTTACGCACAAAATAATAGGCTTTAACAAATCACATGCAACCCTAGGCCAACGAAGCACTGAAGTTTCACAAAAATTAAAAAATACTTCAGAGGTCATCCAAAAGTCCCAGCGTAGTGCAGAGATATCCACTAAATGGCCTACCACTAACAAAATGGTGCAATAGGCACAGACTGTAGCAGCGCAAAGTCTGGAACTTGTGCTATATATTGAGACGTCTTTCAAACACTTCAAGATAAGATGAAGGATTGAGTGCCTCAGTGACTCATGACGAGTCACATGCTTGTGTTGGGGGCTTGTTGGAGTAGGGTCCCTTGAGGCACAAGTTTCAAAGCTCCATTTTTGGGTAATATTATATGTGCACATTGCGCAAAGGGAAGTCAAGGGGCTTTACGGTGATCAAAGTCCCCTATTTTTGTATAAATGAAATTTAATGTTAAGTATGGGTCTCAAACCATTGTTTGAGACCATAGTATCTATGTGCTAGACATATTATAAATATATAGAATATGTCAAGACTAAGTAGTGAATGATTGTGGAAAATAGATGATGCTTTTTCTCGCAAATAGTCTGTAAGAGTATCGTCGAGTTAGGGTTGGGTAAAAGGCTCCTGCTGGCTATGTGCGTAGAGACCTAGTATTGGTTGTGTGCACAGAAGGGTTTTCTAAGGGTTTAGTAAGGGTTGTTGTGTAAGGAATATTGATGTACTAAATCATATATCTAGAGATAATATAAGGAAATGTTTTGGAAAACTTCTTAAGTTATGCATCTATGCTATTTATTTTTATGCTTTGATGATATCACACTATCTATTTGGTTACTGATGAATGCGTGAAGCTAATTAATTTGTTTATGCATGAAAATTTACTTTTGTGAAGTAAGAGCGAGATCTGGTTCTGATCTGTAGTCTGCACTAAACGAAATCTATTTTACTATCCCTGTGTTGTGCTATAATTTGTTTCATAAGATCTTTGGATAACTTACTTTTTGATAGATCTGTTAAGTCTTTGATGTGTTTTGATTTGGATAAACTTCTGTTATGTTTGTCTGCTTCAAAGTGATATCGATTTTGTGGTATTCTGAAGTATTTTTGCATTATCTTTATATGCATTGATATAATTTTGTTGTGGGTTTTTACCGAGAACCACTCATCAATTCCTACCTCAGGGTGCGATACCTAGTCCCAGCACCCCTTCATACTACCTTGGGTGAGACTTTGGTCTGTGCAAGAAGATCACTACTGAAAGGGCCAGTAGTTTGAGGGTTTGTTGGTTTACCTATAACTTTGAACCTGGGTCAGGAACCATCAAGCCAACAACACTCACCAAGATTTTCAATGCTAACTAGAATGATTAGGATGTGCACATACCTTCGGTTATTTGGGCATATCGTACTACATGCAACAAAATGACATGGAAGACACCATTCAGGATGGTATATGGGAAAGAAGTTGTGATGCTAATGGAGTACATTGTTCCTAGTATATGCATTGCGACATTTACAAATATGGAAGCAGACGATATTATGGAGGAACGGTTGTTGTATTTGGTTGTGCTTGAAGAGAGTTGCTTTATTGAAAGTTTCCATCAAAAAGTGAAAAAGGCACAGAGAAAGGCATGGCATGATAGGCATATCAGACAAGAGGTATTTTAGGAAGAGTATTTGGTCTTGTTATATGACACCAATTTTCTGCAACACCCAGGGAAGTTCAAGATGGATTTTCTAGGACCATATAT
The DNA here is from genome assembly GCA_034641835.2 of Pinus albicaulis. Lineage (NCBI taxonomy): Eukaryota > Viridiplantae > Streptophyta > Pinopsida > Pinales > Pinaceae > Pinus > Pinus albicaulis. Next base: position 78,727 of record JAXQQM020070767.1, on the reverse strand, counting down.
TGTTAAGGAGATCATCGATGGAGATGGATTGCGCTTGGTGACATTGAGTGGAGAATATCTTCCCGGGTATGGTAAAGGATGACGATTGAAGTTTTATATGGATAACCCTCTCCCTACGTGCACCAAATGACTATATGGTCTAAGTATTGGATCCGCATAGAAGGGTTGGCGAATGTGAATACAAGTGAAATGAGCAGGTAGTAGCTACGCATGGAGGTTGACTGGGTCATAGAAGTGCCAAAATATAGTCGTTGGAATAGTAAATCTAGAAAATAAAGTTTTATTACCATTTGGAGGAGCATCTAGGTTGCATTTACTGAGGCAATTCTTCAAGATTTGGAACTGATTTTTCATTTATGGAGACACATTAACTCACAAGAGACTGTTGAAGGAGTTCCTAAGCTATAAATATGACCAAAGGGGTTGCATTAGCTCCCTTTTCCTTATGTATGTATTTTGTACCTTGATCTCTTTGGTTCCTGAAAAATACTTTCTATCGATGTCTGGTTTAGATCTAGTGTTTAAGGAGGAGTTGAGACATAGAGGTCCAAGACACGTTATCCCTCCTAATATGACAGCCACATGCCCTAGAGAGGATCCCACTGCACAGGTTGCTGAGACACCTATGCCAACTAAGACAAATAAGGGAAATACCTTAGGGTCCTGGATATCCCTAAGAGAAAAAACCTCGAAGTTGTGCTCCATTGTGCTTGAGAAACAGAAGAATGCAATGTCCAATATGCCTTCAAAAGTTGTGGAGGAGGAAGATGTGGTCAAATTGTCCCACATATCGTAGTTTCTGACCTATGCCACACCATGAAAAGCATCAGTAAAGGTCCCAAAGGACATTGAAAAAGTGTGGGCATATATTAGCATGCCTTTAATCCTAGAAAATGTACCAATGGAAGGTGACATGTATGCCAAAGTGCCGCTGTTGAAGATGGAGGACTAGGATGTCACTGACACAGATAAATTCCTTGAGATTGCACCTAAAAGGTACTAAATCAAGTGACCTATGATGGGGGTATTGTGTGCGTGGAGCTAAAGTGTTGGGTGTTGGGCCTACATAAGGTTGGTCTCATAAATTTATTACATATCCCACATATCAGGCACAACCGATCAATGACATATGTGTGTGGTAGTTTCTCACAATATTCCATGATGAATCTTTGTGGTTGGGAGAGCACATCCCTATTGACATCACGCTGATCCATTGGATCACCAGCTTGCCTAATTAAGACATAGACCCAATGGAAGATTTTGGAGGGAAGGGCCAAGAGAAGAAGGTGGTAGACAAGATAAAGAATACATACTAAGTCACGTGCCATAGCCAATGGTTCTTGGTTAGTGAAATTAATGATCCAACTGAACGATTTGGGACACTCATCTTGGCATGCAAGATGATGAGTAAATGTTGACCCAAAGGATTCCCTGCACAATTCATAGTGCTCGTAGGGCAATGCGAGAATGGTGTCCAATAGAAATAGGCATTGTATCTTTTCAAGAATTGTCTAGAGAATGTGCATAAGGCACAAGAGGAGGACAAGAAATTTTACTATGATTGGCTCTTGCTATTGATAACACTCATTAGCTGGAAAATGCTATAAGATACACAGTTTCTAGAAATCGAGATACATATGTGTGAAGTCGCACGGTACACCACACTTTGGAATTCATCAATCCCCATGCACGTCATAGAGAACAAAATATTCTAGGTATCTTTTGATGCTACAATATTCAAAGTAATGCAATCAAAGCCGCATTTATCTCCTACATTATATGAACAATACAAGTTGATTGGTGATTATAAAGAAACATTTCAAAATAGTCATATCCTCGCAAAGGGAACTGTGCAAGGAATATGGTACGAGCTACCATACTTAGTTATTGAAAATGATTTGTTGTGCATCACCACATAATGGTCACCATATTGTTTGGAGCCATGCACCATGGAGGGTGCCTCCATGTCTATCCCAAATATGCCCACCAAGCCAACAATAGGAACGCAAACAACTGGCATGGGAACTAGAGCAGAGGCCATGTCGACTACAACCAGTAATACCATCAACTTGGAGAAGGAAACAATGCCTAAGAAGAATGGGATTATCCCTAAGGAGATAGAGGCTAAAATTTCTGAGCATGTGGAAGCATAGACTACAAAAGGTACAAAGCATGGCTCTCAGGCTGCTGGAGGTCCAAGAAAGAAGCACAAAGCTTCCAAAGTTGTCAGAGAGGAAGAGATGATGTTGACATAGGATGACCTTAATGAAATAGACAACATGGTCACACTTTCCATAGATTACATGTGGATTGTGTTAGTCATCAGTAATTTTTACTATCTGTAGATGACTATAGATTGGTTCTAGATTTCTAAAAACAAAATTCCCTGAATATTTTGATTTTTAGAAATCTCACTGCCTTCATTATCCTTATAAGAAATTTTTCACTATTCTATCAACCTTTCCATTTCATGGTCACCCTACCACTCCTAAAAAATCCTTATGGGCTTGTGCCATTAATCTCCATCCTTTTTTCCTACCTATGACCTCATTACTCTATTTTTTCCTTGCCCATAACTCCACTTTACATCTAGGGTTACCTATAAGCCTATTCCTCCCCATGTTCACCAGGTTCCTCAAGAATTGATGGTCTTAAAACTATCTCTGTAAGCTCTTTAGATAAATAAATTACATTGGATTTTGGATCTTGAATACACCACTTTATCAATATTCTATTTTTACATTTGAAGACTCCAAGCCAATTTTCAGTCAAAGACCAGGTCAAGGAATCCTCCCACTAGGTCAATTAGGGTTTCATATTTTCCAAGGTAAATTAGTTGTGTTTCAGAGGTATTGGAATGTTGAGACATGGTTATTCAAGAAAAGACCCAAAAAGTTTCCAAATAAGACTACCTTATCAAATTCAAGGTGTGCAAGAGGTAGATGTAAACTTTGACACTTTTGCAGGAGTGTTGAAAGTTCTATCAGCAGAAATTTTGTGAGGTAGGAGGCCTGCGCTTAAATGAAGCCATATTGCAACAAAGGAGAGAAGAAATACTTGGTCTTGTAGGTAATTAGGGTTTATGCGCTTGATGGTCTAAGAAGAGTACCTAAACAGTGATCAATTGCAAAAATGGCATGGGGAAGGTACATAGGGCCAAAATTGAATAAAGTCTAGCAGAAATGTTGATGATATAGGGAAAAACGTGAGGTGAACTAGAAAGAAATGAATGAACTTGAATGGGCTATAAAGAACTTAGAAGACAACACTAATGATTGTCTTAAAGCACTCCAAACATCTAGGGTTTTGGGAAAATGGACAGAAAATGTAAAAAGCATGAGTGAGATCCATGGAGGAAACAAGAGAAGACTTTGAAGATGCCATTGTGTAATCATATCCCAAAATTTTCTAATGGGCTTATCATGCCTCCATCATTTTCCAAGAATTCATTCCACAGGACAAATCATTTGCCACACGTAGGGCTAGCTTTACTTCAAAATATGTTTCTGACCAAACATAGATTCATTTGAAAAAACTGAGAGATTTTTTTGTTTATAATAGGTCCAAGAAAAAAAACCTCCTTCATATTTTACACGAGTGTGATGGTTTTAGAGCAATGTCAAAAATACAGGTGTCATGGGAGAATTGCTTCACTTCTGGAGTGACCTTGGGAAAATCTAGTTTTCTCATAACTAGATTGTCCCAATGAACTGCTTAATGAGTCAAATGATAACTAGACAAACAGAGATTTCCAATGAGATATCATGAGCTCAATTTGGATTTGAGGAAGGCCTCAAAAGTTTTCCTACACTAGCACTCTACATTTCTGCACCATCATTTGGCACTTTTTGACCAGTCTTGGGAGAATCACTTTTTGATAGGTAAAATCAACTCTAATAAGAAAAAAAGGTATATTCGGAAATTAGACAGGATAATATTTCGAACAAGCTATCATGGGCCAGATTTGGACACCAGTAAGGCCTTCAAATCCCCTCTGCACAAAGGCGTTGCGCGCTCAGGAGTTGGCGTTGCGCCCCTAGACAGTGAGGGTTTCAAAGCCCTCAAAACACTCAAATCACTCCAAATTGCTTCCAATATCTTGTCAAAGGTTCTCCAAGCACTATCAGAGGTAATTACAGGTCGTCAACTCCTCTCCAAGTATTTTTATCATCATTTTATTAAAATAATGGAACCCTAAGGAGAAACCCTAAATTTCATGCTTAAAATCATTGTTTAAGCCTCATTCATCTGCCTACTAAGGGCATTAGTCAAGACAAGGGTGAAATAGGGTGATTTGGAAGTTTTCACCCTTCTAGGTCTCCGGTTAAATCCATTTCCTTCATAAAACTCATAGACTCTGTCCCTTCACTTGCAAAAATTGACAATCCATCATCTCACTTTCATCTCAATTCCACATTTAGCCCAAGTGTTCAAAATAGAGTTCAACATATCATCAGAGGGTTGCCATTGAGTTGGTAGCTTATCCCTCATTTTCATATACTTACACCCTCACTCATTCATCTCATTCACTTGTAAAGGCTACCATTCCACCATCCCTTCATCTCATTTCCGTTTGCAATCCTAGGGTTTCAAAGGTAGAGTGGTCAAAATGTCAGAAAGGGAGGACAATGGCAGTGAGGGAAAGAGAAATGAAGAAGAAAGAAAGGAAGAGGATATTAGTGAAAAATATAACAATGAAAAATCAAACAATAAGGAAGGTGACAATGAGCAATCAAATGTCAATGAGGGAGAGGGCAATAATGAATCAAGCAATAAGGAATAAGATGCTAATGATTCTGAAAGAAGTGAGGCACATAGCATTGGTGATGAGAACAATGAAGAGAGCATAAAATATGACAGTGAGGAAAATAGTGATGAAACACATAGAAGTGAGGATAAGGAAAATGAGGTTGATGTCAATGAGGCAAATATCGGTGAGGATGCAAAAGGAAGCAAGGAAATGAGCCATGATAGCAGTGGGTCAGAGAGCAGTAAAGAGAATAGTTAAGCTCACAGTAGTGAAGAATAAATAAATGAGGAAGCACATATCAATGATGATGTTGACAGTAACGATGATATTCATAAGAGCACTGAGGGCAGTAAGGCAAATAACAATGAGGTTGAAAACAAGCAACTAGAGGCACAGAAGGCCATCTATGAGATCAGAGCTATCAGGGCTTAGAAGGAGGCTAAAGACAAATAAAACCTTGAAATCCTTGTTGATGCATCCATACAGGTATCCCAAACATAATTAGCAAGGAAAAATCAAATTTTGGCGCAATTTTGAAGTTTTTGGATTTTTGACTGTTTTGAAGGGCCAAAAGCACAGCGCCACTGGCGCTGTGGTATTTTTGTTGGTGCTATTTTGAGTAATGGCTTACATTTTTGGAATCCTTAATCCAATGAAATCATCCAAAAAATAATTTAGATCATTTGGAGTAGAAATGGTACTCCAAAAGTGCCAAAAACACCCAAAAAAGCACATTTCTGCCCTATTTTCAGATCTAGCGTTGCGCCCTGAGTAGTCCTGGGAGAATACGTTTTTGGGTGGGGAAATGGACAAAAAATGGAAAACCAAAAGTATATTTGGAAATTAGACTTGAAAATATTTTCAATGAGCTGCCATGGAGCTCATTGGACACATGGAAGGTTTTCAAACCTTGGTTACAACACAGGCAATGTTTCTGGCGCAGGTGTCGTGCCCTTGCCTGCAAAGTAAAAAAAAAGACAAAAATTTATTGAAAAAATATATTTTTGAGGAATTTTAAGGAAAATCAATCCTAGTTAGCTTAGAATTTATTTTTGAAGTTATTTTGCATTTATTACATTACATATTTTGTGCTTTGGGCCTTGCATGGTCTCTTTGGACAAAAATGGAATTTATGATGTATTAATGACATTTTGGAAACCATAGTTACGGTTTTGGTCCTCCTTGCTAGTTAAATATTGCATTGTGGCCTCATTGTACATGTTGGTTGATTATTGAGAAGAATATCATAGACTTGAAGATTTAGGAGAAATTTGGCTTTGGATTTTGTGGATGTCTTGATTTGCATAATAATGGAGCAAGCTCTCTTGAAGGATTCATGAACATAGTTAATGGTGATGTCTTTCCTATCTATTATTTGTCTTCTTATGTTATCATTTAATTTCATTTTTCTTATGCAGTAGGACAGAAATTTTAGTCTAAGAAATGTTGTTTAGAGGCACCTTAGCTCTTTCTGCTCTCTATTGTTTGCATGTTTTCCTCTACTAGGTCAGATTAGAGAATTCTTGAATTCTCTATAGTTAAACTTATGCTTGTTTATCTTAAGGATGATTTAATAGAGCAAATGTCAAATTAGTTTATGGTTAGCCCTGCTCTTTGATGTAACTTAAACATTTTTTTGAGATCTTTCTTTGAAGTATTGCTAATTAGGGTTTAGCTGAACATGTCTATGGTTTTCCCTGCCCTTTTGCTCATCTTAAATGGTTGTTTTGAAATTTTTTGTACTTTTATTAAGTAAATTAGGAGTTCCCTACTATCTTATTATTACTACATGTTGTCTTAGATGTTTTGTTTGCCTCAAGGTGAAATCACTAGAATACTTACAAGTTTCTTGCCTTCTATGGTTCATTGGATTGTTGTCTTGATGTATACTTGCTAGGGTTTGGTCAAAGAAGTTATTGGTATGCCCTGTCTTTGGTTATTTCTTTATGCATAGTGATATTAAAGGCTATTCTTGTTAAATTATATGTTAAATGATTCTTAACTGCCCTTTGCACCTACTATGTTTACAATTTATTGTTTCACTTCACTCACATAAGCTTTTAGATCCATTTGGCTTTGTTAGACTTGCCATGTGATATACCCTTGACCTATTGTTGTACTTCTCAAGACCTTTTGTCGACTCCATAGCCCAATGGTTTAGAACTATCTCACTCTATCTATTCTGCTTGATTACCTACCCAACCAACTAAACAAACGAACCCTAATCCTTATAACTAGCCTAAAATCAAAACCCTAAAAGAAATAAAGTTCACATATTTCATACAAACATAGAGAGAGCCCTCTCTGAGTCCACGAAGGCTAGGTCCTAGGACTCCAAAGATTCGTTTGATGTTACCCTTGTACATTTGGTCTTGCCAATCTAACAAATTACGGGGAACTAACATAATGGTGATCGTGGTGGGACTTCTAAGTCAGTGACATCCTAAGTATTGATTAAGACCTCATAAACCCAAAAACATCTTTATATTGGTATTTAGTTGTTGATGGTGGATGACAAGTACATCCTCACAACAGTAAGCATCATCCACCTGGTGACTCCACTGGTTTTTAGTAGCCTTGTTGGCCCCACTAGTTCTCACTGACTTCCCTGGGAATGCATTAATTAATCCTAATATTGCTGATGTTGGACATAAAATTTGAAATCTTCCACCTAGCGACTCCACATCTCTGAATAGACCTAAACACTCCACTAGTAGAAGACTCTAGACCAGTTATAAATATGTAGTTTCCCTTTCCTCTGACTAACTGAAAAATATGGATCCCAGGATACAATGCAGGTATGATCCAATGAACAAAGATCACATCCCTGGATTCCCACACAAAATGCCTCAGATAAATTGGGATAGGAACTTGCCTATTTTTCAAGATGAAAAAATTAATGACCCCTTGTTACATCTCATCAAATTTTATATACATGTATGGGGGTTAAAGGTTGAATGGCATGAGGACTACCTTATGAAAATGTTCATGGCAACATTAGAAGGTAAAGCAAGAGAATGGTATGAAGGCCTAGACCCTGGTAATTTGTTTTCTTTTAAGGATTTCCACAAGGTATTCTATGAGAATTATAAGGAAAATTGTTTATCTTTATCATTATCTGAAAATTGTTGTGATCAATTTGAAGATCTCATACAATACCTTGTAAACAATGATAAAAATTTGGGAAATTGGCATCCTGAAGATCTAGTAGAGGAATTCCATGCATTTTATACTCAAGTTAGCTGTCATGACAACCAAGAGGAGTTAGTTGAGGATGAAATCAATCAGGAAATAAAGGAAGATCCACAAGATCTCTTTAAAGGGACAAGTGATGATTCATCATCTCTTCTATGTAAGGCTCAAGAAGACATCTAGCCTTATGATATTTCACAAGATAAAGAAGACCATTGTGGTTCAATCCCAGGAAAAGAAGAAGCTATTAGCCATAAACACCCTCTTTCTAATCTTTACTAACATAGATCAGAAAATAGACTTATAGATCAACATATGGTAGATAAATATGTTGATCTAATGATCATATTGGATAAATTTCCTTATATGAATAAGCTTCCCAGGTATGATAAATATGATGATGATTATGTCCTCTAGACTCAAGCTAGCACTACAGAAAAACTAGTGATTAGTTTGTGGGACAAAGACATTCATTTTCATTAGCTCAAATATAGTAATCAACAAACACAGATTAGCTATGGGAGTGAATAAGAAAGTGCAGATAGTTCGGAAGAAGGAGAAGGATCTTTACCTCTTTATTTTATTTCATTTCATTTCCTCAAGGACAACCTTAATGCAATAAAAAATCAGCAGTCTTTGGGTATCGATTTTAACAACAAAGAAGACATTTAGCCCTATGACCAGCCTTCACAAGAGAGAAATTGTGGTTCTATGCAAAGAAAGAGGAAAATGCCTGCTCTTTTAATTGAAGAGGAAATCAATCAAATTCTAAACATGCAACCAACCTCTAAAATTTCATGTAAACAAAACATTTCTATTTTTTCTCTTGTTGATTTGTGTGCGGCAGTCTTGCCTCATGAAGAAACAGAGGAAAATATTGATTCTAAGGCTATACTTTCTCAAGAAGATTTATTGCCAAAGAGTTCTCCTGCTCATGAACATGATGGCCTTCACACAAAATTTAGCCCACTCAACCAGAGCATATCAGGTTTGCTAGAGGATAACATTGCAATATATGATGAGGCTGCTAGTATGGATGGTCACGAGGAAGAAGAAAAATTTATTTCCTAAAAGAATCTCAAGCTTAGCCATGTGGAGGAAGGAATGGTCTTAGATACAACTGATTATTCAAATCCTCAAAGCCACATATTGTTCCAAGGTCCTTTATTGTTTTCTTAGAGACATTTGAAGAGGGAGTAAAATATGTTAGTAGCAATTTGTTGCAGAGTTTAAAGAAAATTTTAGGCACTGCTGTTCAAAAACAAGTGAGGTGGGAGTGGCCCTTTTATTTTTTCAACACACAAAAAGAGATGAACAAAGATCACTCATGGAATCATCTACTTTATTGGTTATATTGGAAAATGGAGTTCACCAAATGAATATATATCATATGTAAGTTAGATTAGGATATATAGGTATGAAAATAAGATCAGCACTATGAGTATCTTTCTATCTTTAGTTTCAAATTGTTTTGACAAAAAGGAAGGAAAATGAAATACAAAAACAAAGAAAAGAGGGCAGGTGAAAAGAAGTGGTACCCAAAAAAGAGTATTGTTGAAAGTCTGCAAGCCTAAATGTCACTCCTATTGAAAAAAGAGAGTCTTATTTATTCATTTAGCCTAATCATGATTGGAAATGTTTTAAATTTATGCGGATAGGTTAGTGAAAGAATATTCTCCAAACCATGTAAACTTGGCTTGTCAATAGATTATATTAGGAAAAGATGTTGGTTCCCGAAGCTTAAATCTGAACCAAATAAAAATGAGAGGGATGCATAACAAACTCTAAATTATTTGCCCTCAATAAAATCATATTGTTTAAACTTGGTTTGATCATGTTTTAAATTTCATGTTAGTAGGTTAGAGAATGAAAATCTGTCAAACAGCTTAACCTTGACAGATAAGTAGAGTAGGTAGAGAATAAGAGAGTTCATTAGCCTAATCTGAACTCTTGGATGACATAATGGTGGAAGTAGATAGTTTAATGCTTTCAAAAGAAAATAATGTCAAGGGTTTGGCAGTCCAAGTGCACCCAAAAGAAGAAAAAATGTTAGGAAAAATAAGATGGGTAGGTAGAACTGATATTGAAGCAATCATATATTTTCAGATTTTTGAGATCATAGCTTCAAGAGAACATCAGTAAATGAAGGAAGAGGGATATGCCAAGTAAAATTAAGGTACTATTATTCAAAACTCATAGATCTTAAATCTGAGGTTCTTGACACCTTCTGAAAAGGAGTTGCCCTCCCCAAGTGGAGCCACTATTAGTCATCAATAATTTTTACTATCTGTAGATGAATATAGATTGGTTCTAGATTTCTAAAAACAAATTTACTGAATATTGTGAGTTTTATAAATATCATTGCCTTCATTATCCTTATAGGAAAATTTTCACTATTCTATCAACCTTGTCGTTTCATGGTCATCTTGCCATTCCTAAAAAATCCTTATTGGATTGTGCCATTGATATCCATCCCTTTTTCCTACCTATGACCTCATTACTCTATTTTTCCCTTGCCCATAACCCACTTTACATATAGGGTTACCTATAAGTCTATTCCTTCCCATGTTCACCAGGTTCCTCAAGCATTTATGGTCTCAAAACTAACTTTGTAGGCTCTTTAGATAAATCAAGTACATTGGATTTTGGATCTTCAAGACACCACTTTATTAATACTCTGTTTTTACACTTGAAGACTCCAAGCCAATTTTCAGTCAAAGTCCAGGTCAAGGAATCATCCCACTAGGCCAATTAGGGTTTCATATGTTCCATGGTAAATCATTTGTGTTTTAGACGTATTGGAATGTTGAGACATGGTTATTCAAGAAAATATCTAAAAAGTTTCCAAAGAAGACTACCTTATCAAATTCAATGTCTACAAGAGGTAAATGTAAACTTTGAAACTTTTGCAGGAGTGTTGAAAGGTCTTGTTAGCACTCAAATCTACCTTAGGTTGAAATAAGGTAAAACTCAAGGCTACATCAAACCACGCTCAGCCTCGTAGCTAGCCCTACGAGGACAGGAGAGGGCTCTCTCCGGGTCTATATCGGCAAAAGGTCTTCAAAGGGGCTGAGATGACTTATAACGAATACTGATTTCAGGCTAGTAAAGAGATAGGAAAGTTTGATTTTAATTTTTTGGGTTTTTGTTGAAAAAATTGGAAAAACAATTTTGGGTCCGGGGATAAGGCCAGATCTTTGTAGAATTCGAGTTGGGGCAAGGTAGGCAGTAGACTTGATGCTTTTGATTGGGTATATGGATGGATCAAAATGACAAGGAGTTGAAGAGGGCAAGGAAGAACATGGATCCTCTCCAAACAGGTGAAAACATGTAAAACTAAACAAATTTAAAGGCAGAGCACTGTAAACAATGGATTCAACCTCATTTACTCATTTATTTAGTTTCAGAAGAATATGAAGGGAATGGCATACATTAAAAATGAAATAACTTACAATAAACCGAGAGAAAACACCATCAAGAACTGAAAGCCACAAGAATCCCAACAGGTGCTGCAAAACCTCTGATCTTTCCTTAGCCAAAATATGAAAAATATGTACAATAGTGTGCCAAAATCTTCCCAAGAGTCCAACCTATAGAAAGTCTCAGAAATTACATCATATATACTATCCTAACCCCTTCCCACACCTCTAGGGGTCGAATTCCTCCTTCTAGGAGCAGTTCCAACTAATTCTAAACAAGGAGCTAGAATATAGGCAGCCAAACAACTTGCCTCTAAAAGGAAGGAAACTGATTTCTTTCACTTGATTTTACTTTTTTAGGAGTGAATCATCTAGAATAGGTAAAAATGAGTCCAAGTTACATGCAAACCATAATATTACATCAAGATAACTCAAAAATTACATCCACAAGAAAAACTGGTCCAACTGGCCGAAATTCTGAGCTGGAAGGTGAAAAATTGACCAAAAATCTATATGAGTAGCGCGCCTGAGCTATATGAGTAGCGCACCTTTTAGCCTGGTTTTGGGGCACTTCCCGGCATCAAAATCAAGCTCATGATAGCTTTTTGGAAATATATGGATGTCTGCTATCCATCCCAAATGGAATTGTGCAATTTCGAGTTCATTTACCCTGTCAAAAGTCAAATCTTCTAACACTACTTCCTGCAGGTGCATCAATTCTCCTGAGGCAACGGTATTCTTGACATTTCTCCAAAACCATTATACCTGTGTAAAAAGTGAAGGATTTTTTCCTTCCTTGGCATTTTTTGTACAAAAACCTCTCTCAGTTTTCCAAAATTCATCTTTTATTGCTCTGAAACATCATTTGAGTGAAACTTATCCCGATGTGTGAAACAAGGAATTTTGTCGAAATGAAGTGAAATGAAGGGGATAAGGGGCTTCTAAATTCTTGGGGAAATTTTGGGAAGTAGGGAGGGATGTTAGGAAGCAGGGGAAAGTGGAATCTCAGATATTGAATGAGGGGAAGGGGTCCAAAAGGGAAAAACACAGGCCTAGCCTAGAAAATTGCCAAGTTGTGGCAAGAAACTAGGGTTTGTGCAAAAATGAGAAATTTGGGGGATCTCAGTGATGGGAAGTGTTTTATAAGGTGCATTAATGATAGGGGAAGGTGTATGAACATCAGGATACAAGTTTTTCTAATGATTTGACCATCCAAGAGAAATTACCTCCAAAACCCTAGGAGAGGGAAATAGACCTTACCTAGGCACATTTGAAGCATGAACAAGGTGTAAAATGACTCAATGGAACTTGACACGATGATGAAAACCCTCTGAATGATGGCACACTCAGCTGAATGGTGACATGGACTGACATTTGGAAAACTTTGAAAAGAGTGAAAACAAACCCTAGACCTAATGCCTAGTGACCAAATTTTGCTTGAAGACTCATTGAAATGAAAAAATTTGACCTTGACACCTTAAAATCACTTTGTAAGAGCATGTTTGATCACTAAAGGAAGGCTGCAAAGGCTGACACTAACATTGGCTCTAATGGGGATGGTAGCTCCTTGGAGGTGCCAAGAACTATAGATCTTTGGGAGAGCAGACAGTGCCTCCATCCATTGGGCGATGGAATCATTATTGCGAAGAAATGAAAAAAGACTGATGACTTAATTTATTTGACTAGAACTTGATTAAAACTTGACTCAAACCGACTAACTCAAGACCCGAACTTAAAACTTAAAACTTGATGGCAGTACATAACCGCCTGTGTTTCTTACAAGACAATATACCATCAAACTATATCATAATGCCAATGTAACCAATCAAGCAGATGCCTTCTTGATTGATTCTCCCGATCAGATCTCCTAGTCAACAATACAAACTGATAACTGGGCATCCAAAAACATAGCTGACCATGATCTCCTTCATCACTGAACCCTGCAATAATCACCTTCACTGCTAACTGTAACAAATCTGCCATTGGATCCTAAAAAACATGAAGATTTACCTCCTGCTGAAGAAACAAGGTGTCTTTCTCTCCTGATTCCGATCTGTCTTCATCATGTACTTCAGTAAAAGTATGCGCCTGGGCTTCAAAAGACTCTGAACAGGTAGATGAGCAGATCACCTCTTGTAAAAACATTTCAACACATGAAACATATGAAGAAGAAACTGAAAGGGAATCTTGAATGATCTGATCTTCTGTAGTCTGAAAATATGATAGGTCATCTTCGTATGATAGGACAACTGGATTTTCATTAGCAATCATAAGGAAAGAAACTTCAGCTGATTCTTGATGCTCAAACATGATATCTCTATCATCTACCATAAATTCATCCAAAGGAATTGTTTCACTTACTTGAATGAAGATCCCATCTTGTTTTTCATGAACTGACTGAATGGCTTCTTTCTGAAGGCTGTGTTCTAATGAACTGAAAAAATTTGAATCCATACCTTTGTTTTCTTCTTTCCAGATGATCTCAACAGCAGAATTCTCCTTGATGGGTTTCAGCACAAGATATGCTTGGTCATCACAATCTGAATGTAGGTCTGAAATAGCTGGCTGGTCATTATCACAATCTGAAACTGAAACTTGAGTTCCCGGCATGCTGTCTTCTTCTGTGGGCAGATCTGAAATGACACTTTCTCTTTCATCACTTTCAGCCATATAGACCTCTTCAACCGGCTGATCTATAAAGCTTCTTACAAAACTGTCCTCCTTTTCAGAAAAGGAAGAAGTTTCACCATCACCTTCTTAACCATGTGCACACTGCAAATCTGCGTTAACTTGAGCTGTAACATGACCTTTCAATAGTTGATCTATCTCGTCTTCAGATAGAGGAGATAATACCCTTTGTTTTCTTTTGCTCAAATAGTGATTGTCTTCATTGATTTCAAGTGAAGGAGTATACAAATTTTCCTCATACTGCTGATCCATTTCATGTAATTCCTGTTCACTGTCAACATGCAAAATGGCTTCATTTTCCACCGCACTAAGATCTTGATCCTGCTGCAAATTTTCATGATCGTCTTTAAACTGCTGAAATGGATTTTCATACAGGGCTTCCATGATCTCATCATCCATGAAATTATCATCTTCATAATATTTCTCAAGGCTTTCAATAAAAGTAGAAGCATGTTTGCAACAGTCATGAACTAAATTTAATGATGGATAAGATACTTGATATCTTTCAATGAACATGGCATGAAAATCCTTTAAACAATAAATATAGGCCAGCGGAAAATTTTCATACCAAGACTGAGCTTCACCTTCCAGAGTGGCTAGGAATATCTTCATCAAGAAATCTTCAGGAAAATCCACTTTCAACTTGCGAATATGCATGTGAAATCTAACCAGATGTAAAGTAGCGTCTTTCTTACCATCATCGTTAAACGTAGGCAGATTCCTTGACCAATCTACCTTGGGCATCTTATTCGGAAAACTTGGAATGTGGTCTCGGCTCATGGGAGCATATCTTCTCGCAATCCGGTCCATCTTGACAATGTTGAAGCTACTGATCTCCCTGTAGTGAATTCACCATGAGGCATCGATTTCTGGATTGTTCAGTGAATGAAGTCGCTAGGTGAATGATTTCAGCCTTACGGTGTCTGATCGTTGTTCACCATCAACGATTAGATCTGAACTTGATACACTTACTAGGGCAATTCGCAAATCAAGGGGCACACTCACAAGCTAAACCGGAGATCGACTGAAGCAACATTTATCTACTATGCACTCGCAGAGCAAGAGAAATTCGAAGGCTACCTGGCGTGACTTCAGACTCCGTCTATAGCAAATGACAGTAATAAGAAAATTTCTTCCCCAGTATGGTCACCACTATGTTAGCGCTCAAATCTACCTTAGGCTGAAATAAGGTAAAACTCAAGGCTACATCAAACCACGCTCAGCCTCGTAGCTAGCCCTATGAGGACAAGAGAGGGCTCTCTCCGGGTCTATCTCGGCAAAAGGTCTTCAAAGGGGCTGAGATGACTTATAAAGACTAATGATTTTAGGCTAGTAAAGAGATAGGAAAGTTTGATTTTGATTTTTTGGGTTTTTGTTGAAAAAATGGGAAAAACAATTTTGGGTCCGGGGATAAGGCCAGATATTTGCAGAATTCGAGTTGGGGCAAGGTAGGCAGTAGTCTTGATGCTTTTGATCAGGTGTATGGATGGATCATAACGAAAAGGAGCTGAAGAGGGCAAGGAGGAACATGGACCTATCCAAACAGGCGAAAACATGTAAAACTAAACAAATTTAAAGGCAGAGCACTGAAACAATGGATTCAACCTCATTTACTCATTCATTTAGTTTCAGAAGCATATGAAGGGAATGGCATACATTAAACATGAAATAAATTACAATAAAATTAGAGAAAACACCATCAAGAACTGAAAGCCACAAGAATCCCAACAGGTGCTGCAAAATCTCTGATCTTTCCTTAGCCAAAATATGAAAAATATGTACAATAGTGTGCCAAAATCTTCCCAAGAGTCCAACCTGTAGAATGTCTCAAAAATTACATCATATAGACTATCCTAACCCCTTCCCACACATCTAGGGGTCGAATTCCTCCTTCTAGGAGCAGTTCCAACTAATTCTAAACAAGGAGCTAGAATATAGGCAGCCAAACAACTTGCCTCTAAAAGGAAGGAAACTGATTCTTTGACTTGATTTTCACTTTTTTGGGAGTAAATCTTCTAGAATAGGTAAAAGTGAGTCAAATTTACATTACAAACACAAAATTACATCAAGACAACTCAAAAATTACTTCCACAATCAAAACTGGTCCAACTGGCCAAAATCTTGAGCTAGAAAATGAAAAATCAGCGAAAAATCTATATGAGTAGCGCGCCTGAGCTATATGAGTAGCGCGCCTTTCAGCCTGCTTTTGGAGCACTTCTCGGCATCAAAATCAATCTCATGATAGCTTTTTGGAAAGCCCTAGATGTCTGATATCCAGCCGAAGTGGAATTTCCCAATTTGGAGCTCATTTTCCCCTCCAAAACTTCATCCTCCCACAAGTACTTCCTACTGCTGAAAAAGGTGGCAGAATGGTGATTTTCATGGTGTTTTGACCCCTTTGATCATCCAGAATTTGGTGAAATGCTTTTGCTTTACTGGAGAATGCATAAATTTCCATGAAAAATCCAAAAATATAGAGTTTTCCTCCAGCAAGTGTCCCAATCAAAATCGAGCGCGTTGACGCGCTACTCGTATGGCTGAAAAATCTGTTTTGAGACCAAAATTTTTCAAAATGACAAAAATTTCTCCAAATTTGCTCAAATTTGGAGCGAAGACCCTCCATCATGTATCATTCCCAGCCAACAAAGCCTCGGCCAAAATCCAGAGTGGATCATGTGTTTCAGGACGTTTCAGTATCCTCCTGGTGCATGCAGTTTCAGTAGTGAAAGCACTGTCTCTGTTGTGATGTGTCGGTCTCTGTCATGGTGTCACAATGTGTATGAAAAGTATGCTGATATGGTTATGATGAAAACAAGAGTTTGGTATATGCTCCAATGTCAGATGTGTCACATATATGTCAAGGTGCTATAGGAAATATCACAATGGGAAAAGCACTGTCACAAGGAGTTTGAATGGAAAATAGCCACTCCTTGACTACATGGGGATTTGACACATGAATAGGAATGAGTGTAGTGGAGTGTAGGTCAATATAAATAGCCCTTGCAGTGTTTGACAATGTCAATGGAGGATGTGGACAAGTGAAAATGGGACTCATAGCTTTTTGACTAATGACATGGAACTAACATTGTTCTGCTGCTAGTTTTCTTTTCATAGCTTTTGTTTAACTTCAATATTGCCTGCTCATTTCGCTTGTTTATTTACTCGCAGTTAAAATTTAGATATACACCGCTTCATAGCATCTTCGCTTGTTCTCCGAAAAGCCACAACTGGATCAAGATGGTGAGGGACCGTATTATGAAATGTGTAGTTTAGCCTTAGTTTATTTTCTCGCAAACTCAGATATATTAAGCCGCTCATAGCATCTTCAACAGCCCGAAAGCCACAAATGGACCGATGGTGAGGGATTGCATTATGAAATGTGTAGTTTAGTATTATTTCTTTTCTCAAATTTAGATATATTAAATCATGCATGACATCTTCTCGGTTGCCTCCGAAAGCAGCTGGATCGATGGTGAGGGATTGAATCATGAGTGTATGGTTTAGTATTAGTTTACTTTCTGCAAATTAAATATCAGTTACTCAAATTGTCTATGATTACTTCCGAAAATCATAGCTGGACTAATGATGAAGGATCAGAAGATAAATTGATGTAATCTGATTTAGATTTATTTTGTTGCAATTTTGAATTTCCTTAAGCATAGTTTCTTTTTTGTTTAGTCAGCAGGAAGAATAGTTTGGTTTTCATGCTCACTAGTTCACTGTTTTGATTTATTAGATTAGCAAGACCTTTTCATTTCAGCATTTTCATTTTCTCAAGTCTTGCCATTGTAAATTTCAATTTTGCTTTTTTAAAAAGTTTCAAGTTGGTAAAACATTATAAAGGACATCATTGCCTTGAATATCCATAACCATACTTGTCTTTTAGAATTTCATAAAAATCCAAAAACGACAAAAAGTAAGAGATAGGTTATCTTGCACATATAGTGCGCCACACTTCGTCAGTTTACGAATCCCTGGTTGATAATTTATGTTAGCAATTTAGGACACACTAAATTGACCAAACAACAAACTGATGATGTAATGGCAAAGAAAGGGTGTGAGGATGATGTAAATAATGAGCAGGGGCGCCACAGACAATATAGGCATGAGCATATATATCAACCACACAAGTTTGCAAACCCTGCACAAGACTATCAACATATCTTTCAAAACCCTAAGAAATGAATTTGAAATAAACATAGGGTTTACACATTTCTCCTCATCAAATACTTGTTTCCCCACTTTGAAAACACCACAATCATGTTCAAAAATCACTTAACAATCGTGAAGAACCTACTTGCAAGCCGATTGAGGCGTTTTGCATGAAACTGGACGCAAGGGCAAAAAATTTGGCTTTGAGACTATATGCGTAGCGCTCTTACCCAGTGCGTAGCGTGCTGCATGTGCGTAGCGCGCTTGTAAATTTACACAGGCTGGGGAGGCCCAACGCGTAGCGCGCCTCTTATGCGTAGCGCGCCTTCTCCGAGCGTAGCGCGCACCTCCAGCTCCGGTCCACAGCTTTGTAAAACACGTTTTCGGCCCTCAACTTCACCAATTCGAACTCTGCCTTGAAAATTTGTGCAAATGAATTGTCTTCCATGGCTTATATGTGTAGAAAAATATCTCATAAAATCATATTTGATTTTAAATTTTCTCCATAACCCACTTTTATAATGTTCGGCACTTTGTCATTTGATCACTTAAAACAATGTTGTCCTTTGGCTTTTCCTTGCTTTTTCTGAGTCTTGGACTGATGACACTTGGTTGTTTTTTGCAGGGATTTGGCATTTGGCTTTGGCAAAGATCAGAGGCTTGCTCTGGAACTTCTCATGGTGAAACAAATACAATTATCACAAAAAATGAAATTTGACAATTTCTAGTTCCAAAACAGAGTTTTGGACTAGAAATGTCTTCAAATGTTTTTTGAGAATAAAAATATGAAATGAGAATCTTTTGAAACCAACCTCATGGCCTGCGGGCTTTTATCACATGTATGCAAAGACTAAAAACCCTAGACTCTAGGACTAAAGACTTTTTTTTGACAAAAATAATTATTCATGACCATAAATGATGTGACCTGAACTTCAGTGATTTTTGAGGAATTTTAATTAGCCCTGCAGGTACAATCATGAGGAAACACAAGAAGACCAGACCCTCTCGTTAGCCAATGGCATGCCCCTAGCGAAATGCAACAAAGTGGAACGAGCGAGACACCTAAGAATGATATGCAAAAAGCAAAATGATCTCTGACGGAGGGCTGTAAGGACCAACTCTAACATGGTCTAAGATAAGTGTCGTATCAAGTAAGAATATATCAGCAAGTGTTGTTGACAGGGAGAATACACTTGTTCAGAACATGATTTCTCTTCTGCATAAATTCCCTATAGGATAACAGGGAGAATGTTAATGGTACCAAGAAAGTCGCAGTAGAGGCTCATTGCTGAAGACGCTGAAGACAACGATCCTTGAAGACGTCGTGGAAGACCTCTGTAATGAAAAAAATAGATTAAAACCAAATTAAAAAAAAAAACAACAAGAAAAAAATTACAGAAATTTAAAATTTGGAATATCTTACCTCCTCGGCGCGACACAAATCAACAAAACTCCCACGGCGCAATAGTAAATGAGCTTAATTCGTGTGGTCAACAGTGAATTGGCGGGAAATAAATGAGTGCACGGGACAACAGTAAATCAGCGGAACAAAAATGAGCGCACGAGACAACAACGAATCAACGGGACATAAATGAGCGCGCAAGACAACGACGGATCAGCGGGATAGAACTGAGCGCATGAGACAACATCGAATTAGTGGGATAGAATTGAGCGCGCGAGAATCAGTGGGACAGAACTAAGCGCGTAAGAATCATCGGGACAGAAATAAGCGGCAATAAATGTGAATAGAAACCCGGAATAGTTTGCGGGCGATATATTTATAAAATACTAGTTCGGTCGAACTAAAAGTTCAGTCAAACTTTTAGTTCAGCCAAACTTTGTTTGCTATTTTTCCAAACTCAGGTGAAAAATCTGTTTTCCATTGTCGTCAATACGTTGTCAATGTAAACGACAAAAGAAGTTCGGCTGAACTAAATTCAATAGTTCGGCCGAACTCCTGAATTTTTCGGCTGAACTATGACAAGAGTTCAGCCGAACTATGGAGGAAAACAATTTCCTGCCTCGAATTCTCACAAAAGTGTTACCCATCTTCGCATTTTCACCCATAAGTTAAACATATATACAAACATGTAACAAGGTTATTTACCATGGAGATTCACCCTCACTTCATCGTGAAGATTTTGAATCTGTAAATAGAATTTATTATAATACCATAGGATGATACCATGGATTGTCCATACCACATGTTCAAATAACCATAACTCATTTCATATGATTTTTTTTTAATTGATAAATTTAATTAAAAGGGGAAAATGGCATAACTACTTTGGAGATAAATATTAGCACTTGATTTTTTAATACTATTAAATGTATTCTAGAATATTCGATGGAGGTTATACGTACCATCTGTTGAGAAATCACTAGGGAAACAAATTAGGGTTGATTTCTCTTTATTTGATAATTTCTTGTTTATATGTGTTGGATTCTTATTACTGTTATTATGTTCACTTCATCAAACAATTATCAAAACCAAAAATCATGAAAATCACAAGTGACAATGAACACAAGATATAGGCTCCAACCTAGGAAAAACTCCACAAGGGGTAAAACCTAACCAAAATCTCTTCTTATAGAATTAGATTAAATTGAGAAATCCAATACCCAAAAAACAGACCAAGACTTCCCACAAGATCCAAGTCATCCCTCCTTCTAAACTCTTCCAACAGACCAAAGTCAACTCAAGTCAATGGTGGTCAACTCTTCCTAAAATATGGTCAAACCAGAATTTTTTCAACCTGTAATTACTTCTAAATTTTTTTTCACGCATGTGATAGAAACTAGGGCATAATTTTTCATATGTGGTATATTTTTCTTCCTCCTTGACTTTTTCTCTCTCTCCTTTTACTTTTTCTATTTTTCCTTGATTGTTTCATTGGTTTTCTCTCTCTTCTTGGCACATAAGTCAAAGTTTATTTCTTTCCTTCATGAGGTTGAACTACACTATATATATACACATCCAAGAGGTTGAATGAGTCCCTTCTAGGGCCAACTTGGTCATGTGTGGACAAATTTGATCTTTCGACTCAAACACATTTATTTTTATTTCTTCTTTCAAAAGAATAAATGGGACTTGACTTAAGTAGGATATATTTGACTGACGATAAATATTCTTTTGACTCTATAAACCATAGAAGCATGAAAAAAATTCTTGACTAATGAAATAATAATAATAATAATAATAAATTCCTTTTCCCCTTTTGTCTTTTACATTAAACATATAATGACATAATTACAATGATAATTATGAAGATCAAACCTATTTACATTTTCCAACACTCCCTTTTAACTAGGGAGGTATTAATAATTACACACCATGATACAAGGATACTCTCAAATTAAAATATTCTCATAAGAAAAGTTTGGATTGATAAGCCACCATCAAACATCAACATCATAACCAACATTATCAATTTTCAATATATCAAGGCCTTGAATAACAAGCTCTAACTCTCCACTATATTAGAGCATAATGTTGGGAGACATACATTTTGACACCACCACCACCACCTCTCAAGGCACATACCCCATCTATAGGTTCACCAAGTATGTCCTTAAAGGTCTAGTATTATCTTGGATTCCTAATCCTCAAATAATATTGGTCCTCTTTAACTACTCTTATCTTGGATACCTTGTCCTATCCTCAAATATTATGAGTCCAAAAGACTACTCCTATCTTAGATTACAAATCCTAAAGAAGTATTGGTCCATAGATGCTTATCCAACCCTCCATTATACTTACCAATGACTTCACTAGACTTACAATTGTTAGTCCTGGCCTAATGCATGACACATGGAGAATACAGTGTCCATCATCACTTGCTCTCATTTAGGGAAGAGATTCCTACTCCCTCTCAAATAGGGAGACATAATCACAAGACTTAGCTTGTCTCAATCATTAACTACCTTTTCTTCAATGGAGATATAGTAGTATTTGTAGGGCTCCTTTCTCTCATTACATCATTCTTGAGCTTTGACCTTCCTAGATATCAAACATTTTTCTGGAGCCAAACTCTTTCACAATGTGAAAGGGTTATTTCCTTTATCCTTTTTCTAGCCATCAGTAGTGTCTTTGTCATCAAAATTATATCATAAACCAATCAATGTAGAGAAAATAATAATTCTTCCTATCTTTCATGGGGAAGTGAACTCCTTCTATATTAGTTTCGAATCCATTATACCATTAAGTGTCCAATGAAATATCTCATGACTTTCTGTATGAACTTGCTACTTTTTATGTATTTATTGTGTACACATATTTTCCATATATTCTTCCTGGAAATCATAGCATATCCCAAACCTCTTTCATTATCATATGAATTTCCAAAACAAGTAATGCTTCTTCAAATTTTAAACTGTAACATCATTCAAACTATTTCATGCTTTTGGTTCCCTATGAAGCTTTCATTACTATCCTCATTACATTATACCAATGACAAATTGGATGTTGGTGAACATATGTTCTACCCATTGGTCATGCTACTAAATATCAAACAATCATATGGAAGAGTCCTGACAAGACATATCATGCTTCATGATTTTCAAGTATATTTCTAATTGATATTTATCCCACTCTTCCTTTCAACTTCATTTGAAGATATAAGTCTTCTTTCCTTCTAAACAAACTGCTTCATTAAATTTATTTTAAAATGATGTCTATAATAATATTCCTTCCCTAATATGAAAAAATATCCAATTATACCTTCATGCTGCTACTAGACTATCTTCGTCCCTTCAAACTTAGATTGCTTTGATACTAGCTTCCATGATATTCTAGTGGAATATAGTCCTACCATGTCAATTATGATTCTTACATACACAAAATAAACTTCTATAATGATGGTTTTGTTACTATAGAGGATCCCTGTGATCCTTTTGTGCTAAATGAATGTTTCTAAATCAACATAATACAATGTAGTTGTTGCATTAACCGGGAAGTGCTATATGATCCAAATCCTTTTATCCTTGTATTTCTGCATTCTTATATGATTTCTTCTAATAAAATGCAACTGACTATGTCGACTCTAATTCTTCCAATACTATATCCTTTTTCCATGATGTCATATTTTGAAAAAATCCAAGACTCTTCTACAAATGTAACTGCATATGTTTCTCTAACTTCCATTTTCTAATGAAAGAGAAAATAAATTGCTAATATACTTGGTAGTGGTAGATATCTTCAATAATAAAGATCCTTATGGTCGTTATTCTTCAATTTGTTTTGAAGTTCTTCATTTTCTTCAATAATGTAATCTCCACTTCTTTTCTTCCTCTTATTATTCTTTCTGTTTTGAGGAAAAATATCTTCTAAAGTGTCCATACTCATTTCACCCAAAGCATTGTACTTTGGACATGTATCGAACTCCACATGGTTGATTATTGTTATTGTTGTTGTGTTTTTAACAAGGTTCAGATCTTCCAAATATTCTAAACTCCTTGTTTGATATGGCAACAAAAGCTCAAGACTTTTCATTATTAGGTTCAATGTCATCCTTCGATTTCAATCTTGTTTCTTCTAGAATACACAAATCCCATACCTCATCTAAGTTTGGATTCTCCTTTCTTGAATAGATGTGGGTCACAAAACTACTCCAATTTTAAGGTAGATAATTAAGTACAAAAGTATTTAATTAAGAGTTAGATATGACTTATCCAAGCCCTTGTATTTAATTATGATATTTTTACAAGGTATGAGTCCAATTCTTCATCTTTTGAAAACCTTGTTTTGTAAAATTGATTTCTTAAATATATTTTATGACCTCTAGTACTGACAACATATAGTTTTACCGAATTGTCATAGATTCCTTCGGATGTGATCAAATATGAAACAAAAGGGATAAGATGATATTTTATCGAATCAAAGAGAATTATTTGAGCCCTAACTTCTCCTTTATTGTACTTGGCCAATTCTTCAGTCTTACCTTTATTTGGTACTACAACATTTCCTAGAACATGATCCATCACTTCATTTTCTATGAGAACCAAGTCAATTATCTTCTTCCATGCTTGGAAGTTTGATTGCCCATCGAGTTTGTTTCCTTCCTTACAAAATGAAGTCATCTAATTTGAGGATTGAGACATGGAGTGTAATAAAGTACTTACTTGTCAAAAGAGTGAGATGGTTGAATGAAGATGATGCCTTCAAATATCTTGATGCTCCCAAGATTCGTCAAATATATCCTTAAATGGTGACTTATAGAATGGTTTTCATAATAGTATCTTCAAATTTCTTTAATGATGAATAATGATACTTTCAAGAGTGTGGATGTTGCTCCCCAGAATCTTGATTCCTTTGGAGTGATGACTTCTATAGATATGCCTTCTGATATGAGTGATGATCAAAGAGATTTCAAAAGAGAGAGATTGGTAAGATGATCTTCTTCAAAATGATGATGAGTAATCAAGAGCCTCCAATGATAGAGAGTGAGTGATGTATAGTTGATTCAAAAGTCCTTCTTCAATATGAATTATGGTCTTTGAGTCTTATTCTTCCTTAGGTACTTTGAAAATCATGTCCTCCAAAGTAGCTTAGATTAAAGTTGTATAAATGTCTTCCACTTTTCCAACAAAAGTGACCTTCAAGTTACCTTCTCTTTCACCTTAGCTCTAATATCATATTTAGAAATCACTTGGGAAGAAAATTAGGGTTGAATTATATTATTTGATAATTTATTGTGAATATGTGTTTGCTTATTATTAATTTTATTATGTTCTCTTCATCAAAAAATTATCAAAAACATAAATCATGAAGATCACAAGAGACAATGAATAAAATATATATGCTCCAAGCAAGGAAAAACCCCACAAGGGGGAAAACCAAATAAAATTATCTTCTTATAGAATTAGATCAAATTGAGAAATCCAAGATCCAAAAACCAAGACCAAGACTTCCCACAAGATCCAAATCAAACCTCCTTCTAAACTCTTTCAACAAGTTAAAATTAACTCAAGGCAATAATGGTCAACTCTTCCTCAAATATGGTCAAAATTGAAATTTTTGGACTTTTAATTAATTTTAAAATTTTTATTCCCTGTAGAAGCCTAAAATATTTCTCGCATGACAAAAAATAGGGAGAATTTCACATGTTTGGCATATTTTTCTTCCTCTTTGACGTTCACACTCTCTCCTTTGAATTTTGGTTTTTTTTTCCTTGACTTTTTCATTGTTTTTTTCTCCCTTCTTGGCATAGAAATCAATTTTTCTTTATTTTCTTCAAATGAGTTCAAAATGCACTATATATATATACACATCCAGGAGTTCAAACAGGTCTCTTTCAGGACCAACCTTTCCAGGCATGGTTGACTTGGTCGTATGGGGACAAAATTGATCCTTTTGACTCAAATAAATTTCTTTTTATTTCTTCTTTCAAAATTCCAAATGGGACTTGACATAAGTACAATCGACTTGGCTCATGAAAAGTTTTAGTTTTTCTCATTCAACCCTAGAAGCATGAGAAGCATGCTTGATTAATGAGGTAATAATAATAAATTAATTTTATTCTTTTATTTTTATATGGAATATATAATGACATAAGTACAATGTGAGTTATGAAGACTTAACATAGCTACATTTTCCAATACCATCCACCCTTGATTTTTGAATACTACTAAAAATATTCTAGAATTTTCCACAGAGGTTATCCCTACCATCCACCTAATAACTATTGACAACTAAATTAAAATTCTAGAACTCCTATTAGAAAATAGGCATGCTTATTGGCATAATAACTGGGGCATCCATAGCCATGAGGGTTAGCTTAATATTTATCTTTTTGTTAAAGAATATTTTCTATTGAGAAGGACAGGATTAATTCCCTTGACATCCTCAAAGGGTTCATTATATATCTCACATAGCTAAATTTTGAAAATCATAAAAATAACTAAATTTAACTTTACTTTAAATTATTATAACTATTAATTGTAAAATCATCTGAGATTATGCAGGAATGAAATAAAATATGGAAATATACATAAACAAAAAGATGTAACAGAAAATAAACTTCATTTCATTAATATCACATAACTGAAATATACTTACAGACAGAATGGAAATAAACTAGCTAGGGCACTGGTAAATTATCTCTCAGAAGAGATGTGATGGCTACATGCCTCTGAATTGTGATATGATGAGGCTCAAAGGCCTATTTATTATTGAGAAATAATGTTAAACCCTAAACATCCAAAAACCTAACCCTAGGAGATGAAACACCGAACTATGGGCCCTGTTGGGGTAAATTGGTACATCAATTTCTGGGGTCGTAACTTTTCCATACGATCTTCATTTGATGTGCATGATACCTCATTAGAAAGATCTATTCGAGGCATACAACTAATGACAAAGAATATTGAGTCTTTAACTCATATTATTCTGGAGGTTGTTTCTCCAAAAAACGTCATTTAGGGATTCAAAATGGCTCCGGAAGTTGAGGACCCAAAAAATTTCCAAAAATAGTAAATTATGCTATAATTAAGGAAACATAAAAACTGAAAGAAACAATGGTGGAGGTCCAAGTGGAATAGGCGAGTAGCCACCAATATCCACCTCAATATTTTCTCACCACTTAGGAAGCAATGGTCCCCATTGCGTTGAGTTCCTCCATTAGATGAGGAAACTTTTACTGAACTTGGTCCCTACTGAGCCACTTACCATGATGAAGGAGTTGGTCTGCTTTTTACAAATCGATATAGCTAGATCCTCTGCTGGTGAGTGTCCTCGATCTATGTTTACATGATCCGATCATTTGTGGCTTGTTCCATGCAGTCTGGGTTTAACTCTGTTGGTGTGAGTTGTTTAGCCATGTCAGATGTGTCTAGTAGAGGTGGAAAGTAGGGTCGAAGGTGGTCCACATTGAACATTGGGTGAAAAACAAGGAATGGTGGAATACTGAGCTAGAAGGCATTGTCCCCTACAGCCTTGGTGATGGCGTATGACCCATATCAGAGTGATCGAAGCTTGCGGTGGGGTCTAGTGAGGCACTCCTTCTCCAAATGTAGCCACAGTTTGTCGCCCACCTGGAACTGGTGTGGAACTTGATGTTGATCATGTCGTTGCTTGTACTTAGCATTGGCTCGGTGTAATATTTCATCAAACTATTGGCGGATGTGCTGAATGCGCTCAATGAATTTTTTTTCCTTGTCAACTTTAGACTAGACATGAGCCGAATCGGCCCGAGTAGCTGCAAATGGCATGGCTACATCAATGGGACATATTGGCTAGAATCCCAAGCCTACCTGAAAGGGGTTGTGACCGGTTGAGCTATGGAAGGCCCGGTTATAGATGTGTTGTAGATAAGGGAGGCTATCATCTTGTTTGCATGTATTCTTTTAGTTGTAGATTCGCAGAATGTGTACGATCATCTTGTTGACGACCTTTGTCTAGTCATCAGTTTGGGGATGGAAAGTTGTGGACTTGGTGAGCTTGGTGTCTAGTATTGACTAGAGGTTGGAACAAAATGTACTAAGGAAACTGCTATCCTAATCTAAGATGATATACTGTGGGATCCCAAAGTGTACCCACAATCATTCAAAGAAGAGTTTAGTAGTGGCTTATGTAGTGATATTCTTCTTGTAAGCCACCATAATGGTCATCTTTGGGAATCTGTCAACGACCACAAAAACATAGTTGTTTCCATGCTTAGTAGAAGGAAGGCTCGACATGTAGTCCATGGAGATGGATTCCCAAGGTCGACTAGGGGTAGGTAGGCAACGCAGTATGGAGGTGTTTCTTCTTAATGGTCGGTTTAGAAATGGTGTAGGTAGTGTAGATCTGATGTACTTCTTGACATCCTATCAAACGTTCTGCTAATAGAAATAATTTTGTAGTACTACCACTGTTTTCTTCACCCCAAAATTCCAAGAGACCCGACTGTAGTGTGTTTACCAAATAATCTTGGCATGCTCACTTGAAGGAGCACAAAGGTTTCCCAGGTGACATAACAATGCATCCTGAAGGTGAAATTTTGGAACTTGGTTACCCTCCAAGAGTGTATTGTATGTGTGGCTGGATTCTGGATTGCTCTTGTAGAGAAGTATTCAATCAGAAGTTTCGTGCCCACAAGAGTTTAGCACGGTGGTAAGCACCACGATTGGTGGTCGGCTGAGGCAGTCTGCAATATTATTGGTGCTTCCCTTCTTATACTTGATGTTCAAATGAAACTATTGCAGATATGTGGACCACTTCTAATGGGGATATTTCAATAAGTTCCCTTATGTCTGTATGAAATTTAGGGGTCAGTGGTCTGTGTGGATGACTGTTTCCTCCCCCAAAATGTAATGCTTCCATTGTCTGCAAGCTTGCACAATGGAATACATCTCTTTATCATAAGTGGGATACTTTCAGACTGTGTTAGAAAGTTTCTTACTGTGATATGCCACTGGATGCCCCTGTTGAGTAAGAATTATCCAAATAGCATTGTCAGAAGCATTTGTCTCGATCTCAAATGGTTTTTGCAATTCTGGTAATGTGAGCACTAGGGCAGAGCAGAGGCAATGTTTCAACTCTATAAACACATTTTGTTGAGATTCAGAAAAAAATAATTTGGCTTTCACTCCTCCGTTGGCGACTTGACTCAAGGGCCAAGTGATATGAGAGAATCCCAACACGAACCGACGGTAGAAATTAGCAACACCCAGAAATATGGGGAGCTCTATTAGAGTGGTTGGGGCTGATCAATCATGAATGACTTAGATCTTGGCTGGATCCACATGCACCCTCACTCATCAATAATGTATCCTAGATAATGAACTTGGGTCATGCCAAAAGTGCGCTTCTCCAAATTGGCACACAACTTTTGTTGAGACAGTGTTTGGAGGACCTATCAAACATGATGGTGGTGATATTCCTAAGTCTGGCTGAATATCAGGATGTCATCAAAGTACACTACTACAAATGAGTTGGTGAATGGCCACAAGAGGTCATTTATCAACCTCATGAAGGTTGCAGGAGTACTGATGAACCCAAAAGGCATGACCAGCCATTCGAACAAGCCCTCATTTTCTTTGAAGGAAATCATCCACACATCAGAGGGTTTGATTGGTACTAGGTGATACCTAGAATTTAAGTCGATCTTGCTGAAATATTTCCTCCCCTTGAGTTGGTCCATAAGGTCATCAATCCGTGGGATCAGATACCTATTTCGGACAATGATCTTGCTCAGCGCATGATAGTTAATACAAACTCTCCAAGTCCCATCCTTCTTCTACACTAACATGATCGGGCTCCCACAGGGCAATGAACTCGGCTGAATGTGACCTTTCTAAAGAAGCTCCTAAATTTTCCTCTTGATTTCATCGTTCTCCATAATAGAGCGCCAATAGATTGGTCCATTGGGAAGCGACACACTTGGGGTCAGATCGATGGGGTGCTTAACCTGACAGTGCAAATGCACACCTATGGGTGAGGTGAAGATGTCCCCGTACTCCTCCACAACCTTGTCCATTTGTTGTTTTCATGCAAAGGAGCCCTATCTAGAGGTCGTAGCCACTGTCTTTTTCTCGCCCGAAGGCGAGATCATCAGGAAAAAAAATTTCTCATTTTTGTAAATGAGCTTACTGCATTGTTTTGAAGTAACCAAAGAGATGGTGACAGGCGGTGCTACCTCCAGTATCCTATACAACTTATTTCCCAAACTAACAATAACAGTGCATGGTTGGGACTCATACAAAACATGTCACTTCCACAAGTATGGTTGGCATAATAATACATCACAAATAATAAGAGGGGAAATTTCATATAATACCGCATATGTGAAGGGCTTGATGTTGTAAGGAAGGTGACACTGTTGGCTGACGCGAAGATCCCGCCCTTGGTGAAGCCACCCAATGGTGTATGGTTGTGGGTGTGCTGTTGTCAGCAAGCTCAACTGCTTCACGACCTCTACTTAAATGAGGTTCTTTTGGTTCCCACTGTCGATAATGAACTACTGCGAGGAACCCTCTACCCACATCTGGGAATGGAAGAGGCACTTTTCCTCCTTTGGATATTCTGGTTCCTCCTTTTGGATCTTTGTGGTGGCAACTGTGGCGTTGGGCTCTGCATCAATAATTTGATTCCCTTTCTCACTCCCCTTGTCGGGCTCTGATTCATAATTGGAGCATGCATCCAATTCGGAAGCCTTCATCTCATCCACCAATGATTTCTTGGCCCAACACTCACTTGTGTTGTGAGTGGATCTCTTATGAAACTCAGACCACTTTCCCATGTCCTTCTTTGGCTTCGCGGTGTTGTTCTTTGCTTGCAGCTTTGGCGGGATATCCTGGGTCGCCCCGCCTTGGCTTTGTCCTTTGTTCTGCAATTTGGGGGCACCTTTCCCTTGCTTCTAATTTGCAGATCCAAAGTCTAGCTTCTTCTATTTGAACTTTTTCTCAATCTTGACAACATACCGATATGCTGCATCAGGCGATGAGATGTCGAGGAACTACATTTCCTCCTAAATGTATCTGTGCAGAAAACTGTGATACTTCAACATCAAATGTTTCTCTGAATATTTAATACCCAATTTTGTGTGCAAGGTATGGCCCAGATTCATCATCTAATGCACATCTTGATCCTTTTATTGCCACAGTGTAGTCCATTGTATGTACTTTTCTACATAACTCCTCATGGGATAATATTGTTCCTTGATGGCATCTCGAAAATAATTCCAAGTGGGCATGACCGAAAACATAGAGGGTTCCCTCTCTTCCTTTTCATCACAATAGGTTTCCCACCAATCCTTGACATGGGGGGAGGCCTTGAGGAGTGCAAAATTAATCTTTTCTTGGTTGAAAAAGTCATAAACCGAGAAATACCCTTCTAATAGATTCAATCATCTATCTACGACGTTTTCATCTATTTGGCCCTCTAATATGGGAATGTAAAAGTTTAATTGTACCTTAAAAGGAGTTACACCACTACATTGGTTTCTGGATGTAGATGTGTCGTTGATGGGTAGTTGGTTAAGAATCTGGGA
Source organism: Pinus albicaulis (assembly GCA_034641835.2). NCBI lineage: Eukaryota > Viridiplantae > Streptophyta > Pinopsida > Pinales > Pinaceae > Pinus > Pinus albicaulis. The sequence continues at coordinate 47,558 of JAXQQM020070767.1, read as the reverse complement.
ATTTTTTTCCATCATCACGTTCCTTTGTTTCTCGAGGGCCTCGTTGACCAATATTTTGATAGGATATTCTGCTCCCTTGTCTTTCTTTTTGTCCCCCATGGGCGACCGTCGAGGTTTGTGAGGCTGATCTTACAAAGGTTCAACTAGATCAAGCCCTAACTCCTTATACCCCAACCTTGTTGGGGACATGCAAATAAGGATTGAGAAAGAGCAGACCACTCTGATATCACTTTTCTGGACTTATGAAGGAACACAATAAAATACAGAAATATACATAAACACAGAGAAGCAGTAGAAAATAAACTTCGTTTCATTAATATCACATAACTGAAATATGCTTACAGAGAAAATTGAAATAAATTAACTAGAGTGCCGGTAGCTTATATTTGAGAAGAGATGTGGTGTCTATATGCCTCTGAACTGTGTTACAATGAGGCTCGAAGACTTATTTATTATTGAGAAATAATGGAAAACCCTAAACATCTGAAAACCTAACCTTATGAGATGAAACACCAAACTATGGGTCCCATTAAGGTAAATTGATACATCAATTTCCTGAAGTTATAACTTTGGCATACAATATTTGTTCGATGCATATGATATCTCATTAGAAAGATCTATCTGAGGAATACAATTGTTGATGGAAAATATCAAGTCTACGACTCATATTTACCTAAATCTGGTTTCCCAAAAAACGTCATTTAGGGCTTCAAAATGTCTTCGAAAGTTCATGACTCGAAAATCTACAAAAAATAGTAAATTGTGTTGCAATTAAGGAAACATAAAAACTGAAAGAAACAATGGTGGGGGTCCAAGTGGAATAGGTGGGTTGCTACCAATATCCACCTAGATCATAAAAATAATTAATATATAAGTTAAACACATTTGCATTTAAAAAAGCAATACCATGGGCCAATACATTGACTTATCAATACCACATGCTCCAAAAACCATATCTCACTTTAAATGACACTTGTCCATATGATAAATGGTAAAAAGGGGATAACTACTTAGGAGATAAATCGTGACATGTGATTTTTGTATACTACTACAAATATTCTAGAATATTATATGAAGGTTAAATCCCTACGATCCACCTAATAATTATTATAATTAATTTAATATTATGGAAGCCCTATTCCAAAATGGAGAGGCCTATTGGTGTAAAAATAATAATTTGGCAATGTGAGATGTACATGAACTAAATGTTTTGATGCTTATCGTGGATTTATTCCTATTGATGTTTACTTGTCATTTAATTTATATGGTTTCACTAGTATGTACACCTCTATAAAGTTTAACATGACTTATTTCTATTGATGCTTATCGTGGATTTATTCCTTTTGATGTTTACTTGTCGTTTTATTTATATAGTTGCACTAGTATGTACACCTCTATAAACTTTAACATGACTTATTTCTATGAGGAAGTGGATCTCTTGTCCCACTAACAAGAGGAATTCATACACCAATTTAGTGTTTGACTTATTTTGACCTTAAAACATATTATTATTAAATAAATTTATAACCAATAGATTTTATCTCGGACCTCATCTAGATTAATCCAACAAATTACTGATAAAAACTCATTTTCCTACCATCATCATGCATAACTTCTGTATTAACTTCTTTTCTAGAAAGTATCCAATAACTAATGATTCATTAAGCAAATCCTTTTCTTCAATTCCGTATTTTTTAATCCATTTCATTTTATTATGGACCCAAACCATATCAAGTGAGTTACATTCTTTGTTTGCTTTGGTGATATATTCATATCTATGTTCATTATTTTGTTTGTTTAAGTCATAAATTGCCATATTATTTTTCTAGCTAATGTAAAAGAAGATAAGCGTTTTTGCTAACATTATAGAGTGATTACTTCGCATTTTAAATCTTAGTTTTTGAGATAAAGAATATTTTTTAATTCTTTGCGAAAATGTTTTCAAAAATAACTTTTTCAATTTCCAACTCCACAATAAAATTTTCTTATGTGTAGTTTACATATAATATAAAATCTGTTTATTGAATTTTTCCCTACTTTAATGAATAAAATATATTGACAGTTAATGATAATAAAATATGACATAGCTTCTTTGATATATTTTTTCAAATACATTGATATTGATTTAACTTTTCTACTTTCATCTTTCTGATTTAAAATAAAAATAACATGTTGTGTGAGGTTGTAAAGTGTATAAACCTCTGTAAACTAAACATTACACCAAATAATGAGATTCTCATATCTGAATTTAATGTATTATTAAATTATAAATTCCAAATTAAATTATTTTATTATCATCACATTTTTCATATAAGTAAAAAGATGCAATCCCCCATTCATTCAATTGGAAGTTTCTTGTTGTTTTTTTTTTTAGAATATAGGAAGCCCATTTTGACCTATTTTGAAGCAATCTTAAAATATTTATCTAATATATGAAAATGTGAAGATGCTATTCTCCACTAGATTCCAATATTCTTGTATCCTATTTGGGAGTGTGTGATTCCCTTATTGACCTATTTTGAGTCAGCCTTAAAAAGTTTACCAAATATATTTCTGGACATTCGAAATTCTAAGTAGTCCAAAAGTAGATAGCGGAGATTCACGAGTCTCCCCAAATTAGGGTTGAATTGACATAAATATTGTAGTCGGGTTGAACAATAGGAGCCCTAGTTCGTTTGCTTACCAGCCATGGTCTTAATGGCGGTGACTTTGAATGAGCTTACCCTCTCTCACTTCGTCGTAGGTGGGGACTCGGTAGAATTGTTGCTGATTTCAATAAGTTTTTAGGTTTAAAATCATTGAATTCAACCAAACGTTTGACAATGAGAAATGGTCAACTCTTTTTTATTTGGATCCTTCCATTTTCATGGCAGCTTCCATGGCTACGCGTCTTTATACATATTTTCTTTGACTAATTTCTTTGATTGCCAGCCAGACAGCCAGAGAGGCAATATCCTTCCAAAGAAACGGATATTGGGTTCCACGGCTCATATCCGGCCCATCCGTCACTATCCATATCGCCCTATATAAACCCAAGACCCAGTTCAAGTTAAATGAGTTCAGTTCTGAAATCTCGATGGATAATATTGAGGGATATGCACTCTCAATTTCGCTGCTACCGGATGAGGTGATGGAGTTAATTCTTGCTTCTCTTCCCCATACACACCTTTTCAATGCCGCCCCTGTTTCCAAGGAATGGCACTCCTTCATCGCTTCCAGCCATTTGCTACGCGCACTCTCTTATTCCATCCACGCATCGAAGCCCTGGCTATTTGTTCTGAGGCAATCAAAAAGCCTCTGCTCTGCCAAAAATCAAGTAATAGGATTTGATCCGCTGGCCCGGAGGTGGAATCGTATCAATCCGCCGCCATTAATCGATTCCAAGAAATTTGAAGAGCCTTGTAGCATTATGATGAATGTTGAGGAAGGGAATGGGATCTTATTCTACCTCGCAGAGCGCCGTCTTAACTACAGTTTGAATTTTATGAGACCAAAATGTAAATGGGAGGAGAGTCCTCCCATGAGCTGTTGGAGACTGTTAGAATTTAATTCCAACTGCTACAAGCAGAGGAATGACGAAAACTTAATTTTATTGGATCGAACGACAGCGGCAGCAATCTCCAGCCTTCAAACTTGCACGCAACTTCAAGTTTCTTACCCATTCACCTACTGCAATGAACCCTCCACTAACCATTTGATTTGAATTGAACACCCAGCCAGCTCCATTCCGACGGCAGCAAATAAGGGCAACAAAGAGGAGTGCTGACCCACCTGAGGAGGTGAACTCATCTTCCTCTGGACCAATGAAAAGAATTCCACGGAGCAAATAAACAAGCTTTTGCATAATTTTTGAAACCCACTGAATATGGAATGAATGCATTAAGTTTTTCTTATTTTAATGTTTTTATTTGCCGTGAGTTATTTTAGTTCATATAAAATATTTACAATATATATGAATATTGTAATGTTGACTTTATAATGATCGAGGGTTTGAGGTGATCGAGGGTTTGAATGCGGTGATCGAGGGTTCAAGATACATACATTGAATAGCAGAAAGCTTCTGTAACAAAGCACCGTGACTGACGGGCCGCTCCATGGCGGCGACCTCGGGAGGGGGGCAGCCGCCCTCCTACCGTGATATAACAAGCGAAGATCAAACGCAGAGGGCATCCCATTCAGCATCATCACAACAAAGGGCCGCTCATGTTCTGGGTGCAGAATGGCAAGCCAAGATGAAAGGTCAGTGCCTGCCACGGGCAGTGAAGAAGCCAAAATTTGTCATACCACCAACAAAGCTAGATGAATATCGAGGATATATGAAGAACCATGCATTAATCTATAAGTTTATAGGTATATGGCCTACTGAAAAAGATTTATTGAAATGGACTCAATCAAAATGGCAACCTAAAGGTCATATTGATCTGAAACTAGGAGCCAAGGGTTTTTTTACAGTTATTTTTTCAAATTTACAAGATAAAGAACGCATTTTTGAGGGAGGACCCTATTTTTATAGCAATGCAGGGCTCTTTCTTAGACAATGGGAGGAATGTTATAACCCTGAAAAAGAGCAATTTCTGGCTTCTCCAGTATGGGTTCGGCTCTTTGGGCTACCAATGGATTTTTGGGACCCTCAAATTTTGGAAGGAATAGGAAATGCATTAGGTACATTTGTCAAAATTGCAGAAACCACTGTACGGGGGGGCTATACCTCCTTTGCAAGAATTTGTGTGTACATGAACATCTCTGAACCATTACCAGAGTAGATAGACCTGGAATATGAAGGAAAAATTTGGTCCCAGTTAATCGACTACGAACATATACCCTTTAGATTCCGACGATATCATGAGTATGGCCATTTGTATAAGTCGTGTCCCTTAAACGTTTCAGATAATAAAAAACTCAGAGATAATGGGCCAGATACTCCACTGCAGCAGGATGAAGAAGGTTTTGTAACAATCCCTGCAAAAAAAAGGCAACAGAGATCAGGGAATCAAAGTTCAGGATCAAATATAAAACATCAACCGCCTGGCTATACAAAAGCAGCCAATAGATATGAGGTGCTGCATGAGGAAGGGGAGCTGTCGGGGGCAGAGATAGTAGTCGAGATCCCGGTCGAAAGAATTGAGGAAATAACGCAGAAAAATCAAAACTAAAAGAGGAAAGCAGGGCCGGAGTTAGAAGCAAATGAAGATAATATCCAACAAGAACAAACCCCAATGGAGATTGAACAACCTAAAGAAGATCTGAGTACAGAGGAAAAGCTGTTGAAAGGTCTATTGGTGGAATGGCGAAATATGGATGACCGTTTTATCTCGCAAGACCAGAAGACCCTGTATAAAGAAACCTTTGAGACTTACCTGACAAATCAATCTCAGAAAGAAGCCAAAGACCGAGAAGAAGCAGCAGGCAAAAAGAAACCTCCTCCAAATAGACCGGCCAAAAAGAGAGGACGCCCAACCCTGAAAGAATCAATACAGATAGTAGGAGAAATGTTGATTAATACAGGTAAGATAATACCGTTAACAACGGTATTCCAACAACTACCCAAAAATTCCTAATGAAAGTGCTCTCCTGGAACATACGGGGACTGAATAGCAATGGAAAGCAGAGATATCTGAAAGAAAAATTACAAACGGAGAAACCTCAAGTAATGATGCTTCAAGAAATGAAGGTCACAGGGCAGAAGATCGACTCAATACTGAAATCCTTCAAAATGCAATATGAGGTCATGGCAATAGGTGCAAGGGGAACGTCAGGAGGAATTGCTGTCCTCTGGAATGGAGCGGAAATCACAGCAGAGGGATGGATAGGATTGCCCCGTATTTTAACAGCAACATTCAGACAGATTGGAGCAGAAGATAGGATTCTTATATCGGCGGTATATGGTCCCCCTATACCAGGAGAGCGTGCAGCATTTCTACAGAACATTCGCAACTTGAGTACCATGCATACAGAAAAATACTGGTTGATAGGCGGAGATTTCAACATTATTCTAAATCTTTTGGAAAAAAAAGGAGGGATACGAAGAGAAGAACTGGAAATGACTCTTTTTCAAGAAGTCTTTCAGGACCTCCATCTAGTCGATATTCCAACAGTTAATGGCAAATTTACCTGGAATAATCGCAGAGGAGAAAGACACCAAATCACATCCAGGCTGGATCGCTTCTTAGCATCTGAAGCTTTAGTGAGTCAGAACATCTACTATGAAGCTGCGATCCTCCCAGCACTGGGCTCTGACCACTGGCCGATAAGACTGGAGATAGAAATAAAAGCAAGCTGCCAAAATCGACCGTTTAGGTTCGAATTGTTCTGGTTACGGGATCCAGGATTCTTAGAGAAAGTTAAAAATTGGTGGAATGCAAATCCGGTGCGAGGTCACAATAAGATGCACTCCTTCCAATTACGCTTGAAGCAGTTAAAAGTGGAAATTAAAAGGTGGAATCAGCAGGAATTCGGCAATATACACCAGGACCAAATCCGATTAAATGAAAAAATGAAGCAGATTCAACAACAAATAATTCTGCAGGGTAGAACAGAAGAACTGGCTTTGGAAGAAGGTCGTACCCTGAGTCAACAAGAAGAAAGGAGGAAACAAGAGGAGATACTGTGGAAATAGAAATCTCGGGTCAATTGGCTGAAAGAGGGAGATCGTAACACGAAATTCTTCCACCGAGCAATGATCCAGAGACGCCAACAGAACCGTATCTTTTCTTTAAAAGCAGAGAATGGAGAGCGAGTAGTTAAACATGAAGATATGGAACGAGAATTGGTTCAGCATTTCCAAGATCTTCTAACAGAAACCACTCCAGATCACCAGGAAGCTATTCAGAAGATCATAGAGCATATACCTAAAGTGGTCACTCGAGAACAAAATCTTGCGTTGCTAAGAGCTGTTACTCTACAAGAAGTGGAAGAAGTGGTCATGCAGTTACCACAGAACAAAGCCCTGGGACCGGATGGATTCACAAGTGAATTTTTTAAAGCAGCATGGCCTTTTATGGGTCAGGATATCTTAGAAGTTGTTGAGGAATCCCGGAGAAATAAGAAGGTATCCCCAGCTCTAAATGCAACCTTTCTGACTCTGATTCCTAAGCAACAAAATGCAGATACTCCAGTTGGTTTTCGACCGATAGCCCTTTGTAATGTAATCTATAAAATTTTATCAACAATTATGGTTAACTGGATCAAGCCCTTGATGCCAATGTTAATTAGCCCGGAACAAACAGGTTTTGTGCAAGGGAGACAAATTTTGGATGGGATCGTAGTGGCACAGGAAGCTATGCATACTTTAAAGAAGGATAAAAAGAGAGGACTCCTAATCAAACTGGATTTATCAAAAGCATACGACCGCATCAATTGCCAATACCTCAGAGAAGTGATGCGTGCTTTTGGGTTTGAAGAAAGATGGTAGCAATGGTTACACTCATTCATCTCGTCTCCTCATTTCTCAATATTATTGAATGGTAGTCCATCAACGTTGTTTAACAGTTCCAGAGGTCTAAGACAAGGAGACCCCCTGTCCCCTTTTCTCTTCATCATCGCAGCAAAAGGTTTAGGAAGATTAATTAAAGCTAAAGTTGCAAAAGGACATCTAAAGGGATTACAACTTTGGGGACCCCAGCTACCGTTAACTCATCAACAATTTGTTGATGATACCCTCCTATTCTGCATGGCCTCACTCAAAGAATGCAAAACTATTCTCAAAGTTCTGGAAGTTTTTATGGAAGCATCGGGCACTGAAATCAACAAAGATAAGTCCAATCTGTACTTCTTTAATTGCCCAATTGAACTGCAGAATCACCTCGTCAGAACATTAGGATTTCAAAAGGGATCTTTCCCCCTCAAATACCTTGGGATGCTCTTAAACCCAGGCCCAACGCGCATTATAGATTGGAAAGAAATAATTGTAAGAATAGAGAAAAGAATTCAAAATTGGTCATTCAGATCTCTGAATGCACCAGGTCGCCTCACGCTACTGAAAGTGGTGCTACAAGCTTTACCTATCTACCAGCTATCGGGACGAGCATGCCCAAAAGGAATCTGTATCCAACTAATAGACATCTTTAAAAAATTCTTGTGGCAAGGAGCCCGAGCCAATAGAAAGTGGGCACTGCTCTCTTGGGACAAATTACAAAGATCGAAGGCAGCAGCAGGACTAGGACTTCGCGACCCCTTCATACTCAACAATGTGTTGGGGGAAAAACTCTGGTGACGCTGGCTTATGGGAGGGCAAGATCTCTGGAAGAAGATTTGGCAACTGAAGTATGAAATGCCAACAACTATAGCAGGATGCCTAAAAATCGACAGAACACCAAAAGGATCTGCAATATGGAATCTTGCAGCCATGAACATAAACTTAATACGTATCCACAGCTTTTGGGAAATAAGAGATGGTAAAACAGCTTTGTTCTGGGAAGATTCATGGCAATAGCGCGACAAACTGTTCACGAGGTTGGAACTGGGAGAAATCTTCCTCTATACGAACACTCCTAATAACAGGTTAGTAAAGCAGTATTGGTCAAACAATCTAAACGGAATATGGAGACAATGGAAAGACAAAAATAGCTGGCCTGAAGCCCCACCAACTCAGCAATGGAATAATTTTGCTAAAGAGCTCAGCACACGAAAGCTACGTAACATTTCAGGCCCAGACATTTTGCGTTGGGGTCATCAACCTAGAGGACTGTTCACAATCAAGGAAGGATACCATATTCAAACGCAGCAAATGCAGGATAATGCTCAGCAAATATGGAAGAAGGTATGGGAAATGTGACATTGGCCAAAGGTGACATATTTCCTATGGCTTGTAAGTCATAGAAAAATTTTAACATGGGAGCACCTCAGGAAAAGAGGTATGATAGGCCCCTCTCGATGCCCTTTTTTCACCATCGAAGAGGAGACGACAGAACACCTCCTTATCCATTGTACAAAGGTACAATCACTTTGGGAGAATCTAGCTCAGCTGTTCAGGAAAACAGATAAAAGCAACGAAGGCATAAAGGAAACAATAACCAAATGGAGAAAAGGAAGATTCCATTGTCAGGTGATCAATAGAGCATGGGCCCTTTCATATGGTTTCCTGGTCTGGAACATTTGGAAAGAGAGAAATCAAAGAATCTTCCAAGACAAGGAGAAACCAATGAATAATATCTGGCAACACACAATAGGCAACATCAGAGAAACCATTTTAACAGAAAAATGGTCAGATGAAGATTGGAAAACTGTGGGGATAGAAGCCCAGATACTAGATACTCTCAATCTTAAACTGGAAATGCTGAGCCAGGGCTTATGGAAATTCAGACCTCCCAATCAATCAAGTCAAGAACAATGGATGCCTCCACAACAAGGATTTTTAAAGCTGAACTATGATGGGGCTTCAAAAGGGAATCCAGGGCAGGCTGGGGCCGGTGGACTTTTCCGAAATTCTCAAGGGACAGTATGCAGATTTTATGATTTTGACCTGGGACACGCCACTAATAATGAAGCAGAATTATTGGCGGTCAAACAGGGCCTTAAGATCGCCATAAGAGAAGCCTATTAGAGAATTATAGTGGAGGGAGATTCAGCAATGGTCACAGAGATCCTAAAAAAGATACAAAAAGGTACCCCCTGGGAGAAGATCTCACAATGTTGGAGAACAGCAAGCCTTATAGAAGAAATCAGTCATCTGGCAAAATGGATAGAGTATCTCATCCCTACTCATGTGCGTAGAAAAGGAAACACAGCAGCGAATTACTTGGCCAATTGGGGATGTCAAAATGTGGAACGTCCGATAGAAGGTCGCCCTGTGGATCCAATCTGGAATGTAGAATTACACTCTCTTCAACTGATCGTCAACAAAGATCTCCAATCCCCCGATCGGGGTGATCAACCGGAAATTGGAAATAGGCGACGTGGTAACCGGGCACACGGACCAACTCCAAGTCATTAATAGCTTTTATGATGGCAGGACAGGAAAAATAAATTCATTGCATCATGGGGAAATGTGGCCAGGCTGTGTGGACAGCTCACGGTAAGCAAACCACCGTCAATGTAAGAGGAGGCCCTCCGCCCTCCCAGTCATTCATGCAAGAACTTGTGCATGCACCTGTTCGGAGACGAAAGAGGAGGATAAGCTACAGCACCCAGTCGACTCTTCAAGCGCTCCTGTCATGGTATGTAAGCAGCATTCTCACCGCTATCATGGAGCTTCATACTGTAAATTGTCTTAGACGTTTCACAAATTCCGATTTCAAGGGTCTCTATAACACTCTGTATCCTATAATCCCCCATAAGGAACCAGTCCGTCCCTGTTTCAGAGACCCTAGTGTAAGATTAGTTCATAAGGTTGCTTGGGTCCTGTGTTTGTATGCAATTGTCAGTAATATAGGGATTAGGGCAGATGCTATAGAAAGAAGTCTCTGTCAACTGGGTAAGCATGCATGGGGAAGGTCGAGCGAAACTCTGTCGCCTGACCCTAGCTCATTACCAACCCAGAATGTTTCTTTGCCCCTTTCTGCGATTGAACTGCTCAGTATCATTGAGAAAATGAAGTCTAAGAATGTTAGTTTTTTGAGTCTTTTTCATAACCATGCAAGAAAGCGGCTAAGCAAAAACTTGTACGCTGGTGGCCCTATAACGCAATTACAGGGGTTTCGGGCATGGGATTTTTGTTTTTTATTAGTTAACAGTCAGCAGAAGCATTGTTTTCAACTAAACGGGGGTCGTATTTCTAGCAACTCCCTTCGTGCCTGGCAGGATACCATCTATTCCAGAAACCTGTATAGCCTCGAGCAGTTGGGGATTAAGGTTAATATTTGCAAAAGTATAGTGCAAGGGGAGTATATTACCCAGCTTTGCTTCACTGGCGTTAAGCGCTGTCATGCCCTGAAACCCAGACCTGTTATTACTCAGCTGAACCATATGAATTATACAGCCCATAATCTTAAGTCGAGAAAAAACCTCCATCATCTGACCCACAGTCTCAAGGTTAATACTGATTTTCTGTCTAACAAATTACAGAGTTTAATCACCAAGGTTAAGTCTCATAGTTTGTATGACAGCCACGAGCTGGAAGTCCAAAGGTGGCGCACCGACCATAATCATCTAACGCTTTCAGAGGAGAAGCTACATCCGGTCGATAACAGCGCTCTGTCACGGTGTTCAGTAGACATGGGAAAACGCAGAGTTAAAACAGAGGCTGCCAAAGGAAAATAGCCAGAGCAAGTTGAACCAGCCCCGAAGAAAAGAGGACGCAAGACAAACCAGGAACATTTGGAAATGCTAGCTGCTACCTATGTTATAGGTAATTCCTCTAACACAAGGCAGGTCATTCGAGGATGGGAGAGGGATATCCAAACTGATCCAGAGGATAATGAGACAGAAGCAGACATTTTGGATTTTATCCAAGATCCAGGAAACACGAGGGGCCGCCTCACCTTGTTCAACCAGACTGTCCATACATATTGGATAGTGAAATGCTTAATAGCGAAAGCCATGCAGAGCTTTCATCTAGTGCACACCCAGGCAGAAACAGTAAAGCAGGGGACAAGCATGCAAGCTCAGATTCTAGAAATTCAGGACCAGCTTCAGCACATAAAGATAACTCAATACCAAACTGTGGACAGGGTTAGTAGGCTGGATGATAAAGTGGGAAGGATGGAAAAAATCCTTCAACAGATCTTACATCGGATACAACAAACAAACATGCTTGGCACCAGTGCAAAGGACCCAGCCCCAGTTTCTTCCTCATAAGTATAACAGTATGCCTTCTAGAAATAATGAAATTAATGGTGTCTTAAATTTTGATGATATTACTGTTTAGAAATCAATCTACAAACTGCTCTAGGAAAGTAAGTATAGGAATCATAGAACAGACAGCTCAGGAAAATTTTAGGAGGATGAAACAATTTCAGTTTTGGACTGCTTATCATGCTTTTAGATGGCCAACAGACCTGGTTTCCTGCGGGCGGGTTGAGGCCAAGTATTAACTGTTAAATTTTATATTTTGTAGCCTGCCTTTAAAATATAAATAGAAAATGGAATGGACCCACCGAATTTACAAAAAAAAAAACATGCACTAAGACCATCGTCATAATTAAATATGATTTTAAACACATTGTTTTCCAATACATTTATTTTGGTAGTTTGAGTGAACTTATGGATAAATATTATAAAAATAACATTTATTCACTTATATATAAAAGTTGGATAATTTTTATGATATGTGAAGGTATATTTGAAGATTCGAGAATAACTATTTTTGGCTTCTAAGAATCAAACTCGAATTTCCTCTTCAAACTCTTGAAAATTTGATATCATTGATCAAACATATTTCATGGAGAATAATCATGGAAGTCTTCATAAGTGTCTCCTATCAAAGATATGAGAGATTTGTGAGAGGATGTGAAGAGATGCTATTTTCTAGATGTATGTTAATACGTGGTTGTAACCACATGCGATATTGAGAATCTAGGAGAGATTTGTGGATTTAAATTTATGAATTAGTTATCTTATTTTTTGTATAAATATGAGTGACTTCTCCACTTAAAGGTGTGAAATTTTTTGGAGTTATGCTCATGCTTCAATGTAGAGTTTAGGATGTTAAGGACTCACACTATGCTTATGATTGATATAATGAATACTATTGTACTTCACTTTGATAGGGTTGGTGTTTGATCAATAGTTTTCTCAACTTTCTATCTCTCATGCACTTTAGAATGACCACCTAATGAGTATGCGATGCATTTTAATGTTTAATATTTTTTAAGATTGATTAATTTCTTTTATGATTCATTTTAAGTATTTTAATTAGATGCATTGTTTACATTGTTTTATGCTCATTCCAATTTTGTTCTTTTGTAGGTCAAACATTATTGCTTTCATGTCATAGGCTCATTTATTTTCAATTTTTTTATTTTTAGATTCATAGACCATCATAAATGATTCTAATTTGACAATGCACACATTAGTAATTTCAATTGATCTCTCACTTCTTTCTAAATAGGTTGCCTTTAAATTTCATAGATTAATAATTAAATGATTTCTTAGTATAAGATGTGTTGCTTTCTAGATTAAATTTACTTTCAAGTCTTTAATTTATAGGCATTAGAATAGATTTACTTTCATGTCATTAGAATAGATTTATTTTCATGTCAATAAAGTAAGTTTATTTTCATGTAAATTGTCATTTCATTTTCATAGATTAATTTTTTTTTTCCAAGTTTTGAATATGATATTTTTGAAAAAGAAAGTGTGTGCATACTCATCTTAAACATTTTTCATAAATATGTTTTATTTCAATATTGTAATTTATTTCAATAGATTAGAATTTCCTTTTGAAATTTAATTTCATTCCTACTATATATTGTGCAAGTATAATTCATAAGTTCACGAACCTAGGGTTTGAAAATTTAATGACAAGTAATTTAACTGATAATTAAACTAGACCCTTCTTGTACAACATCCAGAGGATTTTACAAGAACTCTAGTATGATTGACTATAGGGACCTTTTAGTTATTATCCCAAATTCTTAATTTCACTACACATTAACTAGCTAAGATTTAGAACTATTTTGAACAGTGTCACCCATGGGTTAAACTTGAATAATGAGTTATGTGCCTAGAAAATATAAAATAATCTCATACCACCCAACTTTCTTACGCTCTAAAAACTTACAATGAGCAAGCATAAATTATTTCAAATATTTTGAGTGGAATATATTTAAAAAAAATAAACATAAAGAAAATAAATGAATAATAAAAGGAAGTATCGGGAAGTAGAAGTAAACCCATTAGGGTACTGAATAGGCCTGTTGGTGGTGGGGCTATGCTTATATGGTACTAAGGAAAACCCGTAAGGGTACTGAACAAGCTTGTTCGCACTGGGGATATGTCCAGTAAGAGAGATGGGGGCACATTGGCACACATATAAATCACTCCAATTGAAGGTTCTGGGTAACATTATGAAACAATTTTCATGAGATTTAAAGCTAGGAAGAATACACATTAGCTTTCGAATGATGGCTTTAAGATCCTTCAAGTATTATGCTTTAGAGTTTTATCTTTTAGAAAATAAAGAGGTTTTTATGGAAGTGGGACCCTTAGTGTAGGTTATTTTCTTTCCTCATATAAGGAGGCTTGTGTATATACTTGGATAATGGTAAGCCTTTGAGAGGAAAAGACATAGATAATTGGTTCATCTTGGGAATACATATTTTGTCATCCTCTTCCCCTATTTAATATCCTCTTTTCATCCCTATTATATACCATTTCATTCAAGTCACTTTTATTTATAATAAGGTTATTGAGATTATGAATTGTTGACCTAGACTTCTCATGAGATGTTTTGTAGAAACTTTGATGGAAGAGAAACTTTTCATAAAGTAGTGCTACATACCATGGTATAATGAAAATAAATATTATGGAAATTAAACAATACTCTTTCACCCATTTTTCTAGTACCTAGCAGTCTCTATATCCACCACTACAATGCCTCGATAGTGATCAAGACCACATAGTTGGCTTCAAAATTTAGCATTTATCTCTCTACAAATAGTCTTTATCAATCAACAACATTATACAACCATTGTGCATCAACACCTTCCTAACTTGGATCAGTTTTAGACTCAAATTTATCATCAACAATTACCATCATCACATGCTTTAGCAATTAGCATCAGTTATAGTGCTTTGTTTTGGATCAACTCCATGGTACATCGGTCTCAATTTTAAATTTAGCATCATCATCAGCATAAATGTAAAACCTGAGGTGAAAATCAACATGAAACCTTTTGATTTGATAGAAATAAAGAAATAATGATAAGAAAACCATTATAAGCACTCACTTGTTCCTATTCATCTTACTTTGAAAATTTCCAATATGTTTCAACCTTCATACTTTATACCATCATCCATTACTTGTTTTATTCATGTATTTGATAAAAGAAATTAAAAAAAATCATGTGTGCATGTACCCCCATTTTAAGGCATATATTATCTTAAAACACACTCACTTTTCCCTACAAGACATTATTATTTTCTTTAGCAGAGGATTTTTTTATAGAAGCCTCAATGAACTAAAATTTTTAGCTTCTAAGTGGGTGAATTTGTTAACACTTGATCATACACTACAATACAAAATATAGGTTACTACAGGTGCTCAGGACATCATTGCTATGGGAGGACCCTCACTTGTATTTGAGTATGAAAATATAACATGAGCTAGTGCAAGTGTTGTGGATAACAATTAAGAGTATTCCTTGGATGATATGCTAAGAACCACATATTACTTGACTGTAAGTGAATGTGCAATAGAGTGGTGGTGAAGTGTTTCTATGCTCATGGTACAACTTAAGATTCATTTGGCAACTTTTGTAGCATAAAGTCATTTACTATGGAAAATGCCATGTATGTCACATGGAAACAAAGAATGAAAAAATAAATGAAAATGACATGACTCTTGGTTGTTAGAGACATTATGAAATTTGTTGTATGATTTTGAGTACCTTGTAAATTCTTCCTTGTTAATAATTGTGCCATATGCATCACAACTGTTAGAAGAAAGAGATGGTGAGTTGCTCCCAGAGTGTCCATCATTACATGTGGAGTGTAACATCAAAAATTCCTACCTCTGTTCCTATAAAATAAAAATGTAGAAATGGGTTTGAGGGTATCTTCAAAATCATGTCTTGGATGGCCGTGAAATTTGGAGGAGAGAAGTATTAAGATAAGATGAAAAAACCCATAAATTTCAACCAAACCTAGTTTATATTATTTTAGAAATTTAACATCACAACTTACAACAACTTTTCGTATGACTTGATATCTATGCATTAGATGGATCTAATTTTCATTGTGGGAGGGAATCAAAATAGTAAAAAACATTGTCATAAAATTTCATGGCAAGCCAAGCTACAATTTTTAAGAAATTTATTAATGAAGCTTGTTGCTACACCTATATCATATTTTTCATTTGCAAAAAACTTTTTGAAGGGTTTGTCTAAATTAAACGAGAACTCATTTATCCATTCTCCTTGCATTGAGTACATTGATTTGAGGTGAGATATCATTTGATGTTGTATTTATTTAACTCATTATTTTATGATTTGGAATTCCCTTATCCTTTGACTCTATTGGAAACTTGTTAGGTCCCTATATTACTAGTGTATTCCCTTATTTTTGTTACTGTAGACCCCTTATTATTGTTGTTGTAACACTGTAGTCCCCATATTGTTATTATTGTGCCCCATAATAGCCCACTATTTTTATTGTTGTGCCCTTACATTATTATTGTTAGGTCGGTTAGGATTATATTGTGACCCCATGGACTCCTATATATAGAAATGCATTTTTTTTCATTTGTATCATCCAAGAATTGTTCATTTATGTAATTTCAAGGAGGTTTCCCCCTCGAAGAGGTTGATTTATAAGTCATTGATCTCTATTTTCTTCTATTTTGTGAGTTGATTTCATAACATTTGGTATCAGAGCTTTGGATTTTAGGGTTTCGCAACTTCAAACAGGTCATCATGGAATTTTATCTATAAATTTCTTTCTATGAAGGTTAAGAAGCTAAAAGAAAAAAACCCATTTGCGCAGAAATCTGAAGGAACTTTGTGTACAAATTTTAGATCTTGGTGTGAAATATTTTCAAAGATATGATCTGTGGAAGTAAAGGTTTTTGCAGGCTTCTAAATTTCATCTCAAAGATATGGCCTTGGGAAAATCATCATAAATATATTTCGGAGCATCGGATTGGAATTCTATAAAAGGTGGCTGAAATTGCATGGACTATGTTTTCTTGTGTATCGATTTCAGAACCGGAGGAGGAAAAAATGACACATAGCGTGTTGTACAAATTCCCTCTACTGAAGCAGTCCATAATTAGGTCATTGTGGGAGATTCAATATAACTTTTCCTTGAATAATCCAAATCATGTCGGACCTATGGCATTGGAAAGAAGAATTAGAGGGATACTACAAGACCAAGGATAAAATATCAGGATCTGAAATTACAGAGATACATCAATTTCAATATTGAGATCCTCAAAATAAACAAAAATGTGTGTATTTTTAAAAAAATTCATAAGTCTTGTTTGAAAAATTAGATTAAAGTGATTCCAAGGGCATATTGAAGCATAGATATTAGTATTGGGTTTTAAAATGCCCCATAAAAATAATTCGACACCCATTAAGCCCTCAGAAGGTGCTACTATGACCCATGAAGAGGAAGAAGTGCAACATGATATATCAAAATTACGAGAACAAGTGCAACGAATTTCAGTCTCACAAAGCGTAACAACAAATGAAATGGAAGCTAAAATGGATGGTTTGAAGAAAGGCATGGATGCTAAGATGAATGGCATGGAAGCTAAGATGGATGATTTGAAGAATGGAATGGAAGATAAGATGGATGAAATGAAAGCTAAGATCACTGAAAAAATGAAAGGTAACATGTAAGACATGAAGAATGATCTAAAAGAAGACATGGAAGGTTTGAAGGAAGGTTTGAAAAAGTTGATACAAGAAATGATTCCTAATGGTGAAAAGGTATTAGAGGAAAGTCATGATGAGAAAAAAATAAATGTTAATCATGATTTCATAGGCTCTAATGTTAGATTGAATACACACCAAATTCCAAAGATCGATATGAGGAAGTTTGATGGCAAGGATCCCGTAACATAGAGACTATAGATGGAGAAATATTTTGGTCTCCATAATGTGGAAAAAACACAAAATGTACGCATTGCAACTTTATATTTAGCATAAAATACATTTTTATGGTATCGATGGCTTTTATCTCATATAAAAATTGTCACTTGGTCAATTTTTATGTAGGAAATGATAGCACATTATTATGATAAAAAGAGAAACACCTTCTTTAGCCAATTGATAAATCTCAAAAAAAAGGGTTCAATGATGGATCACATTGAGGACTTCCAAAAATTGAATATAAGGGTAACTGATATTCCAGAGGAACACAAGAATTAATGTTTCCATAAGGACTTTAAATGATAACATCCAACATGAGGTTCTCCTTTGGGAATCTGATACATTGGAGAAGGCATTCAGGCTTGCAAGAAAAATTCAAAGCAAAATTATGATGACAAGGAAGCCTGCCACTCACAACTGTAAAGACATAAGTGTTGCTACTCCTAGACTTCCACAACCTACAATGTTGACACCACAAAAGTTGAAAAAAAAAATAGTGAAAATGATTTGTTATATCTGTGATAGAAAATACACTAAAGGTGATAAGTGTGTTGAGAAGAAATAATTTTACATAGATTGTGAAGAGGAGGAAGAAAAGGAACAAGAAACTTCAGAAGAAGAGGATATACACCACAAACCAACCCTAGAGGAAGAAGAAATGAATCTGACCATATCATGTCATGCATTGGCAGGAATTACCACTACTCAAACTCTCAAGATAGAAGGACATATCAAGAAGAAAAATGTAATAGTGCTTATTGATTCGGGTAGTACCCATAATTTTATTAATTTTAAGGTAGCCAAGGAATTTAATTTCTTCCTATACCCAACACCAAATTTTCAAGTGATGATGGGAAATGGAGAAACTATAAATTTCTCTGGAAAGTGCCATAATATCAAGCTAGCCATGGGGTAATATGTATTAAATAGTCTAATTCTTTCCATGCCAATGGGTGGTACTGATGTTGTACTAGGAGTACAATGGTTACAATCTTTGGGGTGATAGCTTTTAATTTTCAAGAAATTTTCTTGAAATTTTTTTCAGAAGGAAAGGAAGTTGAATTACGGGGTATTACAAGGAAGCCAGGAAGGATAATAAGCTCTAATGCCATGAAAAAGCTTCTGAAGAAATAACAATGAGGTGTAATTGCACAATTCTACTCACTAGAAGTTCCAACATCAAAATCATTTATTTCTCCAGATCTCCAAAAAGTCTTGGACAATCATTCCAAGGTGTTTGAAACTCCGAAAGCACTCCCACCTGTTTGTAATCATGATCATGTTATTCATTTGATCCAAAAGAGAATAAATGAGCATATGATTGCAGAAATGCTAGAGGCTCGTATAATTAAACCTAGTCAAATTTCTTTCTTTGCTCTAGTAGTATTGGTGCACATGAAGGATGGATCATGGCACATGTGTCCGGATTATAGGGAGCTCAATAAGATTAATATTAAAGATAAATTCCCCATTCATGTGATTGAGTAATTATTGGATGAATTACTTGGAGCAATTTATTTCACCAAGTTGGATCTCCATTCAGGATATCATCAAATTAGAATGAAGACTGAAGACATTCTGAAAAAATTTCGAACTCATGAGGGTAATTATGAATTTTGGTCATGTCCTTTGGCCTTACCAATGCACCTTCTACATTTCAAGGATTGATAAATTCCATTTTCCAACCCTTCCTTAGAGAATTGGTGTTATTATTTTTTCGATGATATACTAATCTACAATAGGTCTTGGAAGGATCATGTTCAACATGCAGACAAGGTGCTCAAACTATTGGAGGAGAAACAATTATATGAAAAAATATCCAAATGTTTCTTTGGAGTACTAGAGGTGGAATATATGGGTCATATTGTATCTTAGGAGGGTGTTCAGGTAGAACCTAACAAAATTAAATCCAATAAGGAATGGAAAGTCTCCATAACCATAAAGAAGTTGCGAGGATTTATCGGGTTAGTAGGGTTTTATAAAAAGTTTGTTAATAATAATGGGAGAATATCAACACCTCTAACAATATTATTGAAGAAAGATGCATTTTCATGGACTCCTGAAGCAACTAAGGCCTTTTAACATCTTAAACATGCAATGTGAAAAGCATTAGTCTTAGTTATGCCAAACTTCACAAAAACCTTTATTGTGGAATGTGATGCCTTAGGAAATGGAATTAGTGTTGTTTTAATGCAAGAAGGAAGACCCATTTATTTTGAAAGTTTTCCAATCAAAGGAAAGTATTTACAGAAAGCTATTTATGAGAAGGAAATGTTGGCAATACTACATGCACTAAATAAATGGCAACCTTACGTAATGGGAAGACAATTCATGGTAAAAAATGATCATGATAGTCTTAAATACTTTTTGGAACAAAGACTATATTCAAAAGAGTAGAAAATTGGGTCACAAAGATGTTGGGTTATGACTTTGAAATCATCTACAAAAAAAGGAAGCTTAATGTTGTTGCAGATGCACTCTCAAGAAAGGATGAGGATGTAGAAGCATTGTGTTGTGCCATTTCTATTATCCAACCAGAGTGGATAACTAAAGCAAGGGAGGAATGGAAGAATGACGAAGAAGTGTGGACACTCATTCAAAAGGTGCAGCAAGATCCCAATACATTTGATACATTTAGTTGGAAAATTTATTCCGTATGGTACAAAGATGATCCAGGTGGATATTGGTGGCCACCCACCTATTCCACTTGGGGCCCCACCATTGTCTCTTTCAGTTTTTTATTTTCGGCACAACTTACTATTTTTAGCAGTTTTTCGGGTCCTAAACTTTCGGAGCCGTTTTGAGGCCCTAAACGACGTTTTTTGGGCATCGCGCCTCCAGAAAATATCATTCTATACCATTCTGTTTCGAAATGATATTCGTGGTGAAATTTGTATTCCTCGGATAGATATTTCTAATGATGTATCATGTGCATCAAACAGAGATAGTATGCCAAAGTTACGTCCCTGGGAAGTTGAAACACCAATTTACCCAAACGGGGCCCATAGTTTTGGTGCTTCATCTCCTAGGGTTGGGTTTTTGGATGTTTAGGGTTCTCCATTGTTTCTCAATAATAAATAGGCCCTCGAGCCTCATTTTAACTCATTTTAGAGGCATGTGTACCACATCTCTCCTCGAGAGATAGCTACCGGTGCCTAGCTAGTTTTATTTCCATTAAATACATAAGCAGATTTCCGTTCTTTGATATTAATGAAATGAAGTGTTATTTCCGCTGCATCTCTGTATTTATGGTTATGTGTTTATTCTGTTGCGTTCCTGCATAAATCCGGATCAAAAGATCGCTTATATATTTTTAACAATTCGCAACTAAAACAAGATTCTTTAAGATTTCCCGCCTCTCCCCTTAGGAGGACAAGGATTTTAAAAAATTACCGAAGGAAGGAAAAATCATATTGGAACCTAAATCAATCATGGAAACAAGCACTACATTAAAACTTATCTCAACATTCCTGAAATATTGTTTGAATTGGCTAAAAGTATTGTACAAAGCTTATCTCACTTTGACAATATTGCTAGAACTTGATGAGGAAGGAAAAATCATATTGGAACCTAAATCAGTCATGGAAACAAGCACTCGAAAACTAAAAAATTGATCAATTATAGAGTATCTCATCAAGTGCAAGAACTTACCAACTAAATATTCCACATGGGAGGATGATAATTTTAAATAGAAGCATCCAGAACTACTCAACCATTGAGGACAACACTATTTTGAAGGAGAGGGGCATGTTAGGTCCCTATATTACTAGTGTATTTCCTTATTTTTGTTAGTGTAGCCCCCTTATTATTATTGTTGTACCCCAATAGTCCCCATATTGTTATTACTGTGCGCCAAAATAGCACACTATTGTTATTGTTGTGCCCTTACATTATTATTGTTAGATCGCCTAGGATTATATTGTGACCCCATGGACTCCTATATATAGAAAGGAGGTTTTTTCATTTGTATCATCCAAGAATTGTTCATTTATGTAATGTAAAGGAGGTTTCCCCCTCGAAGAGGCTGATTTATAAGTTTTTGAGCTCTCTTTTCCTCTATTTTGTGAGTTGGTTTCATGAAACAACTGTAGGAAAACATGTAATTAAATAATTGAGTGAAAACAAATATAACTCCCAGGAAAATTCTAGAACATGCTTAGTAAGGGTAGATCAGTTCTCTATTTTCATTCATGGGTAGTGCTACTATGGAAAAATGTTGTTGTGTTGCTATGGATTGTTACAATGTTGTTGTATGGAACAAAGAGCATATGTAAAATAATGTTCATGTAATAGCATAAAACCTATAGCTAAATTGGATTGCAAGAGAACCAGTCTAAGGAGGAAGTGGCTATCAAGTTGGAAAATATGAAGATAAAACATGCTCGAGTTGTATATGATGCTAAGGTGAATAAGCTTCTTCAAAGAGAAGAAATAATTGTTAATCCTAATTCATTAATTTTATGATTTCTATAGTGATTGGATGAAAGTAATATGATTCCATGAAAGAATATGTAGAGTGTGGAAAGGATGATTGTCAAAATAACTCATGCTAGATCAAATAAAGTGCAAGTAACAATATGTGTCATTGCAAGTTACAATAATAAAGGGAGAAAATAGGAATGTCAATAAGATTCCTAGTACAATCATGTAGGATGGTTGCATTTGAAAAATGGGAGACTCTCTACTGTCAAATCTATTTAGATTGGATAAGGACATGAAAAAATTTAGTCATGGGGGAGATGACGAGTCACCAAATTTTCACCTTTTTCACCATTCCAAGCATGTTCTTTCAATTATTTTATCATTCTTTTTTGACCATCTATTACCTTTCCATTGCCTTTCTTGATTGGTTTCTCTATAAATGTGTCATAATAAATCCAAGAATGCTGGAGTAGTTAATTATTATTATTTTCCTTTGTTTTCAATGGATTAAAGAGGATAATTCTTGACTTATTACTAATTATGGTTCTCCTATATTGGTTCCTATTGTTTATATGCAACCTCCATGGTTATTAGGTGTCACTTTAGTTATCAGAATCACATGACATTCCAATTACTAGAAGCACAAAATAATCCAATTAATTGAAATGCACAAGCTATGTTTAATCTAATTGAACTACGAGAAGAATCCAAGCTACTAAAAGTTTTGACACACAATTCGGGTAGACATACTATTATAGTAGTTACATAAGGCTTTGTACATGTTTTTAGTTACCTGAAAATCTTATTGTTGACCTCCAATGGTGCATTTGTTAGTTAATATATTTCTCCACAAAATCAATGCAAATCATGACATGGGATTTGTTTCTATTATAAAAAATATTATATTATGTCATTTAAATTGAACACAGGTTAGTTCTACAAGCCTCTAAGAAAATCTTAGTAGTTCGCATAACTCGTGTCAAACAAAATGGAGCCATCTATTTAGAGCATGATTTCTATCCAAATGGATAAGGATATTGATTTTTTTTTTTTTAAATGGGTTTTGTTTAGAACATCCCAATTCATGTTTCTAGAAACAATGTCCTCCAAAAAGTGTGCATATTGGTAGATATCCGTGGTTCTTTTAGAGGTAAGTTTTTAGTTTCAACCATTATTCAATTATTCCCAAACTAAATAACCAGTCAATAAAACACATCATATCAATATATTTCCATATGTTAGTTAACAAAATGCATCATATCAAGTTATTTCAAGTTTTTTTCATCCCAAATAAATTTTATGTGACCATATCATTAACTAAGGATAATATTAAATTAATCTTCTATCAAATTGACCATCATTTGATAAACCATTTTTTGGGAAAATAGTTTCAATCCCCCACGTCTCCCTCCGACGTCCCCCATATTTTATGTATAAATTCATGAGAAAAAAATAGGTTCAAGGGTTGTTATAAGGGAGGATGTTATTTATTTTGATATACTAGCAACATTCTAGAAGGATGTTTGAACCTATAATATGTAATTTCCAGTTAATTAATGAAACTATAATGTTGTTGATTAGTTTTTCAGTTGTATAATCCTATAGTGGTCCCAGCCAAGAAGGGACAGTACCTTTGGATGCACTTGTAGAGTTATATAGTTATGGTATATGATATTTAATTTATTTTCTACATATTTATATTATATTCAAGTATTTTTACTTTTGGTTTCTCTAACTCTTACATTAATGTTTTATTTATTCCATGCATGGATAAAATAGTTTAATTCCTATGATTTCCATATTATTGTGTGTCTGCATGGAGTATTTTTTAGGGATCTACGTGGAGCGTTAACGACCTAGGGATCCACCAGGAGCTACAAGATACCTTAGGACTCAGACTGATAACTCTCCAATAGTTTGGTTTTGTTTTATTATTTTTAGTATAATGTGATTTTACTTGTTTAGTTACAAAACTATTGAACCCACTGGACACCCCTATGATGTTGATGACTAGACTAATATTTTAAAATTGATATTTAGGTATTATATTTTTGTAGCATGCAAGTGGTGGATCCATGTTCATTGAAAGTATGTTTGTAGAAGAATGATGTAGTATTTATTGAGTAAAAACCAATCGATTATTCTTCTGCATATTTTTTTCCCATCCCTCATCATTTTATTAAGTCTCAGTTGACAATTTAATGTAAAATAATTTATGCAATTAAATTTCTCATCACTTGGCTCCTCTCCTTGATCTATTTACATATGCTTTGATGTGGTTCTTTTCTTCCCCAAGAGGAATGAGGTGCTTGATTATGTATATTGTAAAATTACCTTAACCTCCTCCCATGTATATTTATTGGCACACTCCTATACTATGGGATTCGGGTCATGCTTATGTCCTTATATTTCATTATATTTTCTTCTTCATAGATTATTATGTGAGGATCATACTTCCATGCACATGCCTTTAGGAAATTGAAACTTTTCAATATATTATCCAATGTTTTAGGGAATTCCTTGCATTGACCACAAATGGCTCTACCTTGTAAGGTAGGTTGAAGGTCACAACTTCCTTCTTAGAAGTGAAATATAAATAATTACTAATTAACCTTTTCCTTACATACTTTGGTGCAAATATGTGGGTAGTTATAAAATTTAACAACTGGTACAGTCTATATTCAAAGCCATACATACTTATGATTTTGTATTCCTCATTTAGGACCAAACACCCACTTTGGTATCGAGACTAAACTATATTTTTTCTCTTAAGGAACTTAGGGGCCCTGGGTAATGGTTCCCCATACAACATGGTATAGAAAATTGACATGAATGATGATACATATCTTAAAACATCCTAGTTATTTTCTAGTTTCCTTACCATGAGAAACCACTCAAAAACAAGTAATTGGGAATTTTGTTCATCCACCATATTGGGATTTAAGTTCTCAAGGTAGGAATGATTCTGGTAAATAAAAAGTGGGCCTGGTAAGCGTTATACCAAAAATACCCCGTCTTTTCAAACCCTATTAGTTGGGTGTGAATTTCATCGGATACGAATTTAGGAAAATCATATTTTTTATAGGCTTTCATGGATGGGTGACATAATGTGACTAAGAAACCTACGACCAACTCAATTATATAAACATTGGTAATGAGACCAAAGAATTGAGAAATCATGGAAAATATATTTTGGCATAGATTCAGGTATCGTGATATGGTAGGGAGGAGGTATGGAAGGGGAAAGGATTATGTCTTTAATACATGCATTGATAATTTTCTACTTTACATCTGGTGAGAGGAATTTCCATTGATCTGCTAGTATTTATGTATCTAGATTTTGTATACCAAACCTTTTTGGAAATGAAAACATCTCTGCAATGACTTCTAGTGTGACCTTGATGATTTCCTTATCTCCTTGAGTAAAGATAGTAATTATTTGATTTGTTAGACATCAACTAGCACACAATGATACCATTTACAGGAAATGGTACACTTGTGGGACCACTTCCAGGGCCAGGTTTGACTTAGATAAATTATTATGGTGACCTATTATACCATAGGTACTATGTACCATTTGTATATCCTTTCTCATGTTATAGGTGGTTATGACATGGTCCCAAAAATTTTCATCATGATTGTATAAATCATTATCTTTATACTTTTCAACTGTTGGAACATGAAAAGAACTTGGCCCTAGTGGTGTTTCCATTGAAAATGAAGGATTTTTCCGAGGGGAGATTAGTTGACTAAGGTGGAGTGAGGAAAAGGACATAAATTTAGGTTTTTGGATGGGCCTTAAATAACCAATATTGAACTGACATGTGGCTATACAATATTGGCCAAGTTTATGGAGGGAATTTTAATTCGAAATTGCTAGAATTTAGCTGGCTTTTGCATGCACAATTATCATAAAATGGTTTTCGAAAAATTCATGCTATAATTGGCCAATTCTAGGGAAAATTCATCTCATGATTACACATATAGGACCAATTGGATGAAATAGATAATTTATTCACCAAAAGAGAGGATTTCCATTAGTAAGGCTAGGGTTTGTTATTTGAATTCAAACTATATTGAATTCAACTTGTGTGAGGGATTTAGCAAGTCTAATTTACAAAGATAAGGTGACTAACTATTTGAAACTTTGAATTTGGGCTTGGAGGGGTTGGACATGAACTTTTTTGAGTTTTTCGAGTTCATTGGTGCATGATAGTGACTTGGAGGCTAGGGTGTACAAAATGTCAAATAGAATGGGTGCGATGCCATTTTATATAAAAAAAAAATTCCTGCCACATGTTGGGTTATCATTGGGAAATTTTTTTAGAGTTCATGTCATGCCTAAATCATGATGATGTCAGCATGACAGGTGCACCCTTCCATGTTTTTCCAAGGTGGCACCATGCGACAGGCAGTGATTGGGCATGAAGGGTGACTTCACAATGAGGTGAGGGATTAACATGGTGTAGGGTGAGGCATGAGTGAAGATTGATTTGGAGGGATTACTATGTGAAAGGGATAAATTGGGGAACGACATGGTACCCTCTACATTCTCCCAAAACACGACGTTGAAAGTTTGGTCGGGGTGTGGAGGGAACGAGGAGCTAACATATGTCTCACTCAAAAACCCCTGGCTGGACTAACATCTACGAGGTTTGGAAGTGAGGGAGGTTGTGATCCATTCGGTCAGCTTGTGCACCCTCTGTTGGATCTCAATAAGCTCACAACTTCCCCCATGCATGTGTGGCATGTATTCGGTTGGCATTCCATTGGTGTTGTCTCTTTTTATTGCTTGCCCACCATTGGTAATGCTGGGAGGGGTTCTTCCCACTTTCTAGTGTGATTAGAAAGGCTTCCTATTGGGCTCCTTATGTTCTTTTTCTTTAAACGTTTAAGGTATTTAGGGATTCTCTTGGCTTTGAAATCTTGAGTGTAAACTTTCGTAGGGGTGGTGCATTTTGGAACTAACACCATTGATCAATCAAGGTGTTTGGGACTAGAAAATGATTGATATGCACATATAAAAATAGGTCGCTAAGATCCAAGAACTTATGAAAAATCATCCTCCTAATCATTATATCAACTAGTTGTCTTATGACATTGAACATAGGGGCATCCATTTTTCTTCTTCTAAGAATGTTTAGACATTCTTCCTTAATAAAATTGTTGTATATCGTAACATATTTGATAGCTTATAAAAGGGGTAAATTAACACATATATTATTCAATTCCCCCATTAATTCAACCACTTTAGGTACATATGTCTCTATAATGTTGAATCTCTGAGGCAAAGGAGGAATTTGTGGAGGTATAGGTTTCTCTTATTCCTTCTTGTGATCTTCGTATGGGGAAGATTAAAGAGGTTCATGTATTACCTTCCCTAATATAAGTTTTATCTCTTGAAATTCTAGTGACTAATTTTGTAAGCGATCTCACCATTATAAATAGGTTGTGCCTATTTTTTATTAGAATTTTAGGTAGGATGGGTAGGAAGCTAAGGATGCTTTGGTGGAGTAGTTTCCTAGGGTATACTAGTCTATTGAGGAGGAGGAATTAAGGGTATTGGTTGAACCATAGGAGGACTCGATCCTTAGAAAAAAGTATTCCATTGAGAAGACTAATTTTGGAATTGTTGATAAGGATGGATGACAAGTTGTCTGGGGTACTTCCATAGGGAAGGCATGGACCAAGCTAAGGGACTAGATGAGAACCAAGTTTGAGGTTGAAATTATGTAGGGTAGTTATTCAAACATTGGGTAGAGCTGTAAATCATATATTTCTAATGATTTATTGATGTTGTTGGCCTCTTCAAGTTCATGAAAAATACTAATTCCATCCTCAATTTACCTCCTTGGTAGACAAATTTCAATCTTGGAAAATAGTTATATTTTTTAATAAAGTGTTGTTATTTACAAAGAGAAAATATTTCTATATTAATAAGTGGGCACTCACTCCAAGGGTTCCTTTTGGTGCACTTAGAAGAAAATAATATAATCATATTTACTCCTCTTCTTGCTTTTTCTTAGCCTATAATTTGTCCATCTCAAGGGAAAATGACTGCAATATTTCTATCTTCATTTCTTATAACATTCCACCAATTTCATTTTTGTTAATAAAGAAAGAAGTATAAGGGCTTACCAAGTTTCTTCTAGATCTACTTTTCTTCTTATTAAACTTGGAATGATTTTTAAATTTTTTCTTGATAGTAGCCTATTCCAACTAATAAATTTCCCCATTTTCCAAGATATTCAATGTTTCTATAAAATATTTCCTTACTCCTCTAAGCATAACAAATTTTAGCAATTCTTCATCCAAGATGCAATTTTTTTCTCTAAATTGAAATATTTTTTAAAATCCTCCAAAGATTAATTGTCTCCTTGGTTCATCCAAAATATCGCATCCCTTGTGTCTCTTTCTCAATGGTAATCCCTATATTTGTTGTTAAAGGCTTGATTCATTTTCTCCCAAGTGTCAATGTTGTTACATTCAAGGCTCATGAACCATATTAAAGTTGCATCCCTTACGATATAAGGAAATTGCTTGATTTTGTTGGATTCATAATTATACTAAGAGGGGGTGAAATCAGTATAATGATAATTTTTACTTATTTTAAGCTAATCAAACGTCATAAGACATTAATCTCATAAATTTAACAAGTAACACAAGATATATGTGGAAACCTTTTATGGGAGAAAACAAAGAAACTTATTTTTATGAAAGACATTATAGACTCTAAGCTACAGGAGAAAATAATCCCCTCTATTGCTTTGTATGCACCAACCCATAAGAGAGTACAATCCCCTCTATTTCTTTGTAGGAACCAAACTATAAGAGACACCAATCCCATTTTCTATTTTGTAGTTATCGACCAATAGGAGACACCAATCCCTATTGTTGAAAATATTCATAGGCACTAACCCACTTAACTGAATCTCCCTTCTTCTTCACAATCTCTATTAGTTACTTTTTCTTTCACCAAGTCTAATTTCTTCTTCTACCTTCACTAGGTCTTCTATATTCTTCTTCCTTTATCATGTACACCGGATTCTTCCTTCATCAAGTCTACTTGTCACATACCTTGCTTATTTTGGCTTCTTCCCTAGAATTGAATTTCACTACATGCAACATATCCAATTTTGAAAGTATGCGTCTAACATTTTTGTTACAATTACCTAGACATCTCTTCCGTATCTCGTCCAATTTTAATAGTCTAACACATCTCATAAAAAATGTTATAAAAAAAATTCCAAGATGACCTTTTTGAAGCATTCAAGAACACTAACTTCTTTATACCACGTGTTCAAAATTATAATGAAACAAGGTCTAAAATTTCTTCCCTAGTTACCTCGGAATATCTTTACTATCTTTTACAAATTTCGTAGTTTGAAACATCATAGAAAAATGTTATAGTAAAAATACAAACTTGTCCTATTCGAAGTAGATTTTAGGAGAATCAAGAAGCCTAATTTCCTTGGAAAATATATCCAAAATTATAATGAACTAAGGTTGTAAATCTGATCCACATGTATGCTATGATATTCTATCTATATCCTCCAATATTCAGTATATGAAACATCCCAAATAAAAATTTATAGTGAAAATGCCAAACTAATATATTTGATGAGTATTTAGGAAGTGTAGCTTCTGTAGAGCATATCTCCAAAATTATAATGAACCAAGACCTCAAATTTTAACCATAGTTATGAGAAGATACTCTTTCTGTATCCTTCAAGTTTCATGTTATGAAACATCCCAAAATAAAATTACGGTGAAAATTCCAAGATGACGTGTTCACCCCATAAACCACATTATTTCTTCCACCTATAGACTCCAAGAATCACCCCAACAAATATTCATTAGTTCCTCTTTCGACCTCATATATCTTCTATAATAGATTAGTGTTAAAATTCACTCATGTTCCCTTTATTTATATTGTCTATACAGTCACTAATGGGGCCAACTTGCAAAACTGGTTTGGTCGGCTTGCATGTGCTTTGGTTGGGTCATTCTAACCAAATATTTGACATCTGCTCATTCCTATGGAGTTAGAGGGAGTATCATATAACATTATAAAGGTATCAAAATAATATGTCCAACAATATATATTATAATTCAATTTTATTTAGGTAATTAGAGTAAACATTTATCCAAAGATATGGTATCCAAGTGGGGCATCAAAAGTCCAAAAAATTATTTCCAACAATCTTCATTTTAGAATATTTGTCATGGACATAAGTAGTCTCCCCATGTCTTTGAAATCAATGAAAATAATACTAACAACAATATACCCCTTTTTCATTGATGGAAACCCTTATTTAGTTTTGAAATAAAACTATATAGCTCCCCCTTTAAATTATTATACTTGTTCCTACAAATTCTCCCTCTTTTAACATCAATGGAAAAGGGATTCTCCCACTGAGCTTGTGCCTATCCTTATCTATAACTCTTCGTAGATATACAAATTTTCTTAGTGTCTGCAATGTTTCCTCTATTTTAAAATTCTCTTAGGGATTGCAATTCACCGTATATCTATAGATTTCTTAGTGTCTACAACTCCTCCATTGTTTTTAACTTCTCTTACTAACTGTAACTACAACTACACTTCTCTTGTCAAGACTATGTATTTTTTTCCCTAGATGTAACATTTCATATTCTATAGATTTTCTCTTGAGACTTCTATCCTTGTTCTTGAAATTCATTTTACTTATTCTTTTTGCGACTATTTTCCCTGGGCTTATGCTTCATTTAGTCTACAAACTAACTCTTTTAACATCAAAGTGATACTCCCCTTAAATTGATGCTCTCCTTATTTTCAACTCTCCCCCTTTTTTTTTTCTTACCAATTGATTTCACCACTCACTTCACTTCCAAATACTATTTCATATCCTTTAAACTTTCCATTTCATCATCCTTCTCTTGTAGGTCACTCTCAAAATTTACCATCGTCTCAATGTGGCTTGAAGTGTTAAAGCCTCTCAGTTATCTTCACTGGGGATTCATTGGGGGGGGGGAATATCATACCACATAATTTCATATTGCGGGATATATTTTGAGGGAAAAATGACATATTATATTGGGGGGTATATATATGGTAAAGGGTTTTAATACTGGCAAGTATAAAAAAATGGAGCTCAAAGTTAATGAAAAATTATAAATGGGTATAAAAAATGTTAATGAACAAATGGATGCCTGCAATATCTATTGAAAGTAGGCATTTTTTTAATTGGGAAGGTGTATTGGGTTCATATTGGTAGGGTATTAAATATTGTGATTTTCAAAGGTATTTTCCAATATGTAGTCAAATTAAGGGTATTGTTTAATATGCCACGAACACACATGATATGTCATAGCTTCACTGAGTGAAGCCCCCATGGTTATCTTATATTTGTCTTTTACCAATAAGTTGTTAGGGATATTATTTGTATACATGTGTTGTCATTGATGGAAAAGGTCAAGAATATGATGGAAAAATCATAGATGATTGAAATAATTTTGAAGATTAGCTCAAGGTATGTAAGAGGAAAATATGGTGAAGTTGTGCCAACTTTAAATCCATTTTCGTCTCAGAATATAACTTCAAGTGCTTTTGGGACCCATTCATAAGGATAGAGATCTAAAAGAGTTTTCTAGTGGAATACAGAGGCCCAAAAATGGCCTTATGGATCAGAAGTTATTGTTAGTCAAAGTTCAAGAACCCAAAAAATCAAATTACATTGATAATTTGGTGAAGGATCATGTGGAGGAAGTTAATTTTGGTGGGGTTGCCGAATTTAGATGAGCTTATGGTGTAGTGGAAAAAAAAAGGTTATGGTAAATGTGGATAACAATGTAGTGGAATACATTGTTTCTATTATTCAACGGTGAAGCCTGTATAACACATAATCTAGTAGGAGTACCCCAAAAATATCTAAAGTTGAGCACAAAGGAGAGAACCCAAGATGATGAAAGCCCGAGATGATTTCAGCCTGGGAGGACTTCCCCAAGGAGCCAAGGTATGTGCTAAGAAGTAAATCTATGAGATGATGTAATCCCGGTAGGAAATGGCAGAATGGTATCACTAGCCCAATAGAAAGCAGTGAGGTAATCGTGGTAGTCGAAATAGTGTAAAAATCTTGAATCTAGTGGCATCTTATGTTTAATATTTAACAAACAAATTCATCGCAAAACACAAAGGCTTGAGGCCCTTTCTTTGTCCTCACTAGCATAGGCATGGTATCTTTTGATTGGCCCATACAGGAAACCTAACAGACATGGATGGATGATGACGTCAACATGACATTATCTAATGAGAGGAGGACACATGGCATGCATTTAAAGTGTTTTTGGGTGGTTGTAGTGGATAAATCTAAGTGACACATCCTACCATGTGATGTCAATGATGTAAGCATGACGCCATACCAGAACAACAACCCTTGAAGGACTTGGGCAGAGGGTACTCCAAGCTGACTAGGCGTTGGGAACATGTGGTAGATATCAGAGACAAATAAACCCAACTTTCATTTGATTGGTTCACATTTGCAGGTGGTGGTACTCATAGGGACACATCATCCCAATCCTGAGACACTAGAACATTTCAAATTAGTGGAACAAAGGAGCTCCAAGTTGATAGAGTGTCAGGTAATAGTGGAATCTCATGGCAAAGCTGACGACCAATGAAAATAGTGCAATTGAAGCCAAGTGGACCCACTTGGCACGTGATCTAAAAATAGAGCTAAATCTTAAGGCACCAGGACTTGGTTCTTGTATGTATTCTGAATAAGGGCGTAAATAAGTTGTAGTATTAAATAATCCCTCATATTTATACCACAATAGGCCCAATAGAGGCTTATTTTTAGTGTTTTTTTATAAATAAAGCATTCTGGCTAGAGACTATTTTGAAAAGTTCTTTAGGGCCTACTTTGAATATTCAACAAGAATGGGTCAGCGACTTTGGAATTCGGTGTATATGAAAGAGATAACAACACAACATTAAATGTTAATATAAATATGCACGTATGGGTTGGAAGCTCTGATGGTGGCATGGATATGTTTGGAGGAAAATTTGGCTGAAACTGTTAGGGCCCTATATTGCTAGTGTTGTCCCTCATTTTTGTTAGTGTAGTCCCTTATTTTTGTTAGTGTAGCCCCCTTATTGTTATTTTGTACCAATGTAGTCCCCATTTTTTTATTATTGTGCTCCATAATATCCTGCTATAATTATTGTTGTGCCCTTACATTATTATTGTTAGGTTGGCTAGGATTATATTGTGACCCCATGGACTCATATATATAGAAAGAAGTTTTTGTCATTTGTGTCATCCAAGAATTGGTCATTTATATAATCTAAAGGAGTTTTCCCGCTCGAAATGGCTGATTTCTAAGTTGTTGATCTCTCTTTTCTTCTATTTTGTGAGCTGGTTTCATAAAATTTGGTATCAGAGCTTTGGATTCGAGGGTTTTCCTGCTTCAAATATGTCACCATGGAAGTTTCTCTATAACTTTTTTTCTACGAAGCTTTAGACACTGAAAAAACCGCTTGCGAGGAAATCCTTCGAAACTTCGTGTAAAAATTTTAAATCTTGGTTCGCAATATTTTCGGAGATATGATATGTATAAGTTAGGGTTTTTGCAGGCTCCCAAATTGCATCTCAAAGAGGTGAAATTGGGAAAATTGTCATAAATCTCTCTCTGAGCATCAGATTGGAATTCTGTAAAAAGTGGTCGAAACTACATAGACTTTAGTTTCCTGTTTTTATATTTCAAAGCCGAAGGAAGAAACAATGAAACTTGGCATGTAGTACAAGTTCGCTCTACTGAACTACTCCATAATTAGGACATTGTGAGAGATTGGACATAACCTTGTCTTGAAGAATCCAAATCAGGTCTGACTTGTGGATTAAAAGGGCTAATAAATGACTGAGGATAAAATCTTGGGGATCCAAAATCATAGAGATACATTAGATTCAATATCGATCTGCTAAAAAGAAATAAAAACGTGTGTATTTTGTTAAAATTGCATAAGCCTTGTTTGAAAAAATCAGTTTGAAGGGATTCCAAAAGAATATTGAAGCATAGATATTAGTATTGGGTTCTAAAATCCCCCCTAAAAGGAATTCAACACCCATAAAGCCCTCAAAAGCATCTACTATGACTCATGAAGAGGAATAGGTGCAACTTGATATATCAAAACTATAAGAACAAGTGCAACAAATTTTTCTCTCACAAAGAGTAAGAAAAAATGAAATGGAAGCTAAGATGGATGTTTTGAAGAAAGGCATGGAAGCTAAGATGGATAGTTTGAAGAAAACCATGGAAGTTAAGATGGATAGTTTGGAAGCTAATATGGATGGTGTGGAAGCTAATATGGATGGTATAGAAGCCAACATGGAAGATAAGATGCATGGTTTGAAGAAAGGCATGGAAGCTAAGATGGATGGTTTGAAGAAAGTCATGGAAGCTAAGATGGATGGTTTGAAGGAAGGCATGGAAGCTAAGATATATGGTATAGAAGGCAACATGGAATATTTGAAGAAATACATGGAAAGTTTGAATGAAGGTTTGACAAAGTTGATACAAGAAATGATTCCTAATGGCAAATAAGTAGTAGAGGAAACTCATGATGAGAACAAAATAAATTTTAATCATTATTTCATAAAATATAATGTTGGATTGAAGACCCACCATATTCCAAATATTGATATGAGGAAGTTTGATGGTAAGGGCCTGTAACATGGATACTAAATATGGAACAATATTTTTATCTCGATAATGTGAAAAACACACAAAAGATACACATTGGAACTTTATATTTAGAACAAAATACATTTGTATTTTATCGATGGCTTTGTTCTCGTAAAAAAATTGTCACTTTGTCAATTTTTTATCCAGGAAATGATAGCACATTATGAGGATGCAAAAAGAAAAACCTTTTTTAGCCAATTGATAAGTATCAAAAAAAAGGGTTCAATGGTGGAGCACATTGAGGACTTCCAAAAATTGAATATAAGGGTAACTGATATTCCAAAGGAACACATGATTGATGTCTTCATAGGTACTTTAAAGGATAACATCCAATATGAGGTTCGCATTTTGGAACTTTATTCATTGGAGAAGGCACTCAGGTTTGGAAGAAAAACTGAAAGTAAAATTATGGCGACAAGGAAGCTTACCACTCACATCTATAATGATGGAAGTGTTGCTAGTACTAGACTTCCAAAACCTACAAGGTTTATAGCACAAAAAATGGAAGAAAAAAGAGAAAAAGGGCTTTGTTATAGTTGTGATAGAAAATACACTAAAGGTCATAAGTGTGTTGAGAAGAAATTATTTTACATAGATTGTGAAGAGGAGGAAGAAAAGGAACAAGAAACTTCAAAAGAAGAGGATATACACTAGGAACCAGCCCTAGAGGAAGAAGAAATGAATCTGACCATATCCTGTAATGCATTGGCAGGAATTACCACTCCTCAAAATCTCAATATAGAATGACATATCAAGAAGAAAAATGTAATAGTGCTTACTGATTCGGGTAGTACCCATAATTTTTTTCATTGCAAGGTAGTCAAGGAATTGAATTGCTTCATATACCTAGCGTCAGAGTGTCAAGTGATGGTGGAAAATGGAGGAACTATAAATTTCTCTACAAAGTTCCATAATATCAAGCTAAACATGGGGGAATATGGATTGAATAGTCCAATTATTTCCATTCCAATGGACGGTGATGATGTTGTACTAGGAGTACAATGGTTACAATAGTTGGGGACGGTAGCTTTTAATTTTCGAGAAATTTTCTTGAAATTGTTTTCAGAAGGAAAGGAAGTTGAATTACGGGGTATCACAAGGAAGTCAGGAAAGATAATAAGCTCTAATTTCATGAAAATTATTTTGAAGAAAGAACAACGAGGCATCATTTCACAATTATCCTCACTAGAAGTTCCAACATCAAAATCATCTATTTCTCAAGATATCCAAAAAGTATTGGACATTCATTCAAGGTGTTTGAAACTCCCAAAGGACTCCCACCTATTCGTGATCATGATTATGCTATTCACTTGATTCTACGAATTGTTCCTCCAAACATCGGGCCTTACAAATATCCTTATGTCCAAAAGAGCGAATTGAACGTATGATTACAGAAATTCTAGAGGTTGGTATAATTCAACCTAGTCAAAGTTATTTTTCTTCTCCAGTAGTATTGGTGTACAAGAAGGATGGATCATGGTGCATGTGTCCAGATTATATCAAGCTCAATAAGCTCACTATTAAATATAAATTTCCCTTTCCTATGAGTGACGAATTATTGGGTGAATTACATGGAGAAATTTATTTCACCAAGTAGGATCTCCATTCAGGATATCATCAAATTAGAATGAAGATTGAATACATTCTGAAAACATCATTTCAAACTCATGAGGGTCATTATGAATTTTTGGTCATGCCTTTTGGCCTTACCAATCCACCTTATACATTTCAAGGGTTGATGAATTCCAATTTCAAACTCTTAGAAAATTTGTGTTAGGATTATTTGATGATATACTAATATATAGCAGGTCTTGGAAGGATCATGTTCAACATGTTGACAGGGTGCTCAAACTATTGGAGGAGAAACAATTTTATGCAAAAACCTCCAAATTTTTCTTTGGAGTACAAGAGGTGGAATGTCTAGGTCATATTGTATCTTAGGAGGGTGTTGAGGTACAGCCTAACAAAATTAAATCCATTAAGGAATGGAAAGTCCACACAACCATAAATTAGTTGCAAGGATTTATCGGGTTAACAAGGTATTATCACAAGTTTGTTAAGAATTATGGGAGAATAGTAGCACCTCTCACAACATTATTGAAGATAGATTCATTTGCATGGAATCGTGAAGCAAATAAGGCCTTTGACCATCTTAAAGAGGCATTGTGCCAAGCACTGGTCTTAGCAATGCCAAACTTCCAAAAACCCTTTATTGTGGAATGTGATGCCTTGGGAAATGGAATTGGTGTTGTTTTAATGCAAGAAGGAAGACCCAATGCTTTTGAAAGTTGTCCAATCAAAGGAAAGTATTTACAAAAATATTATTATGAGAAGGAAATTTTGGCAATACTACATGCACTAAAGAACTGGTGACCTCGCCTAATGGGAAGACACTTCAAGATAAGAAATGATCATGATAGTATTAAATAATTTTTGGAACAAAGAATTTCTTCATCAAAAATAGAAGGCTCTATTAAATTCCTAAAAATTCTAGAATAAAAAAATTGAACAGTTAACTTTAGTTTCTCTTGCAAAAACGGGTAAGAAGATTTTGAATACTTGGAGAACAAGTTTATATTACTTGACAGAATAAAGAAAAACAAGAAAACGAAATATCCATGCAAGCATTAATGTGCAAGATAAATAAAGTTATATGAACCAAAATTATCAGTCCAAAATATATATAAGCATAATTGAATTTACAAGAAGAGTGTGATTGTGCTGGTTATTTGTGTGATGGATTGCTACTGGAGTGTATGGTGAATGTTTCATTGATAATAGATTGCTAAAGGTGTTTGTAATTGAAGTGGAAAATTGTTTTGTAAAAGGGAATGGCTTCATGATTTTAGTATGAAAATTGTATGAAATATGAATCATTGAGTTCATGCAAGTAGTATTTGCCAAATGAGGGGTTGTAGCTACTTCTAGTATTTGTTGGTAAATACTTAAGGGTTTTAACTCCTTTTTGTTGTATATGATAAATCAAGGAGTATTTTATTCCTTCTAGTTGCATCTAAAGAACTTTTTAATAACAAGTAGTGGATTTCCTTGCGAAGTAAATTGAAGAAAAATTTCAAGGATTTGTGATTTCTCATTGTGTTACTTATTTTATTTCTTTCGATGCTCATATGAATTAATTTCTATAAATTTTATTAGTGTCCTATTATCATTGAAAGTGAAATAAATTGTTAAAATTACTACAATATTGATTCACACCCCTCTTAGTATTTTTGTATTTTTTAAAAATTACTCCCACAAAGAAATTTTCTCCTTCTTTTAATTTCATTGAGGACATACACATTGTTTGGATACTTGATTTCATTTGTTACCAATATCCTTGAACTTGACTTTCTTATTTCACATCCTTTAGAATTGAATGTGAGATCATATCCTTGATCAACCATTTGACTTAAACTCAATATATTTTTCTTAGCACCTTTAAACAATAGAACATTATGATTTTTGATTTTCCATGATCAAGACTAATTATGATTTTTCCAATTATCCTTCCTAAATAATTATTTTAAAGGGTGATGCTTGCTCCTTTAACTTATTTTAAAGTGAGAAATTTTCTTTTATATCTTTTCATATGGCTTGAACATTCACTATATACATACCATTTTCTTTCTTTGTTTTGAAAACATAGAGATAGAGAACATTCTTCCCGCTTCTCAAGTCCTTCCTTATCCATATATTATTTTATTTACATTTTTTACAATATTGTAATCGCCTCCTGCCACATTTACCCAAGTTCACCAGTCTTCTGGGCTAAACATGTGACAAAGAGTTAACACGATATGACTCAAGCCCCTAGATCAACTTAAAGAAGTGGACTCGAAAAATAAAAACCTTACTGACTTCCCTCAGGTGCTACAAAACCCCCAAGGGATAAACCACCCTTTCAGGTGCCCAAACCCTCACTTAAACCATTTTTTTTAGTTTATTAGACTCCTAAGAATTGAAACAACACTATAAGAATTCAATTGTAACCCTCCAGTCGCATGCATAAGGCTGCAAGGGAGCAACTTCAGTCATTTTCACCCTGTTATATGCCTAGGACCGCACAATTCGAGGTACTTTTTTAGGGCTAGTCCCTAGACCACTGCCTAGAACTTGATGAAATTTCCAAAAAAATGAATGACACATGGACAAGGCCTTCCATACAAAACATAGACAATAAATTGACCTAGAAAGGCCTAAGTATGACAATCATTTCGTCAAACACATCATGAACCTATAGTCTCATACTTATCTGAGAATCATCAAGAAGGTATAATTCCCTCTCACAAGAGTTGGATTATCATCTATTAGGTCATACATTCATTAACCATTCACTTACTAATAAAAAAACAATGAGATCCATAACTAAAGGTTGTCATAAAGCTATGCTTATAACTATCATATAAGAAAAATAATAATAATTATAGAATAACCATCAATCTGCATCATAACAAGTATAAATAATTATGAAATACAAGAGGGAAAAATATCTTATTAACATATGTGAATCCAACCAAGCCTAAGGACTTCCACGTACCACCCATCCATAGACTGGGCTGAACCAGATCTTTCTTTCACCTAATCACACCCATGCCATATTCCAAGCATGAATATGGGACTCACAAAAAAAGAGCTAGGGATTCCCCAGGATTTATCGCATATCCCTCCATTACCAGTCAAGGGATTTCTAGGCCTTAAACCCTCGTCTCTACAACCAGCCTTAACCGCAATCCCACCATTACCGCTCAAG
The DNA here is from genome assembly GCA_034641835.2 of Pinus albicaulis. Classification (NCBI taxonomy): domain Eukaryota; kingdom Viridiplantae; phylum Streptophyta; class Pinopsida; order Pinales; family Pinaceae; genus Pinus; species Pinus albicaulis. Next base: position 7,976 of record JAXQQM020070767.1, on the reverse strand, counting down.
GGATTCCTAGGCCCCAAACCCTCATATATACAACCAGGCTTTAATGAAATCCTTCCATTACTAATTAAGGGATTCCCAGGCCAAATAATAAACATACACCAACATGCTTTATCACATTCCTGCCAAAACTGGTTAAGGAATCACTAGGCCTTAAACAAGCATGGATGCCTCTAGGTTTATTTACTAATACATTGAGTGAATTTCTCATCTCCTGCATCAGGATTTATTATGTATCCTACCATTATCGGTCAAGGGATTCCTAGGCCCTTGGGAATTTTCCAGAGAACACCACACCCAATCCCAAAACCATCTAGAAATATAGCTCAATGAAATAACAAAACCCCATCACACCATGTCTATCTGGAAATGGCAAGGAAAGGCTGAAAACCATTTTCATACCCAGAAAAACCCTTGTCAATGACAATAAGAGAACAAAATACAACCATGAATATATCATGCATTCCAACACTAGCAATGAAATCATACATGCAACTCAATACCTACAAATAATCTTGGTGTAGTCGCTTGATCCAACTCTTCCTTGCTTGATATTTGATTCCCTTTGCTTGCTTTTCCTTCCCTTTCCTCCCTTTCTCCAATTCTAGAGTTCTCCATGAATTCTCTAAGTTTGAAAAAGTATGAGAGTGAGAGAGAAGGGAGAGAGAGCTCCAAAACTAAATTGAAAAAAAAAAGACGTTGTGAATTGATCCTCATAAGCCTTTTTATCTTTGAGGCCTCTATTTTATTCCATTTCCACTATTTTCCTTCAATTTCATCCTCAGATGCATCTCGTGACCTTTCACCTTCCTTTTCTCCTATTTTCCTTTATTTTCATAAATAAAATGCCAATTCAGGCCTCTTTCCTTTTCAAAAACTTTTCCCTAGTCTTTTCCAATTTCCTTAGCCATAATAAACCAAAGGAACACCCACTCAGATTTGTTTCCCAATATTTAACTTGGAATATGTGTCCCATGAACTTGGTATTATTTTTCCTTTGTTAACTTTATTACATGGATTTTTAACCAGGGTTATTACAACCCCCCCCCCCTCTCTTGGGGAAACACCATCCTCAATGTTCAATGACACCTATAAATAGCAAGATCATTGAAAACCAAAACATACTTCCCATGGATCTTTATAACTTAGCTTGATGCAATATTTACATTGAAAAACCTACTAAAAAGTAAAACCAATATAACCAAAATAACAACATGAAAACCATACCACTTATTGGAGCTTTATAACACAAATCAATGTGGTATTTACATCATACATATGCACATAGAGACATAACCAAAACACAACACCAAAACATATACCAAAATACATCATCTCAACCAGAGAAGAGAGAAGGATACATAGCCAACATCTGATAAGTGATCTCCCTTGTAGCTTCATCGGGACCAAAGTGCTTCCACTACACTTTAAATTGCTCGATTATTTGATTTTAGATCATGCTTTGTTTCCACTACAAAATGCACTGAGGTTCCAACTAGAATTCTCCTTCTGGATCCACTTGCAATACATACCTGTCAACTACATGATGAACATATTTCACATACTTCTTAATTAATGACACACGGAAAACATTGTGGACTTTCACTTTCGTAGGCCGTGCAAGCCGGTAATCCACTGGTCCAATCCTCCCAAGAACCTCAAAAGACCTAAAATACTGAGGTTCCAACTTGGCACATGACCCAATCCTCAAGGAGATATTATTGGGCTTGATGCACAGGTACACCTATTCTCCAACATGAAACACCTTAAATACTATGTGCTAATCTACATAGTTCTTCTATCTGTCCTGTTTTACCTTTAAATTCTTCTTGATAACCTGCATTTCTTGTTCCATTTATACCAAAATGTCTAGTATTATCAATACCATGTTCACGGGATCACTCCAAATGATAGAATTATTAAAACTCTGCCCATAAAGTGCCTCACAAGGACTCATCCTCAAATATACCTGATACCCACTATTGTAAGAAAAATAAAATAGTGGAAGATATTCTTCCCATTGTCATTATTGATCCATAACATACATTCTCAACATTTCCTCTAAAATCTTGTTGACCCTATCTATATATCTATTTGTCTGCAAATGATAAGTTGTGATGAAGGCCAAGTTTGTACCCAAACCTACAAATAACTCTTTCCAAAACCTAGAAGTGAACTTAGCATATTTATCTGACACAATCTTCCTATGAATACCATGTAACCTCACTATCTTCCCGATGAAGACCTATGCTACTTCACTAACTGAATGAGTAGAATTAACTAGGATAAAGTGAGCTACATTAGCAACCTATCAACCAAAACCATGATTAAATCATGTATTCTAAATTTTCTCATCAAACCTATAATCAAATCCATGGAAATGATCTCCCATTTCCATTCTGGAATAAAAATCGATTGTAGTAAACCACCAGGATGCTTACATTCTTCTTTTACCTGTTGATAATCAAAACACCTTGTGGCAAACTCTACCACTTATTTTTTAAAATTTGGCTAATGATAGAACCTATTCACAACTATTAATTTTTTTTTATAGCTCGGGTGACCTGAATATGGATAAACATGAAATTCCTACAACATAAGCTTCTTAAGCTCATTGTTGTCTGACACATAGATCTTATCCCTAAATCTTACCAAACCATTTTTCGTGAGATGATATTCCACATCCAGTTCACTTGTGCCCTAGTGATGTAACCTGTGGCTAAGCTCCTAATACTTGTCATCCTTCTATCCTTCTTGTAAGATCTGATCCTGTAAATATGTCCAATAAAAACTCATAGTTGTTATGTGATTTACCTATACTCTTTTGCTAAGGGAATCTACAACCCTGTTCTCTTTACCCATAATGTACCTGATCTTGAAGTCAAACTCGTTGATTGTGGAAAATGACCTAGCCTTCCTAGAATTCAAATTTGGTTGGTCAAACAAGTATCGCAATCCACTATATTCACTCATCAAGAAGAATCTCCTTCCAGGAAGATAGTTCCTCCACATCTTCAAAACATGGATTATCTTTGCCACCTCAATATCACGTGTCATATTTTTTCTCTCGCTCATCCAGTTTCCTTGATTCGTAGCATACCACATGTCCCTCCTGCATCAGGACTCCACCAAGTCCTCTCTTGAAAGAATATTTACACACCATGAAATCTTTATCCAGATCTACAATCTTGAGAACTAGAGAATTTGTAATCAGTTTCTTCAACTTCTCAAAACTAGCTGCACATTCCTTTTTCCGTTCAAATGTATTTCCGTTCCTATCCAATGATGTAATACGATATGAAATTTGTGAGAATTTCCTGATGAACCTCCTAGAGTAACCTGCTAACCCCATGAATGATCTGATCTCATCCACATTCCTAGGAGATGGCCATTCAATGATAGCTCTTGTGTTTTATGAATCCATTTCTATTCCCTCCTCGGAAAAAACATGCCCGAAGTAATGTACCTATTTCTGAAAGAGATTTCATTTAATAACCTTGGCATACAACTGATTCTCTCTTATAAATATCAATACTGCTGCTAAGTGTCTGGTATTCTCTTCCTCATTCTTAGAATATATCAATATATCATTAATTAAAACAATAAAAAACTTGTCCAATATATAAGGATGAAACAAATTATTCACAAAACACATAAAATTAGCTGGAGCATTATTCAAACCAAAATGAACCAAAACAAACTCATAATTCTCATGCCTAGTCTAGAAATAAGTCTTGTAAATGTCCTCTTCTTTGATGTGTACCTAATGGTAACCTGATCTCAAAGCAATCTTGGAGAACTTTGTTTCTCCCTTCAACTAATCAAACAAGTCATCAATCCTCAACAAAGGACACAAGCTCTTGATTGTCACCTTGTTCAACTTCCTCTGGTCAATACACAACCTGCAAGTAATAACCTTCCTCTTCACAAACAATATTGGTGCACCCCAAGGTGATACACTTGGCCTAATGCATCCCTTGTTAAGAATTTCCTTCAGCTGCAACTTTAATTCCGCTTACTCTAGAGTGATCATACTCTAATATGCCTTCGATTTTTTTGGTTCCCTTAGTACCAACTCAATGGAAGAGTCCACTTCCCTGTGAGGTGGAAACTCTGAAATCTCCATGGGGAATACATCTTGGAACTATTGTAAAATCGGGTATCTTCCCAATACATTTCCATCCTCAACATCCTTACCTTTATCACTAGAAATATGCATTGCAAATAACACACACCCTTTCCTGCAAGTGTGTTGTGCCTACATAGCTATAACCATTCTGACTGATGTATCCTTATTCTTACCCTATAAGGTTCTGTTTTTTCCATTTTCGTCCAAGCACTCAATAGCCTTATCATAATAATCCACCTTAGTCCTGTGAAGATAAAAAAAATCCATATCCAAAAGCATACTACATGATCCCAATGGAAGAACATTCGGATGCGCTAATGTAAGCATACCTTTCAACTCAAAAGCATAATCCCTTACCCAATGATGCACTATTTTATTAGTACCTATTTCCAAATACACTAACCAATACTCTTCATGCACTTATTTTCTCAAACAATACTTATCCACCAGGTCAAGATTAACATAAATATAATTAGATCCAAGGTCAATCCAAATAGAAGTAACTTAATCAAAAATCTTACCATCCACCTCGATAATAGATGTTTGGTGATCCAATTGCCTATTATCCAATGTTGCATAGATCTAATGAATTCTCTTCCCAACATCCCCAACTTTTTTGCTTCCTATGCACTTTATTTCTGAGGCATACGACCTCGATACGACGGGTAATCCTTCTTGAGATGCCCCTTACTAGATATCCAACACTCCAATTATCCTTTACCATCACCTCTATTTTTCTGGCCTCCAGACTATGACGCATGTCCCTTTCTAACCACATTAAAATTATTATAAGGAACAAAATTCTCTTTCTCATTTTCATCTTGAGGTCTTGCTCGCTCCGGTGACCATTTACCTATATAATTGTCTTTCCATTTCCAAACTTACTGAGACTCTATCTTACTCTTCGATTTCTCATAACATTGTTTCAACTTCCCAATGACTTCTTCAAGTGACTGAGGCTCATCATACTCAATATGATATTTAAATGTTAATGGTAATCCACTAACAAATTTCTAAAATTTTCTCTTCTCATACTTAATATATGGTAAATACCTCAATAACTCCAAGTACTTGGTCATATACTCCTCATCTTTCATTGATCCCATATTCAGCCCATATAAATCCTTGGACTTACTGTCATAGTACCTATCTGGAAAGTAATTATTCCTAAAGAATCTCTTGAATTCATTCCAACTTAACTCATTTTTCCTGATATCTCATACATGCTTCACATCTTACCACCATATGTTTTCTTTCCTTTTGAGGTTGAAAATAGATATCTTGACCTTCATGTTCTCTATATAATCATGCATCTCAAAGAAATTCTTCATCCAAAGTAACCATGCCTCTGCATCTTCCAACTTCTTCAACTCTCCATCAAACATAGGCCTCTTGGATTTATTGAACTCATTCGACAAATATCCTATGTTATTCCTTTTGTAAGGATGATACCAATGATGACCATGGTAAATTTCTGAACTAGAACTAGAATAAAGCCAATGTCTGCGACCTGTCCTATCATGTGTATGCAAGAATATGCCAAATTTCCCATGAGAAAACCAACAGTGTGTGATCCGAAGTGGAAATAGAGTTAGAGGATTCGGTTGTTGGCCACCCAACAACTTCAATCCCTTACCAGAAGAGAGAGGCCTTGAAAAAGAAGTTGAAGGGTAAAAACCTCCTTACACTGGGTCTTAGAACTCCATAGTTATAAGGATCCTTTGGCAAGTGTGTAACGCTCTATCTTTCTTGCTAATAGTGGTCAATAAGAGGGGATTTTATTCCACCATTTGTAATATTGTCTCATTTGACTCATTGGAGCTTGTGTTTTTGTTTTAGTTTAGTTGTGTTTCTTCTTATTATATGCAGCATACTACATTTCCTAACTTACTGTGTTTTATATATATTAGCATGTGTTCACTAACCTGCTAACCATTTTTTCTACCTATGAGCATATCTTGTAGGTTGAAAACATGCCTACCAAGGACTGGTGTGTTTGGTACACTTGTACACCAAAACCACCACTACAGGATTCACGACTCCATTTACATTACCCTTTAGCTAAGTGGTTGTGCTCTTGCAGGGACCTATATCTACTCTGGATTGTTGTTAGGAAAAATCTCCTTCTCCTTTTCTCTCCTCATTCACCCACTGTGAAGAGTTACAGTTCAGGAGTGCCAAAATTGTTTTTTACAGGAAAACCGTGTGCAGTGTACTTAGACATAAAAATAGAATTTGGCAGAAATTCCGACGGCCAATTCGTCGCTATTCCAACCCATAGTTGTCGCAAGAGCGATAGTTTGAGGGCGGACAAACCGTGGTTTGTCATGCCGTCACAGTTCCGACACACATAAAAAGTGTCGCACTATCGACACTTCTTCCGTCGCTTCCGAACAAGCGTCACTCTTCCGACGTCTCACAAACCGTCGCGCCTCCGATGTTTGTAAACTGTCGCACTTCCGATGAAATGTGGTTCGACGTTTGGAACGTCGCTCTTTCGACGCTTGTAAACGGTCGCAATTCTGACCCAACGTGGTCCGACGTTTTGGACGTCGCTCTTCCGACGTCTGTAAGATGTCGCAATGCCGACGATATGTGGTCCGACGTTTGGAACGTCGCTCTTCCGACGTTTTCATACTGTCTCTCTTCCGACGTTTCTGGGTTGTCGCAGTTCCGACGTCTACAAGGCGTCGGTAGACCGACGGAGGGTTCAATTTAAAAAAAAAAAATTTGAAATTTTAAAAGACGAGAAACGCTGTTTTGAATATATTATATGAAGTAAAATAGTCCATGAAAGTGAAATAGCAGTATGTAGAATAGTAAAGCAACAGATAGAGTACCGACGTCCATTGTTCCAAATAGAAATTAAAGTACCCAAAACCCTGCAACAGAGAAAAACGCTAATCATGTGAGGAGTGTGATATGTCCAAAATATAAAAAGACCATCAGACCATATCAATAAACCAGCAACATAGACCAGCATCGCTAGTTTTGAAGGCATAGTGATAAACATTAATCATTTTTTTTTCACAAGAGAAAAAATGTTGTTTTGAATATATTATATGAAGTAAAACAGTCCATGAAGTCATTACATTTTCACATCTGAAGATTGGAACCCAAATATCCATCCAGAAAAGTGGAAGTCCCACCCCAGACAAGGATAGAAAAATACCCCATGTCACATACAGGGACATGATATAAAACCCAGTAACGGTCCACATGGAGATTATCGACAATCTGAGAAAGCATCCAAATATGCCCGAGGCATCTATAAGAAAGTGAAATATCAGTATGTAGAATAGTAAAGCAACAGATAGAGTATTGACATCCATTGTTCCAAATACAAATTAAAGTACCCAAAATCCTTGAACAGAGAAAAACGCTAATCATGTGAGGAGTGTGATATGTCCAAAATATAAAAAGACCATCAGACCATATCAATAAACCAAAAACATAGACCAGCATCGCTAGTTTTGAAGGCAGAGTGATAAACATTAATCATTTTTTTTTCACAAGAGAAAAAATGTTGTTTTGAATATATTATATGAAGTAAAACAGTCCATGAAGTCATTACATTTTCACATCTGAAGATTGGAACCCAAATATTCATCCAGAAAAGTGGAAGTCCCACCCCAGAAAATGATAGAAAAATACCCCATGTCACATACAGGGACATGATATAAAACCCAGTAACGGTCCACATGGAGATTATCGACAATCCGAGAAAGCATCCAAATATGCCCGAGGCATCTATAAGAAAGTGAAATAGTAGTATGTAGAATAGTAAAGCAACAGATAGAGTACCGACGTCCATTGTTCCAAATACAAATTAAAGTACCCAAAATCCTGC
>JAXQQM020065222.1:0-63811 GCA_034641835.2 Pinus albicaulis | reverse complement strand
TATATGTGAAAGATAACCTATTTCTTAACTTTTTGTCGTTTTTGGTTTTCTAAGGTGAAATGGAAATTCTAAGATGAAAACAAGTTTGGTTATGTTTGTTCAAGGAAGTGATATCCCCTATAATGAATTACCAACTTGAAACTTTAAAAAGCAAATTGAAATTTACAATGACAAGACTTGAAAGGGAATGAAAATGTGCTGCTGAAATGAAAAGGTGCTACTAATCTAATAAATCAAAACAATGAACTATTGAGCATGAAAACTAAACTATTCTTGCTGCCAACTAAACATAAAAGAAACTATGCTTAAGGAAATTCAAAATTGCAACAAAATAAATCTAAATCAGATTACATCAATTTATCTTCTGACCCTTCATCATTAGTCCAGCTATGATTTTCGGAAGTAATCATAAACAATTTGAGTAACTGATATTTAATTTGCGGAAAGTAAACTAATACTAAACCGTACACTCATGATTCAATCCCTCACCATCAGTCCAGCTGTGGCTTTCGGAGGCAACTGAAGATGTCATGCATGATTTAATATATCTAAATTTGCAGAAAAGAAACTAATACTAAACTACACATTTTATAATGCAATCCCTCACCATCAGTCCAGCTGTGGCTTTCGGAGGCAACTGAAGATGCTATGAGCAGATTAGTATATCTAAATTTGCAGAAAAGAAACTAATACTAAACTACACATTTCATAATGCAATCCCTCACCATCAGTCCAGCTGTGGCTTTCGGAGGCAACTGAAGATGCTATGAGCAGATTAGTATATCTAAATTTAACTACTGAAGCAGATAAACAATACTGAAATTAAACAAAAGCTATGAAAATCAAATTAGCAGCAGAACAATGTTAGTTCTATGTCACTAGTCAAAAAGCTATGAAAATGCCTGGGCTGCCTATCTATAACCTGAAACAAGAACATTGATCAGTGATTATCAACATAAAACATAAAAGACAGAAATGAAATGGAAATTATGGAAGTGTATAAACAGAAATGAAACAAATGCAATATATGAACATATGAATGGATTATGACACAATGATCTCTAAAGAAACAAAATTAAAATTATACACTAATGCACAAAACCTTAGCTGAGCAGGGGCCCTCTACACCAGCCTCGGCAACGGTCCTCAAATACGAATTAAGTTGGAAAACAGAGTCTTCTTGTATTAAAAAGCAGTCATTACAGAATGGTAATGTTACGGCACAAGTGCAACGTAATCACACTACAGAGCAAAAGATAACAGAGACTAACATTCACTAATATCAACTAACTCTATATGCGTATGCAAACGCATTATATATAACAACGAACTATAATTGTCTCCTAAAGTTCATGCTGGTGGAGAGCACGTAGACCACTACGTCCACGGATATAGGAGCATGGCCGTGTTGGAAAGTAAATCTACGAGAGGTGGATGCTTGAATTCGACTCTAGAGCCCTGTACAGATGTCGATTTATCCTCCGCAGGCTTAGAAACGGCCATATGGATCTTCATGTGACACGAAACAGAGTCCGGCCGACATGAAACTCCATGGTTGACTTCCATGTGGACGCCTTTGACCGCGGCTTCTTTGGATGAGTTTGCTTGAACCAATAGGACACGAACCATGTCCACGTCATTCCCGACCTGCCCATGTGGCTCGTTTCCCTTGTAGACACCTGTAGCATAGAGTTTCACAAAATAGCTGCGGAAAGTTGCAGCAGCTGCGGAAAGTGGCAAGATTCCGCAGCTGAATGAACAAAATCTAGATCAAAAAGCAAACACAAAAATATAATTAAAAACCATGTTAGATGCTCTTTTGCACATGATATTGACAATTTGGGAGGTTTAGGTGAGTGAAAAAGGTATGGAAAAATGTATGGAAAAGATGCAGATTTGGGACTCAACATACCCCCATTGTGAAGGTGTTGCATGTCCTCATGCAACCAAAATTTTGATACTCTTTCTTCAGTTCATGTGCCTTGATACTTCAGCCAGCACATCCAATCCTCTCCTCTTCTTCCTTGGTACTGCCAACATTCTAGGTTTCTTCATTAAGCACCTAAATTTGATATTTACAAGTGCTCTGCTCAATTTCTGGCATTTCCTTTTCAATTTCTTATTCTTCTTCTGCCATATTCCCAAATGTAACATAGTATTATCATGGATTATCTTGTCCAGTTTGCCTTGTTCTTTCAATGTCTCATTTTCATTTTTGATGTGCCTATTTAAAAGCTCCAGCTCAAAAATTTCCTGTTTTAATGATTGAACTAAATCATCCTGCAATGTATGAGGCTGAATGGAAAAAGTACTTGGACCTGTGGCTGCTTTTTCCAAAGATTCTATATAGTCATATAGCTCCTGCTGCTTGGGGTCTATTTCAGGTGTCATTTTTATTGGGCTGTCCCCAAAATGCTGTGAAGGAGAGTTATGTTCAAAATCTGGCCGAGGAGGGCTTACATCAATATCTTGCTGAGAATAGGATGGAGTATGCTCATTGTCTGATTGGGAATGAAATGAACCAGGTTCACTAACTGACTGAGATGGACTATGGTCAGTTGGGGACTGTTCATATGTCTCCTCACCCAAATCAATGAAATGAGGACCCTTAATTTGCGTTTTTCTCAATTTCCCCTTAAGTCTGCTGCTTCTCCTCACACGCTGTGGTACACTACCCTTTTGTTTTTGTTTTCCTTTCTCTGCCTTCTTGGATATAGATGACTGTTTTTGAAGATAAACTAATCTTTCAGATAGCATTTGATGATCTTCTTCTTCAGAAGAAGGAGTTTTATGTACAACCTCAATAGTTTCTTTCCCTTTTGGTGTTATTGGCTTCTTACCCTTGATTTCCTTCTTCTTCCTTTTTACCAATCTCTCTTCCCTATCAGTTCTTTCCATAGTAGTAGTAGGAGTATTTTGGATTTCATCAATTATTCTTTTCCTCCTACTTCTTCTTGTTGTGCTAGCTGCAGGAATTTCCTGAGTAGGAGTAATTTGGGTTTCAACATTTATTCTTTTTCTTCTACTCCTTCTTGTTGAACTACCTTCAGGAATTTCATGAGGTTCCTCAAAGAAATTTCTAACTAGAAATTGTTCCCATGTGTCTTTTCTTTCCTTTAACTCCTTTTCAATCAGAATTTTTATAAGGCCGTGGTGATATAGATGGGGCTCTACATCTCCTAAGTGTTTCTGAACAGTCACAACCATTTTCTTCAAGCTATTGAATAGAAAATATGGGAGATTGAGAGTTTGATTTTCTAGAAAATTCATCAATAGCCTGGTATGGTACATGTACATGGACCCAAAACGGCCTTCACATGTAATGAATTTCTGAACAATTAGCAGTAAAGTGGCCCATTCTTCTTTCAATGCATGCACGGGAATTCCTCTCTTAAAAACAGTTATGTCCATACCTTGGTTTCGTAAGATTGTTCTCCATGCCTCATCACTGATGCTTTTATTTTTGAACCAACGCTCTCCCTCCTGAAGAAGTTCCGTGGCTGTTGATATAGATGCTTCATTGACCGCAAACTTGAGGTCTCCAATCTCTGCTTCCGAGCCATCAAACGACCTTGCAAATGCTTTCGTAACTTCTTTGTGATAACCTCTGAATTTCTGAATAAAACACAGCCATTTTGCTTTCTTCAATATCTCTTTTGCTTGCGGATATCCCTCTATAAACTTCGGTCCTTCCGGCTCTGCTCTTAGCAATTTACCCATTTCACTTTTCTGTTCTTCACAAATTTGCCTTCGTGAGGGTTTCAAATGGAAATAGAATGGTTGAATGCACAGGAACGAGCACAATGGCTGTGGGGATGTATCATAAAAATGGGAATGAGCACCATAAACGGAATGGAGTGAGACTGTGGGTAGATATCCGGAAGTGAGAATGAGCAAAAGGAACGAAATGGAATGAGACAGTGGGTAAATATCCGGGAGTGAGAATGAGCAAAGTGGGGTTTCGTAAACACGGCAGAGACACGACAAAGAGATTAACAAAGTATAATACATTCGGCAGCGTTTTGAATTTTGGTGGCTGTGTAATAAATATGAACACGTTTCAATCAACGGTTATGAATTCATGCGGCTGTAAGAGTCCTTGGTCAAATCAAATACGTCTCATTATCTCCGGTGGGATATTGGAACATGAGTGAAAATCGGAATTTCAATGATAAAACCGTTTGTGAATGAATGCAAGAGGATAATATGGAGATCGTGAAAGGTTACAGAACTGTCAATATAATCATTGCGCGTAATGGATAGAGCTCATGGTTCAGAACTATATAAAAATGTGTTTTTCAATACTATTTGAAATAAATTTTATTCATACCTTTGGAATCTTTGCCTTTGCCCTTGGTCTTCAACTGATTGATCTCCATTGGTGTCTTGAATGCTCCATTGATCCTCTCACTTGCATTTTATTTTCTAATTATGGCAATAACATCTGACTGTACATTCTCTTTGAAAACAGAGTAGTAGCTGCGGAATCTGCTTCTGGCTGCGGAAACTGGAGTCAGCTGCGGAAACAGATGTCAGCTGTGGAAACTGACACAGCTATTACTTGGATGAATGGAAATGATCAAATGACAAATGACCAGATGGAAATGGTCATGAAAAAGATTTTTATTGATGGAATGGAATGAAATGAAGTGGAATGAAGTGAAATGAAATGAAATGGAATGGAATGAAGTGGAATGAAATGGAGTGGGTGGTGACAAAGCTTGTGAAATGAAAGAGAGATTTTTTTGGAAAATATAGAGTGTCAGGTGTTCCTGATTTTCACCCTATATTTTCTGCATAAGACTGCCAATCAATGATTGGTTTTCAGGCTTATACCATTATATATATATATATATATATATATATATTTTTTTTTTTTTTTTTAACTGAAAAGAACAAAAGAACTAGGTTGGTGGAGAAGAAGAATTCTTCTGTACCAGCCTGATTGCAGAACTTTCTTGAAACATTTTGACAAAATCCTCTTTTGAGAGTGGCTTATGATAAACTTTCAATCTATGGCCATTCACAATAAGAGGAGTTTAAAACTCATCAATGGTCTTGATTCTTACAGCTCCATTGCTAAAGATCTTGTCAATCTCATATGGCCCAAGCCAATGAGTCTGAAATTTCCCTTGAAAATCTTTAAACTTGGAGTCAAATAACAATGCCCAATCTCCTTCTTGAAACTTCTTCTCTTTGATATATTTGTCATGCCATTTATTTCTTTGATATTGAACTAGATCAGTTCTTAGAATTGCTTCTTGTCTGATCTCATCTAGCTCATTCAACTGCTCCATTCTATGCTTTTGGGCTTCTGATAAGTCCATCCCCAACTGGACTGCTATCTTGAAGGTCTTGACTTGGAACTCAATGGGGAGCAAGACTTCTTTCCCATAAACAAGTTCATAGGGAGAATGTCCTGTTGTATTTCTCCATGTAGTTTTGTAGGCCCACAAGGCTTCAGGAAGCCTTTCTGCCCAATCTCTTCTATGTAGATGAACAGTTTTGGTGATGATACTTTCAAGAACTTTGTTTGTAGACTCCACTTGACCATTTTCTTGTGGATGGTAAGGAGTAGATCTTTTGTGCTTGATTTTGTATTCTTCCATCAACTTCTCCACCAAGTTGGATGTGAATTGGCTTCCTTGATCTGTCACAATTTATCTTGGAACACCAAAGCGAGTAAAAATATCCTCATAAAGAAAATGAACAACTGAATTTTCAGTAGCAGATACTAATGCTTTAGCTTCTACCCATTTAGTAACATAATCAGTACAAACCAATATATACTTCTTTTTCTTAGATGGTGAATTAATAGGTCCAATGAAATCTAAAGCCCATTTTTCAAAGGGTTCAATGAGTACCTGTGTTTGCAATGGAATTTCATTTGAAAGGGTAGGTTTCCCTACTCTTTGGCAGCTGTCACACCTTTTGACATATTGTTTTTCATCTTTGAAGAGGGAAGGCCAATAATATCCTAAAGAGAGGATTTTATAGGCTGTCCTTTTGTCTGCAAAGTGTTCGCCGCATGGTTCATCATGACATGCCTTAAGAATATCAGGCATTTCATCTTCCCTGACACATCTTCTGATCACAAGATCTGGCCCTGTTTTAAACAATTCATTAGAAATCCATGAATATTTTGAACTCTCCTGAATAATTTTTCGTTTTTCTCTTGGAAAAAAATGTGAAGGTAGTTTCCCTGTAACCAAATAGTTAGCAATATCTGCATACCAAGGGGTCTTAATAGTTACTGCAAACAAGTATTCATCAGGAAACTTATCTTCTACGGGAGAATCTTCTTTAGTATTCTGAATCCTAGACAAGAAATCAGCTACTGTATTCTGTTTTCCTGGTCTATCCAACACAGTAATATTGAATTCTTGCAAAAGTAAAAACCATCTTGTCACTCTGCCACTAGTAACAGGTTTGTTCATTAAATATCTAATTGCAGAATGGTCAGTATGAATAAAAGTTTCATAGCCTGTTATGTAATGTCTAAACTTATTAATTGCATGAACAACGGCTAAAAACTCTTTTTCAGTCACAGTATAGTTTAACTCTGTGGGAGTCAAATTTTTACTGGTGTAATAAATGGCATAAGGAATTAAATCTTTTTGACCCAACACAGCTCCAAGAGCTGTATCTGAAGCATCCGTAGAAATATGAAAAGGAAGTTTCCAATTTGGTCCTCTCAAGATAGGTGCTTCAGATATTTTTGTTTTCAAAGTTTCAAAAGCTGATTGACAATCAGGATCCCATTTAAATTCACAGTCTTTTGTAAGCAACTTGAAGAGTGGAGATGCTATTTTAGTGAAGTTTTCTATAAATCTTCTATAGTAGCCAGTAAATCCTAGAAAACTTCTAACATCTCTTTGACAATTTGGAATAGGCAACTTGGAGATGACTTCAACTTTTGATCTATCAACCTTAATCCCATCTCCTGAAATATGATGTCCTAAAACAATCCCTTCGGTAAACATCATAAAGCATTTTTCATGGCTTAATGAAAGGTTTGTTTCTTTACATCTTATGAGAACTTTTTCCAAATTTTCTAATGCCTCTTCAAATGAATTACCATAAACTGTAAAATCATCCATATAAACCTCTACACGATCATGGATTAGATCAGAAAAAATTCCTAGTACTGCTCTTTGGAATGTTGCTGGTGCATTACATAACCCAAAAGGAAGCACTCGGTAGGAAAAAGTTCCCCATGGACAAGTAAATGTGGTCTTATCTTGATCTTCAGGTGCTACCTGAATTTGATTATAGCCACTAAAACCATCCAAAAATGAAAAGTACTTTTTAACTGCTAATGTATCTAATACCTGATCAATAAAAGGCAAAGGAAAGTGATCCTTCAAAGTTGCTTTGTTCAACTCCCTGTAATCAATGCATACTCTCCATTTACCATTCTTTTTGGGTACTATAACCAAAGGAGAAACCCATCGGCTATCTGAAATTGGATAAATGAAGTTTACATTGAGAAGTTTTTGGAGCTCTTCTTTCACTATCTCCCTAAGATTTGGATTCATCCTTCTTTGAGGTTGTATGATTGGTCTACTGTTTTCCTCAATATAGATATGATGGATGCAAGTCTTAGGATCAATACCCTTCATGTCAGTATACTCCCATGAAAATGCAGTAGAATTTTTTTGCAAGATTCTGGTTAGTTCTTCTTGTTGTGACTTCTCCAAATGTTTATTGATATTCAATGTTTTTTCTGGAAAAATCTCAATAGCAGAATTACCAAACTCTTCCACAGAGTAAAGAGACATTTGTCTTGATGATAAATATTCTATGTCAGATTCCAACTGAAATTGTGTGGGGTCATATTCTGAAGATATCTCAAAATTTTCTAATGTATTTAGAATTTGACTATCCTCACTGATTTCAGAAATGGTAAAGACAGGTTGTATAGTGTTCTCATCATCGACCCATTCATTGTCTCCTATTTCTGTGATTGCTCTTGCTGGAGGATACAAATTGAATTTCTTTGTCGAATTACCATTAGAAATGTACATGTCTCCAGATCTACAACTAATAAAAGCATCAGCTGTGGCCAGCCAAGGTCTTCCTAAGATAACTGGATGTCCTCCTAGATTATTCTTGGGAGTCAAAATCATAAAGTCTACTGGATATTCCCAAGAATCTAAGGAGACTGAAATATCTTCTAATACACCATCTGGTTTAATAACCGATCGATCTGCAAGTTGCGATAAAGTAGGTGTAAAAAGAAGGTTAGGAAGTTTTAACTGTTCCATAGTCTGTCTACTCATAATGTTGATAGCAGCCCCTAAGTCAATCAATGTGTTTGGAATTTCTATCCCATTTATATGTGTCTTGACAATTGGACTTCCTGGATCTATATACTTCTGCATGGTAATTTTTCCCATCATAATATCTGCAATCTTTCCTACCAGGTAGATTCTTCTTGTGTCTTTTAGTTTCATTCCTGGTCTTTTGAAACTCAACTCCTTTATAGTTTTTGCTAGAATAGGAATTTCTCGAATGGCTTGTAGCAATGGAATCTTGATACAAACATTCTTCAATTCATCTAGAAAGTCATAGTTAGGCAACAAGATTTGTTTTTCCACCCCCTTGTCAATTTGTAGTCTTTCAGGAAAAGGAGGTGTGGATGAAGATGCAGGTTGCTCAACTATAGGAGTTGTGGGTGTTGACTTTTCTTTTTCTTTTTGAATGCTTGAATTTTGAAGAGATTCTTCCTCAGAACCCTTATTAACTTGAAGAGAATCCTCCTCAGAGGTATCTTGCTCTTGAATATCTATAGAAGGTTTTTCTAAAACTCTACCAGATCTGAGTTGTACATCGTTGAGAGGAACAATCATATAGGTAGGAAATTGTTGTCCTTCTACCATATAAGTATTCTGAGGATTTTTATTATTAGGATTTGGCAATGGCTGAGCTGGAAGTTGATTTGTCTTCTATTGGTATGGGAGCATGAGTTGAGGATTTGTATTTTGTTGAGAAGGTTGATGTTGTGGAAATGGCAATGAAAGTTGTTGTGGATTTTGGCTTGGAAATTGTGGAGCTTGTTGGTTTTGAAAAGATGGAGGATATTGATAAAATTGAGCAAATCTCCCATAAAGATTTTGCATCCCTTGTACCCATGGCTGATATGAGTTTTGATGTTGGGGCCAAGGTTGTTGCCAAGGAGTCCAATTTGGTGGGGTTTGAAGATTCATAGGGTTGTTAAACCCTTGAGATTGTTGTCCCTGCCAAGGTCTCCTTGCGACAAAACAGAGAGATTCTCTTGAATTTGGATCTTCTTGAAAAACAGCTTTGAGTCCAGGGATTGAAGGACAATCCTTGATCTCATGATTTTCTGAGCAAATCATACATGTTTCTACAACTTTTGCATCCAAGGGACATTCCCTTAAAGCATGTTTCTTCCTACATTTCAGACAAAAGATGGCTAAAGCATCTGTTTCTGCTTTCTGCTTGTTTTGGATTTTAAGGGTGTTTAGTTGTTCACTAAGGCTCCCTAAGATATCAGTTTTGAACTCATCAAGCATATTACCAATCTCTGCCCTACTTACTGATCCAGTTGCAGATTTGTTAGCCCTAATAAGAGAAGGATCCCTAGGCCCTTTTCCTGTTTTAGATTTTCCCCTTGAGAGATGGACACATAATTCTGTTATGTCACGAAGTGGGAGTTGAGAAATGTCTCCTTTCCCCATCATGTTTAAAATATCTATCCATTCATCTCTAATGGCTTTTAATATGAGGGCTTTCAAGGTTTCATCATCTAAGTTGCTCATCTTTGCTCTTTTCAAGTTGTGTTGAAATCTTTCAAGTAAGTCTTCCAAATTTTCATCTTCTTTTTGCATCATTTTGAATACCTCATCCTTGTGATTGGTGGGCATACAATATTCCAAGTATCTATCCAAAAATGTTTGTTTCATTTCATTCCAAGTCCTAATAGATTGAGTGGCTAATCCCATGAACCATTTCAAAGCAGATCCCTTCAATGTTGAAGGAAACAGTTTGAGTTTTTGAGAGTCTTCCATATAGTCATAGGTTCAGCATACAACTTCAAACTCAAACAGAAATGTTTCGGGATCCTCACTTCGCAATCCATAAAAGTTAAGAAGAACATATGGTGAGATATTTTTCATTGTTGCATGAGTTTCCTCATCAACTATAGGGAATCCAAACAAATTGTCTCCTTCCCTATTTCTACCATTATTTCCTTCACCATTGTTATCTCCATTGTTTCCTCCTCTTCTACCTCCACCTCTATTTATTACTTCCTCTTCCATGATAGTTTCTTTAGAGTCCTTATAGTCCTCTAGTTCTCCTACCAAGGGAGGATGAGAGAAAGTCTCTTTGTTTTCTAAGTGGGTTTTAGTAGGTGGTATAGGAGAATCCTCTAATTCAGTTGTTCCTTGACTTCCAAAAATCTTAATGCTAGGGGTAGATGGTGGTGAATCTGGTCTATGCCTTGAAGAAGATGGAGTTATGAAAATCGAACTCTTGGCTTTAGCTATAAACCTTCCCCTAGAATCTCTTGCTCTATGCATGTCATTTTTATTTTTTTTTAAAAGTTGGGCTAATAATTCTCTTTCTGATCTTCCAGATCACACTAGGTGCAAGAAGAGAGCATACTTAAGAAATTACTAAACCAATAACTCTCTTTTCTGATCCTCCAGATCACACTAGGTGCAAGAGGAGAGCATACTTCAAGAAGTTATCAAGTTTTCCCTTCTTTTATGATTTATGTTTTTTTTTTTAAGAAATTGGCTACCTAGTTACACTTCCCCGGCAACGGCACCAAAATGTTTGGTCAATTTAGTGTGTCCTAAATTGCTGCATTTAATTTGTCAATCCGGGAATCGTAAGCTGATGAAGTGCGGCGCACTATATGTGAAAGATAACCTATTTCTTAACTTTTTGTCGTTTTTGGTTTTTCTAAGGTGAAATGGAAATTCTAAGATGAAAACAAGTTTGGTTATGTTTGTTCAAGGAAGTGATATCCCCTATAATGATTTACCAACTTGAAACTTTAAAAAGCAAATTGAAATTTACAATGACAAGACTTGAAAGAAAATGAAAATGTACTACTGAAATGAAAAGGTGCTGCTAATCTAATAAATCAAAACAGTAAACTAGTGAGCATGAAAACCAAACTATTCTTGCTGCCAACTAAACATAAAAGAAACTATGCTTAAGGAAATTCAAAATTGCAACAAAATAAATCTAAATCAGATTACATCAATTTATCTTCTGACCCTTCATCATTAGTCCAGCTATGATTTTCGGAAGTAATCGTAAACAACTTGTGTAACTGATATTTAATTTGCAGAAAGTAAACTAATACTAAACCATACACTCATGATTCAATCCCTCACCATCAGTCCAGCTGTGGCTTTCGGAGGCAACTGAAGATGTCATGCATGATTTAATATATCTAAATTTGTAGAAAAGAAACTAATACTAAACTACACATTTCATAATACAATCCCTCACCATCAGTCCAGCTGTGGCTTTCGGAGGCAACTGAAGATGCTATGAGCAGCTTAATATATCTAAATTTGCAGAAAAAAAACTAATACTAAACTACACATTTCATAATACAATCCCTCACCATCAGTCCAGCTGTGGCTTTCGGAGGCAACTGAAGATGCTATGAGCAGCTTAGTATATCTAAATTTAACTACTGAAGCAAATAAGCAATACTGAAATTAAACAACAGCTATGAAAATCAAATTAGCAGCAGAACAATGTTAGTTCCATGTCACTAGTCAAAAATCTATGAAAATGCCCGGGCTGCCTATCTATAACCTGAAACAAGAACACTGATCAGTGATTATCAACATAAAACATAAAAGACAGAAATGAAATGGAAATTATGGAAGTGTATAAACAGAAATGAAACAAATGAAATATATGAACATATGAATGGATTATGACACAATGAAATGAAATTAAAATTATACACTAATGCACAAAACCTTAGCTGAGCAGGGGCCCTCTACACCAGCCTTGGCAACGGTCCTCAAATACGAATTAAGTTGAAAAACAGAGTCTTCTCATATTAAAAAAACAGTCATTACAGAATGGTAATGTTACGGCACAAGTGCAGCGTAATCACTACAGAGCAGACTAATCAAAAGATAACAGAGACTACATTCACTAATATCGACTAACTTCATATGCGTATGAAAACGCAATATATATAACAACAAACTATAACTGTTTCCTAAAGTTCATGCTAGTGGAGAGCACGTAGACCACTACGTCCACGGATATAGGAGCATGGCCGTGTTGGAAAGTAAATCTACGAGAGGTGGATGCTTGAATTCGACTCTAGAACCCTGTACAGATGTCGATTTATTCTCCGCAGGCTTAGAAATGACCGTATGGATCTTCATGTGACACGAAATGTTGAGCTTCAAAGATGTTCTTTCTTCCACCACATTCCACTCCATTTCCTTTGTCCATTATTAATTACAGGCTCAAATGATCAATAGAATTAGTTAAAATTGCTTTAAGAATGAATATCATGACTAACTTGCTATGTTTTTATGATTTTTTCATTGTAGTACTTTTTGAACTAGATCTAGCTACAGAATGCATACATTCTGTAGCTAGTTGCCAATTCTGCAGCTGTCTTCATGTCTACGCAGGTTCCAGGTGTCATCTTGGAGAAAAACACATATGGGCGTATTCCACATCATTCCCTCATCATTTTTTTCTCTCCACGAATTTTGAACGGAATTCTGTAGGCAGTTATGAACGTGGGAACTCAAACTAGGAGAGAGACTCCTAATAGGACAAGGACAGTCCAGATGTCCTTAATTATATTACGTGACCACCATTAGAGTCCTAGTTTGATTTTTATTTGGAAATACAATTATCCCTAGGTTATCTCAAAACAGTTATGTATATTTGTTACAAATATTGCTCGGGAAACCGAGGGAGAAGGTTAGATTTTGTGATTGATTGCTAGATTTCAGAAGTCCGAAAATACTCTGTTTTGAAATAATTTCTCTCTAATGCAAGAAGTATCACTTTATTGAAAGCACTGAGTCAATCTTGAAGTAGATTTTGCGTGCTACTCCGGTGGTAGAGGGCCCCTGCCTCATGAGCAGCCTTGTTTATACAGTTTAGATAAGTATTTTAGTCTCGTTTTTTTCATTTCTAGCTTAAGCACGTTTCTGAAGTTTATGTTTTATGCTTGTTTTACAGTGATCATCACAGCTAGACTTACTCTTATAAACTCTTCCAAAATATCATCACGATGAATAAGGCATAGCTGTGGTGTTGTAGGTTTTAGTTGCATTTCCTTTCGAATTTTATGATTTATGCTTGTTTACACTAAGAGTCATAGCCGGTCTTATTCCTACAAACTCTTCCAAAATATCATTAACAATGAATAAGAAACAACTGTGGTATCTTAGATTTTAATTGTATTTGCTTTCAAATCTTATGTTTATGTTCAATTGCATTTGAATAATACAGCCAAAATTGTTTTTACAAACTCTTCCAAAATATCATTCACATTGAACAAGATGGGATGTAGAATTCCAATAGACTAGCTGCATGTTAGTTTAGTCATAACACTCCGGAGGATGATTTCATTTAGTTCAGCTCTGTCACTACATTTCAAGTTTGATAATGGCATTTTAATTTAACTCTGTTCACTGTACTTCAAATAGATTAGTAGCATTCTAGTTTAGTATTAGCTCACTGTATTAGCATTCCAGTTTAGTTGTTATCCATTGCATTTTAAATTGTGTTAGTTGTTAAATTTAGATACCACGGTCTTCATTATTTACAAGAAAAACTTCTTTTGTTCCAACCTCATATTAATACATAATCATCTGAACAGAAGCTAGTATCAGTTTAAGGCCTGGAGTATTTTGCAACCTTTTTACCATTTCACAAATAAGCCTTTTCTCAAGGACTATTCTAAAAATAAACCTATAACTTTTGAGTGAGGCCTAGTGGTGCTAAATTGAGTTGAAGAACTGAATTAGAAGTTAGTTTAGAGTAAAAATCTTATTGTGCTACAAATGTTCTTTTCCAATTATGTTCCAATAAACCTTTAATCATGGATGAGATGTTGTAACATTGTAAGTTGATTGTTTATTTAGGAGAACTTCATTCACACTTAACTTGTCCATTTCTTAAGCTCTTCCAACACATCTTTAATGAATGAATTGGATAAGTTCAAGCTCATGTTGTGATTTATTTCCTTCCAATGAAGTCATTATCAAGCTTTGCATTTGTTGTTTTCCAGCCATAGTTTAGGCCTTGTTCTGCTTTAATATAACCAATAGCTTCTTTTCACCAGCATTTAGTTCTTTCCCTTTTCAAACATAAAACCATAAAACCAAAAACATCAGAAAACACTAAACACAACGTAGTGAGAAACAAATACCTAGGCACATATAGTGCACCACACTTCAGCATTTTACCAACCCTGGTTGACAATTAATGAACTCAATTTAGGGACACTAGGTTGAGCACAAACATTTTGGCGCCGTTTCCGGGGAAGTGTAACTAGGTAGCTTTGTTTCTTAACTCCCAAAAACAATGATATGCATAGAGAGAGAGACTCAAGGGGTAGATTCATAAGAAGCAGAAGCAGAAGTTTGATTCCTAGAACACCACTTGTTTCATCAAGACCTAGAGCCAGCACACCTCCAACTGAGACCCACATTCAATCCTTTACTGATCTTAGACTTCCAGAAGACTTAAGATCAGATATTCCATTAGAAAGACCTTCCACTTCATCTATTGAACCTGTCTTAGAAAATGATTCAAGGACCTTTGCTAGAGACACAAACTTTTCCACTTCCACAGAAGAATCAACTATGGTAGAAGAAGGGGGAGGAGGAGTTTTTAATGGAGAGCACACATTATTTGGAGGGGGTAGAGGTAGAGGTAGAGGAGAAGGAGGTAGAGGTGCAGAAGGAGGTAGAGGAAGAGGTAGAAGAGAAATGGGAAGCTCTTTTGGGTTTCCTATAGTAGATGAAGAAACCAATAAAGCTATGAAAAACATTTCACCCTCTGTCCTTCCAAACTTCTATGGACTTAAAACTGAAGATACTAAAACCTTCCTATTTGAATTTGAAGTCCTATGTAGAACTTATGACTACTTACAAGATGCTCAAAAACTTAAACTATTTCCTTCAACATTGAAATGAGCATCATTGAAGTGGTTTATGAGTTTGATCAACAGTTCTATTAGGACATGCGAAGATATGAAACAAGCATTTCTAGAAAGGTATTTGGATTATTGTATGCCAGTCAATCATAAGGAGGAAGTGTTCAAGATGATACAAAAAGAGGATGAAAACCTGGAAGATTTGTTGGAGAGATTTCATTACAATATCAAAAGAGCAAAAATGGAGAACTTAGATCAAGACACCTTAAAAGCTCTCTTGTTGGAGACAATTAGGGATGAATGGTTGGATATCCTTAACATGATGGGAAAAGGGGATATATCTCAAATCACATTACCTAAAATATCTGAGTTATGTATCAACCTTTCAAGAGGGAAATCTAAAACTGTGAAAGGACCAAGAGACCCTGCTCTTGCAAGGGCAAGTAAGTCTGCTTCTGGGATAGTAAGTAGGGCAGAGATAGGGCATATGCTTGATGAATTCAAATCTGACATCTTAGGGAGTCTTAGTGAACAAATAAACACCCTTAAGTTACAAAACAAGCAAAAAGCTGAATCTGATGCTTTAGCAATCTTTTGTCCCGCATGTGGAAAGAAGCATACCTTGAGAGAATGTCCTTTGGATGCAAAAGTTGTAGAGACATGTGTAATTTGTTCAGAAAAACATGAGACCAAGAGTTGTCCTTCAATTCCTGGTCTTAAAGTTGTCTTTCAAGAAGATACTCCTACAAGTTCCACAGAATCTCTCAATTTTGTCTCTAGAAGGCTTTGGCAAGGACCTCAAACACAAGGATTTCATGATCAAATGTATAATCAACCCCCACCAAACTGGAATTCTTGGCAGCAACCTTGGCCCCAATTTCAAAATCAATCTCAAGCTTGGGCACAAGGAGCACAAAATCCCTATGGAAGATACTCCTATTACTATCAATATCCACCATACCCACATTTTTCTCCTCAAACTCCTCAACAAAATCCTCAACAGAATCCTCAAAATCCACAACAGCAAAATCAACCACTCCCCTTACCATTTCCTCAGAAATCAAATCAGTTGCCTGCTCAACCCATACCAAACCCCAACAATAAAAATCCTCAGAACACATACATGATAGAAGGCCAACAGTTTCCAACTTATTTAATTACTCCTCTAGACCTTAGTGATGTTCAACTTAGGTCTGGAAGAATACCTGAAAAGAGGAAACCTTATGTGATCATACAAGAACAAGATAATTCTGAGGAATATTCTCTACGGGAAAATAAAATTCTTGAAGAAGACATATCTTTTCAGAACCCAAACATTGAAAAATCAAAACAAAAAGAACCAATAATTTCAACTCCTGTATTAGAGCAGCCATCAACATCCACTCCTACACCTCCCTTTCCAGAAAGATTACAAATTCATAGAGGTGTAGAAAAACAAATTATGGTGCCTAATTATGATTTCTTAGATGAGCTAAGAAATGTCTGTATTAAGATTCCATTATTACAAGCTATCAAGGAAATTCCAATTTTAGCAAAGACAATAAAGGAGTTGAGCATGAAGAAAACAAGAAAAAGAATAAGAGAGACAAAGAAAATTCAAATGGAAGGAAAAATAGCAGATATCATGATGGGTAAGATTGCTATTCCAAAGTATCTAGACCCAGGAAATCCAGTTGTCAAAATTCACATCAATGGAATTGAGATCCAAAATACACTCATTGATTTAGGAGTAGCAATCAATATCATGAGTAGAAAAATCATGGATAAACTGAAACTTCCTTATCTTCTCTTTACACCCACATTATTACAATTAGCAGACAGATCTGTGATCAAACCTGATAGGGTAATAGAAGACATTCCAGTGTCCCTAGATTCTTGGGAGTACCCTGTGGATTTCATGATCCTAACTCCTAAGAATAATCTAGGAGGACACCCTATTATATTAGGAAGACCTTGGTTAGCTACAGCTGATGCTCTCTTTAGTTGTAGATCCGGTGATATGTACATCTCTGATGGTAGTTCAACTAAGAAATTCACTTTGTATCCTCCAGCAAGGACAATTACAGATTTAGATGATACTCAATGGATAGAGGATGAAGAAGACTTACAACCTCTCTTCACAATTTCAGAGATTAGTGAAGATAGCCAAATTCTGAATACCTTGGAAAACTTTGAATCCTCTTCGGAATATAAACATGAAAAATTTCAAGAAGAATCCAAAATTGAGTTTTTGTCATCAAGGAATATGTCTCTCTATTCCATGGATAAATTTGGCAGCTCTACAATTGAGATATTTCCAGGCAAAACTTTAAACATAAACAAGAACCTAGAAAAATCTCAACAAGAAGAGCTAGTCAAAATTTTACAGAGACATTCTTCTGCATATGCATGGGAGTACACTGATATGAAAGGGATAAGCCCCAAGACTTGCACTCATCACATCTACATAGAGGAAAATTGTAAACCAATCGGACAACCTCAAAGACGGATGAATCCAAATCTTAGGGAGATTGTTAAAGAAGAATTGCATAAATTGTTGAATGTCAACTTTATCTATCCTATTTCAGATAGTCAGTGGGTTTCTCCTTTGGTAATTGTGCCAAATAAAAATGGTAAATGGAGGGTATGTATTGATTACCGAGAATTAAACAAAGCTACTCTTAAAGATCATTTTCCCTTACCTTTCATAGATCGGGTGTTAGATACCTTAGTTGGCAAAAAGTACTTCTCATTTCTAGATGGGTTTAGTGGTTATAATCAAATTCAAGTAGCACTTGAGGACCAAGACAAAACCACATTTACCTGTCCTTGGGGTACCTATGCTTACCGAGTATTGCCATCTGGATTATGCAATGCACTTGCAACATTTCAAAGGGCAGCATTAGGAATCTTTTCGAATCTAATACATGATTGTGTAGAGGTATATATGGATGATTTCACAGTTTATGGAAACACATTTGAAGAAGCCTTAGCAAACTTGGAAATTTTTTTAAAAAGATGTAAAGAAGAAAATCTTTCACTTAGTCATGAGAAGTGTTTTATGATGTTTATTGAAGGAATTGTTTTAGGACATCACATTTCAGGGGATGGGATTAGAGTTGATGAGTCAAAAGTTGAAGTCATCTCTAACTTATCTATTCCAAGTTGTCAAAAAGATGTTAGGAGTTTTCTTGGATTTACAGGGTATTATCGAATATTTATAGAAAACTTCACCAAGATAGCATCTCCACTCTTGAAATTACTTACCAAAGACTGTGAATTCAAATGGAATTCTGATTGCCAGTTAGCCTTTGAGACCCTGAAAACAAAAATTTCTAAAGCACCTATTTTAAGGGGACCTAATTGGAAGTTACCTTTTCATATTTCAACAGATGCCTCAGATACAGCTCTAGGAGCAGTATTGGGACAAAAAGACCTGATTCCTTATGCCATCTACTATACTAGTAAAAATTTGACTCCTGCAGAGTTAAACTATACTGTAATTGAAAAAGAGTTTTTAGCTGTTGTTCATGCCATAAACAAATTCAGACACTATATAACAGGCTATGAAACTTTTGTTCACACTGATCATTCTGCAATTAGATACTTAATGAACAAATCAATTACTAATGGCAGAGTCATAAGATGGTTATTGCTTTTACAAGAATTCAAAATTACCATTCTAGATAGGCCTGGAAAACAAAACACAGTAGCTGATTTCCTATCTAGACTCCAAAACATCAAAGATGACACTCCAATTGAAGATCAATTTCCTGATGAATATCTTTTTGCAATTTCTACCCAAACTCCTTGGTTTGCTGACATTGCTAATTATTTAGTTTCAGGAAAATTTTCTTCAATAATGAATGCAAGAGATAAAAGAAAAATCATTTATGACAGTGCAAAATATTCATGGGTTGCTAATGAATTGTACAAGACTGGTCCAGATTTTATCATTAGGAGATGTGTTCGGGAAGATGAGATGCCTGAGATTCTCAAAGCATGTCATGATGAATCTTGTGGTGGACACTTTGTTGATAAGAGGACAGCCTATAAGATCCTTCATTTAGGATATTATTGGCCATCCTTGTTTAAAGATGTTAAAGAGTATGTCAAAAGGTGTGACAGTTGCCAAAGGGTAGGGAAACCTTCTCCTTCAGGTGAGATGCCATTACAACCTCAGGTACATATTGAACCTTTTGAAAAATGGGTTTTGGATTTTGTAGGACCTATTAGTCCTCCATCAAGACAAAAGAGATATATATTAGTTTGCACTGATTATGTTACCAAATGGGTAGAGGCCAAGCCATTACTTTTTGCTAATGAAGCATCTGTAGTTAATTTTCTTTTTGAGGATATTTTTACTCGTTTTGGTGTCCCAAGGGAAATTGTTACACATCAAGGAGCTCAATTCACATCAAGGCTAGTGGAACAAATGATGGAGAGGTACAAAATCAGACACAAAAAATATACTCCCTATCATCCACAAGCAAATGGTCAAGTGGAATCTACTAATAAGGTTATTGAAGGGATCCTAACAAAGACTGTCCATTTACATAGAAGAGATTGGGTAGATAGGCTTCCTGAAGCCTTGTGGGCCTATAGAACTACATGGAGAAGTACAACAGGTCATACTCCTTATGAACTTGTTTATGGAAAGCAAGTTTTGTTTCCCATAGAGTTCCAGATTCAAACTTTCAAAATGGAAGTTCAGCTAGGACTTGATCTATCAGAGGCACAAAAGCACAGATTGGAGTTGATTAATGAATTGGATGAGATCAGACAAGATGCAGTTCAGAAAAAAAGTCTAGTCCAACAGAAAAGGACTAGATGGCATGACAAGTACATCAAGGAAAAGAAGTTCAAGGAAGGTGACTGGGCTCTCTTGTTTGATTTAAAGTTCAAGGATTTTCAAGGTAAATTCAAAACACATTGGCTTGAGCCATATGAAATCATAAGAATTTTTGACAATGGAGCAATAAAAATCAGGACAATAGATGAAGAGAAGGTCACTTTTCTTGTGAATGGTCATAGATTGAAGCTGTATCATAAGCCACTCTCAAGAGAAGAATTTGTCAAGAAATTCCAGGAGAGCAGTGATATGAAGTTAATGGAGAAGAATTTTTCTTCTTCATCAACTTAAGTGAATTTTCTGAAGTCAGATATTGAAAAATAAAATAAAAATAAAAATAAAGTATAAACATGAAAACCAATCCTGATTGGCATGTTTATACAGAAAAGGTGGAGTGAAAATCAGAATCTTTCTGACCCTCTAGATTTTCAAATCTGTTCTTTCTGCAAGTAGTTATTACAAAATCATAAGTGCAGATTCATTTCATTTATGGTCCATCTCATTTCATCCATCCATACTCCATCTCATTCATTCATCCACATTTCATTCATTTCACTCCATGGTCCACCTCATTTCCATTCTAGATTTTTAAAGTTGATGTCTTTCTGCAAATGAATAATACATATCATGAATTGCAGACCACTTCTCATACTTCACTCCATTTCATAAGATGTGATCCATTCCACTCCATTACTCACTTCATTCATATTCCATTACACCATATTTTATTATCCATCCTCACTCATTCCATACAACATTCCATTCATGCTCCAAACCATTCCATTTCATAGTTCAAGTTCTCTACAGGTACATTCTGCAATCAATCAGACATTCTGCAGCCAGTTAGACATTCTGTAGCCAGAGATCCTGAAAGCACTGTCTAGTAATCACCTGATCTGCAATAAAATGATCCTGCATATCCATGACAACAAACAAAATCAAGAAGGTTGTGAAGACTCAAAAATTAATGATTTTCAGGAGAGAACAAAGCTTATGAAGAACACAAAAAAAAAAAAAAATCAGAGGAAAGGCAAAGGTAAAAGTTCTGATTATAATGACATATCATGAAATATTTTAGTATAGTTAAGTTATGAATAATTCAAAAAGTTGTTTTAATTAATTTTGTTGATCATGCCTAACCAACCTCTCGCAAAAACTTTGGATAAAACTCTTTCTATTCCACCATTTCAAATCCCATATTCGATCATCATTTAATCTAAACGGTTAAAGTGCTGAAGTGATTGGATTAGTCACGTCACTAGGCCAAAGCATTTAATGATGATTTCGAATTCGTTACAAAATATCTCCACGGTCTTTTCTGCCGTGATATCTTTCAATTCATATACATCATCCTCACCTCATTATATTCATTCCGCAATCACTCCATATCATTCTTTCCCGTAGCCAACTCTTAACCATTTCAGTCTGTAAAACAGAGGAAACATCTGTGGGGCAAAAACATCTCTGTAACAGTCGTTGTCACCGTGAACAGAGGAGCAAAAATTTGAAGGTTGGAAAGCGGAGTTATGGGTCTTATAGTGAGGACTGAAACGGTTGGCACTAAGTACTTGGAAGGTTATCCTCAAGTCAGAGAAATGTTACAACAAGCAGGTTGGTTGCAATTCTTTGAAAAATTCAGTGGGTTTCACAAAGAGGTGACCAAAACGTTTGCAAGATCCTTCAAAGGAGCTGAGGTCGAGATAGGAGATATTAAATTCACCATTACAGAAGCTTCCATTGCAGAAGCAACCAAATTTCCCAGAAAAGGAGAAAGGTGGTTCAAGAATAGATAATTTCATAACGAAGCATGGAAGCAAATACTCAAGTCACCAGGTATGGACGTTACCATTTTTAAAAAGGGTATCCCTAGCTCTGCACTAAAGAACAAATGGAGGAACATGTTGCTTATCTTGCAGAAATTCATCACTTGTGAAGGAAGATATGGTACTTTCTATGTCTATCATATTCGGTTGATAATGCATTTCCTAGAAGAAGAACTTAATTTTCCCTTTTTCTTGCTTCAAAGTTTAAAGAAAATGGCCTCAAGTGTTCAAAAGAGAATTCAATTTCTGGAAACAACCTTATACCACCATGGCTTAGTCAAAATTTTGATTGAACATCATTTGAGCAAAATGGGAGATAATTGGGAAGACTTCTTAGTGAGAAATCACTTTGAGGAACCCAAGGAACCTCCACCTGAAGACAAACCTACAAAAAGAAGCAGAAGATGGAAAACCTCCAAAACTGAAAATGGTAAAACAATACAAGAAAGCAGTGAAGAAATGATTTCTGAGAAATTGACTCAGATTAAGAAGCAGCTTAAGAAAGAGAGGATAATAAGAAAATTTTCCAGAGAGAAAGGAGAAGGGCCATCTCAACCGAGAAGGAGCCATAGACTTAGAGGGATACTAAAGAAAACAAAGGTTAAACAAACTGGAGTCATAAACATAGAAGATGAAGAAACACCTACTGAGGAGGATTTTGATGAAGAAGTTCCAGAAATTGACCCAGCACAGCAAGAAATTTACAACTATGTTGAAACATTAGAGAGGAGAGCTTTAGAATTTAGAGACAGAACCCCTAGCCCACCAAAGTTTGAAATTGATATGCTAAGAAGAGATAGGTATGAGTTAGAATTACTCAACATGCATATCAAGAATGAGAATGAAATTCTGAGAGAGCAGGTTAAACTCAAAACTGATATGAATTCAACTCTGTCTCTACAAATGCAAAAGTTGTATAAGGCCAGTGAAAAATTGAAGAAGAGAAATAAAAAGTTAACCAGGGCACTCACAAATTTGAGATTCAAGTTAGTCATAAGAAAGCCCAGAAGGCCTTTGACTGCCAAGTAAAGCAGAAGAAGAGGGTTGGATGTCCTTGCAGAGGTCTCAGAGTTCATGGAATAGTTGCATGAGGACATGCAAGAATCTAGCAGTGGGGGTATGTTGAGCTCCAAAGATGTTCTTTCGTCCACCACATTCCACTCCATTTCCTTTGTCCATTATTAATCACAGGCTCAAATGATCAGTAGAATTAGTTAAAATTGATTTAAGAATGAATATCATGACTAACTTGCTATGTTTTTATGATTTTTTCATTGTAGTACTTTTTGAACTAGATCTAGCTACAGAATGCAGACATTCTGTAGCTAGTTGCCGATTCTGCAGCTGTCTTCATGTCTACGCAGGTTCCAGGTGTCATCTTGGAGAAAAACACATATGGGCGTATTCCACATCATTCGCTCATCATTTGTTTCTCTCCACGAATTTTGAACAAAATTCTGTAGGCGGTTATGTACGTGGGAACTCAAACTAGGAGAGAGACTCCTAATAGGACAAGGACAGTCCAGATGTCCTTAATTCTATTACGTGACCACCATCAGAGTCCTAGTTTGGTTTTTATTTGGAAAGACAATTATCCCTAGGTTATCTCAAAACAGTTATGTAAATTTGTTACAAATATAGCTCGGGAAACCGAGGGACAAGGTTAGATTTTGTGGTTGATTGCTAGATTTCAGAAGTACGAAAACACTCTGTTTTGAAGTAATTTCTCTCTAATGCAAGAAGTATCACTTTATTGAAAGCACTGAGTCAATCTTGAAGTAAATTTTGCGTGCTACTCCGGTGGTAGAGGGCCCCTGCCTCCTGAGCAGCCTTGTTTATACGGTTTAGATAAGTATTTTAGTTTTGTTTTTCTCATTTCTAGCTTAAGCACGTTTCTGAAGTTTATGTTTTATGCTTGTTTACATTGATCATCACAGCTAGACTTACTCTTATAAACTCTTCCAAAATATCGTCACGATGAATAAGGCATAGCGGTGGTGTTGTAGGTTTTAGTTGCATTTCCTTTCGAATTTTATGATTTATGCTTGTTTACACTAAGTGTCACAGCCGGTCTTACTCCTACAAACTCTTCCAAAACATCATTAACAATGAATAAGAAACAACTGTGGTATCTTAGATTTTAATTGTATTTTCTTTCAAATATTATGTTTATGTTCAATTGCATTGAATAATACAGCCAGAATTGTTTTTACAAACTCTTCCAAAATATCATTCACATTGAACAAGATGGGCTGTAGAATTCCAATAGACTAGCTGCATGTTAGTTTAGTCATAACACTTCGGAGGATGATTTCATTTAGTTTAGCTCTGTCACTACATTTCAAGTTTGATAATGGCATTTTAATTTAACTCTGTTCACTGTACTTCAAGTAGATTAGCAGCACTCTAGTTTAGTCTTAGCTCACTGTATTAGCATTCCAGTTTAGTTGTTATCCATTGCATTTTAAATTATATTAGTTGTTAAATTTAGATACCACAGTCTTCATTATTTACAAAAACTTCTTTTGTTCCAACCTCATATTAATACATAATCATCTGGATAGAAGATAGTATCAGTCTAAGGCCTAGAGTATTTTGCAACCTTTTTACCATTTCACAAATAAGTCTTTTCTCAAGGAATATTCTAAAAAGAAACCTATAACTTTTGAGTGAGGCCTAGTGGTGCTAAATTGAGTTGCAGAACATAATTAGAAGTTAGTTTAGAGTAAAAATCTTATTGTGCTACAATTGTTCTTTTCCAAATATCTTCCAATAAACCTTTAATCATGGATGAGATGTTGTAACATTGTAAGTTGATTGTTTATTTAGGAGAACTTCATTCACACTTAACTTGTCCATTTCTCAAGCTCTTCCAATACATCTTTAATGAATGAATTGGATAAGTTCAAGCTCATGTTGTGATTGATTTCCTTGCAATGAAGTCATTATCAAGCTTTGCATTTCTTGTTTAGCCATAGTTTAGGCTTTGCTCTTTTTTAATATTTTCATTTGTTGTTTTCCATCCATAGTTTAGGCCTTCTTTTCACCAGCATTTAGTTCTTTCCATTTTCAAACATAAAACCATAAAACCAAAAACATCAGAAAACACTAAACACAACGTAGTGAGAAACAAATACCTAGGCACATATAGTGCACCACACTTCAGCAGTTTACCAACCCTGGTTGACAATTAATGAACTCAATTTAGGAACACTAGGTTGAGCACAAACACATTCATCCCTTGTTTCGGTTATCGAATTTGGTTGGATAATAGAAATGGCACAAAGAAATGCTTCCACCTCTTCATCCTTTCTTGAGAGTGCATCTGCAACAAAATTTAGCCTCCCCCTTTTGTAGATGATTTCAAAGTCATAACCCAACATATTTGTTACCCATTTTTGCTACTCTTCTGAAGATAGTCTTTGTTCCAAAAAGTGTTTAAGACTATCATGATCATTTTTTACCTTGAAGTGTCTTCCCATTAGGTAAGGTCACCATTTCTTTAGTGCATGTAGTATTGCCAACATTTCCTTCTCATAAATAGCCTTTTGTAAATACTTTCCTTTGATTGGACAACTTTCAAAAGTAATGGGTCTTCCTTCTTGCATTAAAACAGCACCAATTCCATTTATTGAGGCATCACATTCCACAATAAAGGTCTTTGTGAAGTCTAGCGTAGCTAATACTAGTACTAGGCACATTTCCTCTTTAAGATGTTCAAGGGCCTTCATTGCTTCAGGAGTCCATGAAAATGCATATTTCTTCAATAATGTTGTTAGAGGTGTTGTTATTCTCCCATAATTATTAACAAAATTACGATAATACCCTGTTAACTTGAGAAATTTGCGCAACTGCTTTATGGTTGTGGGGACTTTCCATTCCTTAATGGCTTTAATTTTTTTAGGGTCTACTTTAACACCCTCGTGAGATACAATATGACCCAAATATTCCACCTCTCATACTCCAAAGAAACATTTCGATGTTTTTGCATATAATTGTGTCTCCTCCAATAGTTTGAGCACCCTGTCAACATGTTGAACATGATCCTTCCAAGACCTATTGTAGATTAGTATATCATCAAAAAATACTAGCACAAATTTTCTAAGGAAGGGTTTGAAAATGGAATTCATCAACCCTTGAAATGTGGAGGGTGAATTGGTAAGGCCAAAAGGCATGACCTAAAATTCATAATGACCCTCATGAGTTCGAAATTTTGTTTTCGGAATATCTTCATTTTTCATTCTAATATGATGATATCCCGGATGAATATCTAACTTGGTAAAATAAATTTCTCCGTGTTATTCATCCAATAATTCATCAATCACAAGAATTTATCTCTAATTGTGAGCTTACGAGTCTCTCATAATCCCAAACATGCTTAAGATCCATCCTCATGCACCATCACTACTGGAGTTAGGTAATTCTAATTCTAGGTTGAATAATGCATCTTCAACATTTTCACATCCATACATTCTCATTTTTCATTTTTTGGACATATGATATTTGTAAGGTCTTCGATGCTTCTGAGGAATGGAGGAACACTTCCTGGAATCAAATGAATAGCATCATCATGATCATGAATAGGTGGGAGTCCTTTGGGAGTATCAAACACCTTGGAATGATTGTCCAAGAATTTTTGGAGATCCGGAGAAATAGATGATTTTGATGTTGGAACTTCTAGTGAGCATAATTATGCAATTATGCCTCTTTGTTATTTCTTCATGAAATTAGAGCTTATTATATTTCCTAGCTGCCCTGCGATACCCCATAATTTGATTTTCTTTCCTTCCGAAAAAATTCAAGAAAGTTTCTGAAAATTAAAATCTATTGCCTCAATATTGTAACCATTGATTCTCAGTACAACATCACATCTCCTCATGAAAATGGTGCCATTGACTATCTAATACATATTCCCCATGGTTGGCCAGATATTATGGGGCATTTTCCAGAGCAATTTATACCCTTCCATTTAAATCACTTGACATTCGTGTTAGTGGGCTGGTGCACAATCTCTCAAGCACTTTATAATGAATAAAATTATGGGTATCACCTAATCAATCAACACTATTAATTTTTTTCTTCTTGATATGTCCTTCTATCTTGAGAATTTGAGGAGTGGTAATTCCTGCCAATGCATTACACGATATGGTTAGACTCATTTCTTCTTCTTCTAGGGTTGGTTCTTGGTGTATATCCTCTTCTTTTGAAGTTTCTTGTTCATTTTCTTCTTCCTATTCACAATCTATGTAAAATAATTTCTTCTTAGCACACTTATGAACTTTAGTGTATTTGCTATCACAGCTGTAGCAAAGCCCTTTTTCTCTTTTTTCTTCCAATTGTTGTGGTGTCAACCTTGTAGGTTGTGGAAGTCTAGTAGTAGCAACACTTCCACCTTTATAGATGTGAGTGGTAGGCTTCCTTGTCGCCATAATTTTACATTCAATTTTTCTTGCCAACTTGAATGCCTTCTCCAATAAATCAGGCTCCCAAACGCGAACTTCATGTTGGATGTTATCATTTAAAGTCCCTATGAAGACATCAATCCTATGTTCCTCTGGAATATTAGTTAGCCTTATATTCAATTTTTTGGAGGTCCTCAATCTTCTCCCCCACCGAAACCTTTTGTTTTAGATTTATCAATTGGCTAAAGAAGGTGTTGCTCTTTGTATCCTCATAATGTGCTATCATTTCCTCCGTAAAAATTGACCAAGTGACAATTTTTTTATGAGAGCAAAGCCATCGATACCATACAAATGTATTTTGTTCTAAATGTAAAGTTACAATGCGTACCTTTTGTGTGTTTTGCACATTATTGAGATCAAGATATTGCTCCATTTGTAGTATCCATGTTATGGGATCCTTGCCATCAAAATTCCTCATATCCATCTTTGGAAAATGGTGGTTCTTCCATCCAACATTAGAGTTTATGAAATCATGATTAACATTTATTTTGTTCTCATCATGAGTTTCCTCTACTGTCTTTGCGCCACTAGGAAACATTTCTTGTATCAACTTTGTCAAACCTTCCATGTCTGCTTTTAGATCATTCTTCATGTTTTCCATGTTGTCTTCCATTCTTTCTTCCATGTCATCCATCTTAGCTTCCATGCCAACTTCCATGCCATCCATCTTAGCTTCCACGTCTTTCTTCAAACCAGCCATATTATTCTTCAAACCATCCATCTTCGCTTCCACGCCTTTCTTCGAAACTTCCATTTCATTTTTTTTTTCTCTTTGCAAGAGTGAAATTTGGTGCACTTGCTCTTGTAATTTTGATATATTATGTTGCAATTCTTCATCTTCATGAGTTATAATATAGTACTTTAAGGGCTTAATGGGTGTTGAATTCTTTTTTCGAGGAATTTTAGAACCAAATACTGATATCTATGCTCAATAGGCCTTCGGAATCACTTAAATCTGATTTTTCAAACAAGACTTATGCAATTTGAAAAAAAAAGTATACACCTTTTTCTTGATTTTGAGGAGCTCGATATTGAAATTGAATTATCTCGATGATTTCGGATCTTCAATATCTAAAATTCGGCCCTGAAGTAGCACTCTGAATCTTCTTTCGAATGCCACAGGTTTGACCTGATTTGGATTCTTGAAGGCAAATTTATTCCCAATATCCTACGATGACCTAATTATGAACTGGTTCAGTAGAGCGAACTTGTACGAATTGCCACACGTCATTTTTTCCTCCTTCGGCTCTGAAATTGATATAGAAGAAACTATATTAAGTGAACTTGCAGCCACCTTTTACAGAATTCCAATCCAATTCTCAAAGAGAGAGTTATGACGATTTTCCCACGGTCACCTCTTTACGATGAAATTTGGGAGCCTGAAAAAGCCCTAAATTCCACAGACCATATCTCCGAAAATATTGTGAATCTAGCTCTGAAGTTTTTCCACGGTGTTCCTCAAGATTGCGGCTTCGCTCTGTGAAAATTTCAACTTTGGAACCCTCGTATAAAAAAATTTGAAGTGAAAATTCCATGATGACCTGTTTAGGTTAAATTCAGGAGCCTACTAAAATCCCTAACTTGCACAAATCAGATCTCCAAAAATATTGCAAACCAAGATCTGAAATATTTCCATGACGTTCCTCGAGATTTCGACTTTTCTCTTTAAAAATTTCAGCTTCTTAACCTTCATAGAAAAAAATTTATAGCAAAAATTCCATGATGGCCTGTTTGGAGCAGCAAAACCCTAGAATCCAAAGCTCTGATACCAAATGTTATGAAACCAACTCCAAAAATAGAATAAAAGAGAGATCAACACCTTAGAAATAAGCCACTTCGAGGGGGAAACCTCCAATACATTACATAAATGAACAATTCTTGGATTATTCAAATGACCAAAACCTCCTTTCTATATATAAGAGTCCATGGGGCCACAAAGTAATCCTAGCCGACCTAACAATAATAATGTAAGGGCACAATAATAACAATATGGGAGTTACAGGGGTACAAAACTAACAATAACGAGGTTACACTAACAACAATAAGGGACTATACTAGTAATATGGGGACCTAACATCCACTTCTTCTATGAAATGGGCTTCATTTCTTTCTTTTCTCTTCTTATTTTCCTTCTTAAGTTTAGTACAATTTATTTTAAAATGCCCATATTCATTACACTCACATCATTGTATATTTTATATATCGATCTTCTTCTTCTTTTCTAGGATCAACCTTTCCAAATTTTCCTTTTATTCGGGCCATGGCAGCATATGCTTGAACTTATTCATTTGACCCAACATTGCTCTTTGCTTTCAACCTAGTTTCTTCAATCTTACATAATGACCAAATTTCATTGAGTGGATTGGATTCCTTCATTCCATAGATACTTGATACAAAGTTTCCCCATTCATCGAGCAGTGCATTGAGCACAATGGTGGTAATTTATTTATCGGGCATTATTTCCCCCAACTCTTGTAGTTTTTATCTTATTTTTGATGCCCTCATAAGCTATAAGGTTATCCCTTCTTCCTTTGATACCTTCATCTTTTATAGCTCGGTTCTCAAATATATAACTTATCCTACAGTACTTATGGAAAAAATTTCTACCAACTTATCATATATTTCTTTTTATTTCTCAAACTTTGCTACATAAGGCAAGAGGGAATCCTTGATTGATTCTATGAGGATACTTTGACCCCTTATTTCCCCTTTCATATACTTCTATAGTGCTTGAGATTCTTCTTGTGATGGTTTGGAGATTGAA
Source organism: Pinus albicaulis (assembly GCA_034641835.2). Taxonomy (NCBI): domain Eukaryota; kingdom Viridiplantae; phylum Streptophyta; class Pinopsida; order Pinales; family Pinaceae; genus Pinus; species Pinus albicaulis. Next base: position 33,792 of record JAXQQM020065222.1, on the reverse strand, counting down.
CCCTTAACATGTCCAAAAAATTCATTCTCTATGAGGATGAAATCTATCCTATTCTTCCATGCAAGGAAATTTGATGACCCATCTAGTTTTTTTCTTTCCTTGCAAAATGAAGTCATTTTTATAGTAGATTTAGACATAAATATAAAGATACTTTCTTCTCAATTCAAGATGCTTATTTTTAAGATGATATCTTAACCTTGATGCCTTATTCATGATGTTGCTTCCTTGATGATCTTCTTCAAGGATGTTTGAGATGTGATCGTTGCTTCAATCTGATAAATATCACCTTGATTATTTGATTATGATAGCAACTCTTCTTCTTGCTTCCTTGGATGATGATTGTAAAATGATTCAATTGTAGAATCCTTCTTTGAATGAGCTAGAATTTCTTAGGTCTTCTTCGATGCTCCTTAATTCCTTCCTTTAAGATTATGAGAGGTTTAGTCCTTCTTAATGATTTCCTTGTGCTTGGGTGCCCTTATGTATCCTTCTTTAAATGATGACCTTCAAGTTTCGTATTTTTGTCTTGTCACCTTAGCTCTGATACCATGTTGAGAAAAATCGGTGCAACTGTATTATGTTATTTCTCTTACACTGATAACTGCTTGTGATAAATTTTTACTTAACCTGATTAGCTTCTTCTTTTACTTGATTATAATTCTTGTTCTTATCGTCAAGCAGATAACAAACACTAAATAACAATGATACAAGAGGACACAAGATATAGGTTATCAGCCACGGCCAAAACCTCTCCTTTTGAGAGGAAAAACCACCAAAATTCTTCTCTTCATATAGAATGTTTAGATGACAAATTAAGACCCTTGTCAAAGACCCCTCCAATACCAATTCAAACTTCTTCTTAACGAACATTTCTTTCATCTAATTTGACCTAGCCGCTTCCATTAATTTCGGCAATTTCCAGCTACTTCGACCCATCAACTTATAGCAACCTCGACCCCCAACAACTTCGACCAACAGCTTTCCAGTACTTCGACTTGCCCAACAACTTTCCAGCAACTTCAACTTGCCCAGCAAATTCGAATTTCTTAGAAATTTTCCAACACTTATACTTTCCAACTACTCGACTTTCCCATCAACTTTAGAAACCATAACACAAGAGAAAGAGAGGGGCCCAAAACTTCAATCTTGCTTTTCTTCTTCTTATCCTTGATTTTCATCCTTTTCCAACTTCTTTCTTGAGGAGATCAAACGTGCTTTTTGTGCATCCAAATGACTTCAAGTTCCTCCTTATATATAGGCTTTCTAGGGGTACAAATTTCTTCCATGAGGCCAACTTGATCTTTCATGTAGGCCAACTTGCTTGAAAAGGTCTTAGAAGGTCTTTATGACAATTTTGACTCTTCAAAAAATTTCTTTACAATATACAACATGCCCAAAGGGGTCTTACATGTACGAGAATGACTATTTTGACTTCATAATTCTATGAAAAACCTAGAAGCACTCAATGGGTGCTTGAACTACAAATAAATTTTCCTTGAGCATGAAACCCATGCATCAAGAATGACAATAATAAAAATATTTGTATCTTTTCATCAAATACATAAAATCATGATTACAATAGACATTATGAAGACCGAACCTAGTTAAAGATTTCAATAAGGTGTATCCCTAGAAGTAAAAAACACACACACACACACACAAATTATCCTTCAACAAGCTTGTGCCTCCAACGATTGTCTTGTACAAAAAACAAAGGAATAATTGACAAAATTCCTGAGAACTCAACCCACTTATTGATACTTCGCTGCTTCACAAGGAAAAAAATATTTTAGAGAAATTTTCTTAAATGAATAGTCCAATTGAATGCTTTTTGAAGGATTTGAATGCCCCATATATATAGAGGCCGATATTCCCTAATTTTTGTAAGGTCGATCTTAAAATTATGAACTTTGATATGTAATTTAGGACCACAATGTGAGGTCGACTTGGTCATCAAGAGGGAAATATTAAGTTTGATTTTGATTTGAACCCAAAAATGATAATCATAGTAGCCTCAAGCATTTTTATTGAATTATTTAATAGAACACTTTTTTTGTAAATAAAATGGTGAGTTTCCACATCATCTTGGTGTTGGGGTTTTAGTCCATGAGATGGGGGCATGAACTTTGACTTGACATATCTCTCAAACTGTGAGGGCTTTCGAGGTGTGCCACATATTGTCAAAATCGGCACGACAAGGAGTATACATTTATGATGATATTAATATCAAGTTCATTGATATTCATCCTCAAAATCCTCAACAAATGTGGGGCTACTAAGGTTTCTATCAATCCTTCTAGGGCTATTTTTCCATTGAAGGTTGAAGGTTTCCACTGATGTAATCATGACGTATATTAAAAATGTTTAAGAACTTACATTAATAACAATGACAATATTATTATTAATATGTGCAGCAAAATCACTATGGATTGTATTTAGGGAGGGATCTGCTCTTCATGACTTCCTTTAGGCAGAATTCCTCAATGAATGGACCTGGAACTAGATCCACGCTTGGAGAATATCAAATTGGATGGGAAATTCGGTGGAACTGTTCGCTTTGTAACTACACCTGGAACTGGATGTTAAGATCAAATTCATTTATCTTCATCCTCAAAATCCTCAACAAATCTGAGGCTACTAAGGTTTATATCCATCCTTCCAGGACTATTTGTCCATTAAAAGTTGAAGGTTTCCACTAATGTAATCATGACATATATTAAAAATGTTCAAGAACTTACGTTAATAACAATGACAACATTATTCGATATATATATATATATATATATAAACAAATTTCAATTAAAAAAAATACGAATTAAACAAGAATCATATTTTTTTAATTAAATTTTGTTATATATATATATATATATATATATATATATATATATATATATAATTTTCATAAATATTAAATTTTAAAAAACTTTAAAACATAATTTTGAAATCTAATAAATTTTTAAAAATCAATTAAAAATATGTGTTGAAAGTTCATCTTTGAGGAACACTAATAACATTTAAAAAAGAATATATACTAATAACCACACCTTATTAAAGAAATATAATTTATATTAACAATTACACATGATTTCATCTCTTTAATAGTAACAATCTTTCTTTTTAATGTAATTATGTATTTGTCAAAAATTTATTTTTTTATTTAAGAAAAGAATTTTTTATTTAAAAAAATATTGATAATTATATAATTTGAATATTAATTATGATTATAGATTTGGAATTTTTCTAACGAACTAAACTAAATTAATTGTAATGTGAAAAAATCATAATAATAATGAGATTGAATACTTATAAACTATCACATTAACTTGAAATAAAGTTTTCTATTAAATGTTTTTATTAAATTTCATCTATAAAATATGAAGAATTTCGTACCTATGTTCTTCCACCCTTATTTCAATGTATATGTTCAATAATGATAATCACAACATTTTTCTCATATCATTTATCTCTACTTCAATTTAATTTATTCATAACCTATGTATTTTAACATTTTATTTATAAAACAACTTCATCTACCTCTATAACAAGAGGTTTATGTAAAGGATCAATATAAAAATCGATTTGCTTCTCATTTCATTTAACATAGTAGGTATAAAAGTAACTTTACTACTTAACATAGTAATCTACTTAGAAAAAGATGTTAAAAATTTGTTATAAATATAAACAATTTTTTACATAGTAGTAGTATCATTTTTATTCTTTTTATTCTAGTTACAATAAATTATGTTATCAATTACTTTTTACATAAGAGAAAGGTACTAACACTTTTTTCGTTTTCATTTATTTATATATAAAAGAATCATGTTTCTAAAAAAATTTATTTAATATTGGGTATACATGTGTTAAAGAAAAATAATAAAAAAATAAAACCCATGTACTTAACCTTGTTAGTGTTTTCCTCTAACTAATAGGTTCACTTTTGATTTCCTTTCTCATCTATCACAACACCTTTCTAATGCTTTGAAGTGACCCAAATTATTACAGTTGTATCCTCCCACATATCAATCACTGCATTGGATTCAGAGCCTTAACTCATGTCACTCCATTCGATGAGTGGCTTAAGCTTTTGATGAGAAAAAATTTATCAATTCTTAACCATGGAAGTCTCCCTTGCTACAAATAAGAGAGGCACATATCCAAATGATTTATTACTAAAATCACCTAGCTATCTCTCACTGACAACAACAATGATCTCACATTATCTTATTAACAATTATCTCAGGGAATCGCGGCCATTCTTCAACACTCTTTGGGAATCACACATCACTTGAATGATTCATCATATAGTGAAAAATTATCTCAAACAATTCACAAAGCAATCTCAAACAGCTCATGCAATGTGTGAGTATAAAATCTTCAAAGCTGAAAAAGGCATGATGCTTTTAACTTGCACAACCAGAGGCTCCTTATATTCGACTTCATCTCGTGAAAACATCAACTCATTTTTTTCTTTAAAATTGCAGATCGAGATGTGGTGCTTGAAATGGTGCACCTTTCTTTACATCCAACACTTGTTGAGCACAGGTTTTTCATGTCATTATGAGCCAAAAATTTCATCACATGGAATTACTATAGACCAGAGCTCTTTGCTTCTCTTTACAACTAGCATTGTTTTCTAAAACCTTTTATATGTCTGACCACTACATTATTGTTCAAATAACTCTCCATTCAAAATGTAGTTCATGTAGGTGTCAAACTCATTATTACTAGTGGGAGTTTTTGTACTTTAGATCATGGCCATGGATGCACAACTTTGCAGCATACTTTCTCACAATGCACTTCTTCCTTCTTCAAACATGACGAAAGATGAACCATTATTCACAAACACATCATTCACAATTCTCATGAATCACAACCATCACAACCATAGCTCTAATCACAAATAGAGAGTGAGGAGGACTAATGGCACTAAAACCTAGTTGCTCTTTCTCGGGATTTTTTTCGACTTGTTTTTTGGGTTTTCACTATCTCCCAATTCCTCATATAATCCAAATTTGAGTTAAAGCCCCCAAATTCTTTGAAAAGGATTGAACTTTTTCACTAGAAGCACCATCAGAACAACTATGTTGAGAAAGATATCAACAACTCTCTTCTAGCCTTGAAAGTATCTCTTCTATTGCATTCTAAACATTGTTACAGCTAGACTCATATATTATGGCTAGGGTTATACAACTCATTAGTTAAAATAATGTTTAGCTCCTACAACTTTCCACAAATAGCCCAAATAGAACTTCTTTAATACCAATATGATCTATAAATTACCATGGATATACACCAGTAGAATATTTTGTCACAACAAATCTTATATTATGTTGCAATATTTTATTATCTAGGTTTATTTCCTCAAAATTAACACAATATCCTTGAAAACAATGTATAGGAGAAAACCCAACTAGAAGGTGAGGCCTACGATTTTCTATTTTTTCTTTAGTTGTAAGATTACAAATATAAATAAATGGACACTCACTATGGAGTTTTTTATGACAATGTGGCCTCTATGACTACTACAAAATCTTCTTCACCTCTATTAATACTATTAAATCCCACTCCTATTGTTATACTCAATGATGGAACAAGTACAATGATAAAAGAATGGAAACCCCTTTGTTTCTAACATCTTGGTACTTAACATAGCTCGATAGCCATCTTGGATTAAGATGTCATAGGCCCCAAACCTCAATTAGTGTTAGCTTTTAGACCTTCTAGAATTTGAAGAATTTGTTTCCGGATTTTTATCCACTGTCAACATTTTTAATCGACATTTCAAGTCCAAACTAGGATGTCTTAATATCTCCATGGCCTCTCTGAATAGTCTCCTACAGTATTGATCTTATTTTGCAATTATAGTAGTATCTTCTAGGAAAATGTGATGTTTAGAGTGGAGGGAAAGATCTGCAAGAGCAAAGGATCGGGTGCATTGATTTTTAATGTTAGCACAATGCTCTTTTATTATGGTTTTGAATGACCTATCGTTTTCACCAATGTAGATTTTTCCACAGGAGAAACTGATTTTATAGACTCCTTTTAGTTAATGCTAATCAATTTTGTCCTTAACATATTTCATATTTTACCTAATATTTATTAATGGTTTGAATAGATAACCAACATTATTTTTCATTAGAATTTTATCTATTCTATAATTTTTTGGAAATTCTACACATAGCTAGTGCCATATGTGTGAGTAATGGGATTTTATTGGAATCCACTTGATACCATGGTGATCATAAAAATAGGTCAACTTGCAGGAGGCGTAACTTTCACATACAAGCATCTATTGAGGTAATTCTCACACTATGGGAAAGGTCATGATTCATAGAACAGCATTGAGGGGATTAGAGCTAAGCTCATCAAGGTGACCCAAGAAGTGTTATTTGTTGCTTAAAAATGACTCTATATTGTTCCAAACCCCAAATCTCCAAATTGAGGCCTACCACTAAAATGCACCATGTAAGCCAATTCCTCCAATTTTTTCACCCATAAAATACCAACATAGATTACAAATTGTATTATAATCCTTTCTAAATCATTCATCCATAAAAAGATATAAAAAATGAACCATGATTCTTCAATTGACCCTAATTCTCATGTTGTGCCCTTCACTATCAAACACTTTGTAGATGTTAAATATTTAAAATTTTCAAATTAGAATCTTTAATGTATGTGTCACTTGTCCATTAACATATGCTTTAAGTCACTTCTTGTCTTGTCTCAATTTGACAATGCCATAACCCAAACAACTACCTTTTCAAATTTTAGTGATAAGAATTATTTACAAAATATGAATTAAAGTCCAGATGTGAGACGTATCATGGTTAAATTATAAAATATTTTGACATGGTAGGTTATTAATGCTCAAAATTAACTATATAAGGATATCATAGTGATTCATTGTTAACATTTGGGATTTTTTTCATCATATTATCAATCATCCTACATGCAAGTTTTATTTTCCAATTGAAGTCTACATGGAGAACTCACATTAAAAAGCATAGGGATACATCCCACTACAATATCTTGCACCTCAATTTGGGGTTAATATTCTTGAATATTGGGAGTTTGTTTAATTTGAATTTAGTTAAAAGGAATTTTCTAGTTTGATTAATTTAAGTTAACCCTATGAGCCTATTTTTGGTTCGCAAACATGCAAGAATTTTTAAATGGTTTCCATGGGATGTAGAAAGAAAAAGAGAGGTCCTCAGGAAAGATTTGTTGGAAGTCAACATTAGGGATAATTGAAATACTTAAATACCATGAACAAATAGTACCAATTAACAAGAAGACAAAAATAACATTAAAATAAAATGAAAGGAAGAAAATCCAATAAAAAATTTAAGTTGAAATGAAGAGGGTTGAGATTGAAATATAAAAGGTTAAGCGAAAATAACAAGTTAGATATTATAATTCTAGCAATTACCAAAATTTTGAGTTCATTTACTGTGCCTTATGATGAAAATTTGAACATTGCATAGAGAGACTTCTATAACAGAGCATTATTTTTACAAGCACAAGGAAAAAAATATAGTAGAGATCATGAAATATGTCCAAGCATGCAAACCAAAGTACCAAGAAGCTTAGTTGCAATGTGACCATGTAAAAGATTGGTAGTTTACACTGAGAAATTCCTCGTGAATTTCATGATGCTACATTCGAAACTTTGCAAGTAATGGAGTCTAGTTTGAAACACAAGAAAAAAAAATATTTTAACACCCTCAAAGGGATTACCTGTGAAGTCAATGACTCTACTATGATATGGAACTCATGGAGAATATGGCAAACAATTGTCACTTTTCTTCTTTTAGACCTATGAATAATGTATTTCTACAAGCATAGTTGTCTAAATATTTGGTAGGCTATATTAGCACAAGCAAGAAGGATATTAAATATCTCCTCAAGATTAATGAAGCATTCATCTAGAGGTTCATTAAAGCTCCTAAAAAGTAGAGGACATTAATCAGGAATATTGCGTAAAATGGATAAATATGAGAAAATAATAAATCAGAGTATCACTTCATACAAATCATCCCTTAAGAAACATATATTTTCTCTTGGAAATACACTCGATGAATACTTTTGAAGCATGGGTGTAATTTATAAGAAAATGGAGAAGAGAAAATAAAGCTTCCTCAAGCCAGTATATTCTATAAAATGAAGGAGTAATCCTATATTGAGAGCATTCAAAGAAGCAAATAAAAAGGGTTAGAATAGTCAAGGGAATCGAATCCTCGTATTGAAAAATAAGACAAATTGATAGGGGCAACCATTAGGCAAGGACGGAAAAATAATAGTCATCCAAGTGTATCAAACCATGACTTTACCTCTTTTTTGTATAAATATGATGAATTGGACAAGCCTAGTGTCTTTTTTCTTGTACAAGTTTGTAAACTATTTTAGAAATTAATGAATGAAAAATCATTGTTGGTCAAACTATTTTGCTAAAAAAAATTAGTTCAAAAAATTATGATATATTTTCTACTACTTTACTCACTTTTGGAGTGGTGTAAGCATTTGTTTTTACAATGTAAACTTTTTTAACATATGAAAATTTTGTTTTATTTTATTTATCTCGCAAATTGTTTGTTTATGGCCATAAGCATAGTACTATAGTCAGTTGTTCATTTTTAGACTTCTTTATTATTCAACCCATTATCTAAATTTTTGTTTTTATTTATATAGTAACTTTTGCTAAAAATATAAAGCAATGATATAATAGGTGTTATGTTTACCTCCTTGGTTTTGTTAGTTTAACATATATAGTACTCTACATTTTGTACATTAGAACAGTGTGCTCTCATTTATTGGATCACAAAACAACATAATGAGTGGACTAGACCACAACTAATAAAACCTTTCGAAACTATTATAGGTGGCCAAGCCATAAACCAAACTGATTCCTTAATCCAAACAATGTAAGGTCCAATTGGGACCTTTCATTGGAAAACCCCATATGATTATTGTTGTGGAGGTAAATCCCCTCTACGGACAGAGGCGATCCCTACTAGCCCAGACTGGGTCTAGCAACAATCGTTCACGCTATAGTGCAGGTTCCTAATTGCAAATAAACCAACTAGCAATGTAGGCTTACCTGGAATCCAACGTTGTTGCTTGTAGAAGAGGTAGCGCTCCCGTTCCTTAGCTCTGGCAGATCACGATCCCCACGATCTCCGTGAAGGACACCTGCACACGCAAGAAACAAAACAAACACAAGCGTAAAATCCAGTAGATGCAACTATATGTCAGTCAGAATGGACATAACTCATCATAATAAAAAATAACAAGAGTGGAACCATAACCAATAGTCATTTATCATTAATCAATCAAAGGAAGAATACAACCATAGTTCTGACGCTGAATTCTCCTTCGGCGGGTTGCCAGCAGAACACGTCTCGAAAGCCTATCAAGGATGGGACAAACCTTTCTCTTCGGATCTTGACAATAGTCTCCTTGCTTAGATTCGGCCTTAAGGGAATTATGGAGGCTCTTACAGCATAAGGCTCTTGGGAATTTGGGAACTTGAAGACTCAACCATTCGACCCTTTAAAGCCCTTACGCCCCTTCATCAATGGATGAAGGATATATTTATAGAGGAGAGGAGGAGGTTGGGATCCCTACAATAGTGGAAGGGAGGCCTTATCCCTTGGGAGGTTCCCCATATGGTGGAAACAAGAGGCCAAAGGAGGAAGGCCATGGTTATTCAGTCGAAACCACTCCTGATGACTCATCCACGAAGTTGTTGTAATCAAAACTTTGCCTCTTTTTTAAAAAAATTTCCAAAAGCAGATTGGCGCGGGTGCTTAACTAGGACAGAGCGCCAATTGGCGCGGGCTCAGTGTTAATTTTCCCCCATTGGCACGAGGACATAACGGGCTACCAGCGCCAAGGCAAAAACAGGTGTTTTTAGGGGTCTGCTCAGGAAATTATCAACAGAAGAAATGTTGTCCTCATGGCAAGGGATGCAATGATGGTATTTAAGACATGACCTTGTGTGCAAAAATGACCCTCCAATGGGCGAGATGGGAATTGCAGGGACGGTGACAAATTACTGTGTAACAGATGCCCCCTAAAGCATGAGGCCCGAAAGAGAGAGAGGGGTGAAATGCTTTACGAGAACATGTCCAACTGAAAACACCACCATCGGAAAACCTGCGTAGAGAAGTACAACTGATATCTCAATATACATGATATATGTGGTATGGGCGCAGCCATCCATAACAGAGTATGTAATAATCTAGATCCAAGGCATGGACGCAACCATCCAGTGAGGATCGGTAAATAGACTCAGGTATGGTCGCAGCCATCCAATCAGTGAGTCATGTAACTAATCATAAGAATCCACAAAATCGCAGCCTGGATTATAACAGACAGGAATCCAGGGTCTTGCGCTCCATCTCGACCCAAACAAGTACAAGTTCTAGCATGCGAATGTGTGAGCTGATGTCGAACATGCAAGAACATCGTCTGATTACCAGCCAATGATGAAAGTTGTTAACAGACGCGAGAGAAACCACCAATAATGACGATGGTCCTCAAGGTACTACAGGTACAATCTACGGCGTGTGAATAAATGAGCTGACGTCGAACACCCGCAGAATCATCCGATCGGAGGCCAATGATGAAAACCTCACGTCGAATGTGACGAACCTGCCATTGAGGCATGCAGGCTCCAAGGTACCATAAGGAGTCTCTAGACCAACTTCCTGGATAATGAGTTGAAGTCGACAGGAAGTGACCTTGATCGAAAGGTGGCCCATAATGTTTCCCACATCATCGACACGAGACAGAGAAACATGATGTTTTGGTTGTGAATCAGGATCGTATGAGAATCAGAGGAAGGTTGTAACGTGCAGAGGTCAACTTCTCTTGAACATATTGACGGCACGACAGTGGACTTGGCAGTATTTGACATCAACGGATCAGAGGTCATGGTGACGAGGCAGTGAACAGATGAGAGGTCAAAAGAGATTACCCAAACCCATGGAGGCAAAGTGAAGCAACGAGATGAGATCAATCCCTGAGGAAGGGAAGAGAGGAAAGGAAGGAAAGAGAAAAAGCGACAGAATGCGGACAAGTGCCATGTTCAGAAGCGACATCCTGCAGGCCGTGATGATGATGGTTCCATTTTCCCCCCACCAATTCTGGCGAGTACCCCAATTATTTTTGATAACAAGCTTGAAGGGGATAGCATATGCTTGTAATATAAGTCCGCCCTTCGGGCGAATCCATCCTAGTACATTTAACGAGCCCTAGGAAGGAGGAACTCGGATATCGTCATTTCGACTGAATCCAATGTCATCGGGGTTTAACGAGTCTGACAGAGGAAGAACTCGACGTCTTTTCATATTTAGAGAGTTTGAAAAGACAGCGGAAAAGTAAACTCCAACGGTCCCTTTTCGTAAATAGTTCCTCAGACCCGAAAAGGTAGAAAACAAAATCTAAGAAAACCTCCTAGTCGCGATAGGCTAGGGTATTCCTTTTTCGTAAGTAATCTATCCCAGCCCGAAAAAGGGGTAAACGTATACTGGGTAGATGTCGTTTTGTGTCCACTTTAACGAGATCGAAACGACAAGGGACTCGGCAATCTTTTCATGTTTAGAGAGTCAGAAAAGAGCTGAAAGGTGACTCCTCCTGGAGGAACGAGTGGTATAAAGGGAATAAATTGGTTCCGGTAATGGTGGAACTGCTCAAAACAACAAAAGGTCAAGAGGTTGGCTAACAAGACCACTCATCGCAGCGGTTCCTCAGGAATGGGTAAAAAAAAAAAGTGAAGGCACATGATCGGCCAAGCAGATAACGATGATGGAGTGAAAAAACCAAGGCTCATCTGGAAAAAATAGGCTGATAAAATGGCAATCACAAGAGGTAAAATGGGGAAGGTTTCATTTTTACACAAGCTTGAAATCAGGAAACTCTGCTTGAAGTTGGTTTCATTTTTACACAAGCTTGAAACAAAGATAAACTATGCTTGAAACCGGTTTCATTTTACACAAGCTTGAAACGGAAACAAACTATGCTTGAAAAAGTAAGCATGCCCCCAGCATGGTGACTCAATTCGAGGTACATGCCCCCCAAGCTTCAATCCATATGAAAGGCATATGGAGTGAAGGTTCAAGTTACGAGATCAAGAGAAAGACTCGACTGGGATTTTACGAGATCTAAACAAAGACTCGAATTGAACAAGAATGTGTTTCATTGTTTTAACGAGGTTGACACATTAAAAGAACTATCCTCAGGACACCTTGTTTCATGGTTTAAGGAGCTTGACACAAGACAAGGAACTCTACTCCGACAACCTTGTTTCATTTTTTAAGGAGCTTGACACAAGAAAATGAACTCTGCTCCAACAAGCTTGTTTCATTTTTTAAGGAGCTTGACACAAAAAAACGAACTATGCTCCGACAACCTTGTTTCATTTTTTAAGGAGCTTGACACAAGAAAATGAACTCTGCTCCAACGAGCTTGACACAAGAAAACGAACTATGCTCCGACAACCTCATCATAATGAACAAGAAGTCATTGCTTCTTAGAGTTCCACTCCCGATGGAAGGAAAACATCTTGGAAGTCAGGACCCAATGCCCCCAGCACCTGATGCACAATGGCACAATCACTGGGTACAGGAATAGGGTAGGTAGCCACATAGTTGACCTGTGGTGGGGCAGATACAACGGGTGGATAAAAACCAGGAAGGGATGATGGCGGGCCAGCTGCCACATCGGGACCAAAGAACAAAAGCTGATCAATGGTCACGATCCGCCCTTCATGTGGAAAACAGACCACACGAAAAAGGGAGGAGAAAAGCGCTCCAATGGCATAGGTGTAATCGCGCCCCAGGAGAAGATTGAAATCCAAAGGGCCTAGAACAACCATCATGTCCATATGGACGGTTTTACCTCCCAAAGTAATAGGTAATCTTGGGAGGATCCCTAACGGTTGAATAGTTCTTCTATGGAACGTCAACAGATTCTGTGTAATAGGCGCAAGCGACGGTGAACCGAAAGCTTTCCAAGTAGTTGAGGATAAAATAATAACAGACGCACCTTCGTCTATAATGGTGCTGGGTACGACCAGACCAAAAGCCTGTACTGTGATCTCGAAAGGCACATAAGACGGAAGGTGGTATCCCGCGAATCGATTCCAATCAAAGGAAGCGACTAAACTACTCGGAGGGGCTACCATCGAATCGAGATGGTCTTCCCCTGGTGTTACGGAAGAAGAAGAAGCATCCTCCATGACCTCCATCTCGAAGGCAGGAGTAGTATCCTTCAGGGGAGTAGTATCCTCCGGGACCTCCATCACGGGAGGCAGAGGAGCAACTTCTTGAGATATAGGGACAGGAGAATCTTTCTCCAAGTCCAAGGAATCTGAAGAAACAAGAAGAACTTAAGGAATATGAGATCCACTCTCAACGGAAAAGACCTGGTGCACCATAGGTGGGGCCAGCTCAACCGATCCCACGACCAATGGTTGGTCGAGAATGGATTCCTGAATTTTAATTTCCGGGGGAGCAGGATCGACTAAGGATAACTCTTGACTGATGTTAGGATCAGCTGGTGGAGGACTCAAAGAAAGTTGTTTATAACCAGCTGGAAGGCATGGTGTAGAACCAGCCGAGTTGTCCAAAACTCTCTTCGCTTCATCCATATATGGACAAAGGTGAATGGCATGGTGCCCTTCACACAACTTACAGGGATTGGTAATCTTACCCTGCTTCTTAGGAGTCTTACTAACACCAGTTGAAGACGTGCCCCCAACTTGACTCTTGGAAGCCAAAGGCAACGGCGGGCGACCGTTGGACCATGCTTCAAGCACCTTGGGAATGCCAGGGCAGTCTCGAAGAAGATGGTCTCCTGTGCACAACATGCAAGGGAACTTGACTTTCCGTGGAGGGTTGGAAGGTTTATCAAGAGGAGACTTCTTAGGCATAATAGCCACAGAGCTAGCCTCTCCTTTATCAGACTTCTTCTTCTTTTTCTTCTTCTTCTTCTTCTTATCCACCTGGTTAATCGAATCTAGACTTTCACCAAGCAAAGTAGAAGAGGAGGACGCAGAAACAGGTGAAGAAGGGGAGAGGTCCACCTTGGAATCAACCTGATGTTTTTCAGGTGGAGGAACTGATTGAACAGTAGCCGAGACATTTGGGACCACAGAGGTTGAAAACAACCAAACAGGCAACCCAACAGTTAACCCAGGAAGGGACAACGTTGCCATATAAGGAGCACCAACATTTCCAAAAGGAGGAAAAGGACCAGGATTCCCATCGGAGGGGATTCCTTGGCTGGTGAACTCCGGAAAAGTTGCCATTAGAAACGATCTTCAGAACAACACCCTAAGGAAACTAACTTTAACCAGGAATATTTCGTGGGCAGTTAATTTTTAAAACATTGAAACAAAACTCTACCATTTCATATTTTAAGAGTCGAGAAAACGCAAAAGGTGACTCTATCACTTTCAGATTGGAAACACGCGTGAAAGGACAAGCGCTTGATGATATTTTCAAATTTAAAGAGTCAGTAAAGATCGAAAATGACTGCTCTGGAATTCTAGGCAAAGGGTGTACCAAATAACCATGAACTGCAATATACACCTTGGTTTCAAAATGAAAGATAAATAAACCAAGGACTTAACGTACGTGCAAGAAATCTCCCCGAATGCTATGTCTGGTGTATCACGGGTATAGGGCTAAGAAACTCGGTTTCTTATGGATAAACTCTAAGCCATGGGGGCCTCCTTTTATTTACGTGATGCGCATTTCTGGGAGCACAAGTCCATACTAGTGTTGTCTAAAGCCAAGAGGCGAACGATATTACTAGGTTTTAAGACGCCGTGACACGTCTCTAGCCTTAGACCTCTAAATGTTGCGTTAATGTTTCAATGCCGCTCTTTACAATTGAGTAAATTTTAACAATATCTTCAATTACATTTCATGTTTCATATTCTACCGTATGTCATATGACAATCTCCTATATGCAGCTATATGAGAAAAGAAATATTTTCAATTCGATGAATGCTATCTAGTTAAAGGAAGAGTTTCAAACAATGATGCAACAAACAACAACACTGTAAACGAAATTTTTCCAAACTAGATGACTTTCACTATCCAAAAATCATTTCAAACATTCAACGATGCAATGTAATCTATGCAAAATCCTTTTTTTCTTTTTCGAAAACTATGCAATTTTAATCTATGCACAATTTCCTTTTCCTTTTCAAATTATAAGAATGCACTCAACGCATTTTTTGATGAAATGAGAATCTACTTAATGCATGCTTTTAATAAAAGAGAATGCAATCAAAGCGATTTTTAGATTTCAATCATTAAACAATGTAATCTAAGTTCAATGATGAATCTCAAAAAACACTTTTCAATGCAATGTGATCTAATGCATTTTAACGAAAAGAAAACTATGAGATGAAAACTAAAAGAACGCAAATCTCCTTAATGAAGGATGAATGCAAAAGAGATGTAAACCAACACTAAGAATGCAATCATTGTTTCAAACACTTTGTCACGAAATCCCTCAAAAGACGACAAGACATATGATGTCAAACACAAAGAGGACTTCCAAAGAAAGAGATCAAGACAAGGTATTCATTCCCTTTTACATCAAGCAATTATGAGAAGATATTTCAAACAATGAGCAATGTAACACCTCATAGAGAAAAGACCTAAATGAAAGACACACCTGTGAAGTGATCTAGGGAAAGTCTCAATTTTCACACACCGAAATTGGCTCCGACTTGTCATCGATGAACTGGCGCCAATCGACATGCCACTTGCTCATCGACAACAAGCGCTAAGGCTCAATCACAAGGTTGCTAACCGACAACGTCATCTAAACGCTCGAAATGAAAAAACACAAAATTTATCCCAACCAAGACCAGACTCACCACTTCAAGCAGAATCTAAAACAAACCCAGAAGAAAAGTAATGACCAAAAGAAACTTCCGAACAAGGGTAAACCCTAGCACCTACAGGAGATGGTGCGACTATCTAGCTGTAATCCGCGCCAGACAGGGGATGTCGCGAGTGATGAACTGGCAACCCGCGCCATTTGGTGCGACTGTCAGGGTGGAAACCGCGCCAATCAAGGCAACCATGAAAGGATGAAAACTCAGAAAAACAGAGGTCAGATCTGATCCTCTGGGGCTAAACCAAAAGCCAAACACAAAAAGAGCCAGCCAAAAGAGCCAACCAAGCAAGCAGAATCGAGAAACAACCGAAAGACAAGACAATAATCCAAGTTTTGAGTTCATAAACTAAACTGGAGATTGACTAAAGCAGCTTTGATCTACTTCGCTAATGCAGAGCAATATCATTTCGAAGGCTATCTGGCTAAATTCAGGCTCCATCTGTACCTTATAAAACAAACAACAACAAGCTAGACGATCCCCAGCAGAGTCGCCAATTTGTTGTGGAGGTAAATCCCCTCTGGGGACAGAGGCAATCCCTACTAGCCCAGACCGGGTCTAGCAACAATCGTTCATGCCATAGTGCAGGTTCCTAATTGCAAATAAACCAACTAGTGATGAAGGCTTACCTGGAATCCAACGCTGTTCTCATTCTAAGAGGTAGCGCTCCCGTTCCTTAGCCCTGGCAGATCACGATCCCCACGATCTCCGTGATGGACACCTGCACATGCGAGAAAAAAAACAAACGCAAGCGTAAAATCCAGTAGATGCAACTATATGTCAATCAGAAAGGACATAACTCATCATCATAAACAATAACAAGAGTGGAACCATAATCGATAGTCGTTTATTATTAATCAATCAAAGGAAAATTACAACCAAGTTCTGACGCTGAATTCTCCTTCGGAGGGTCGCCAGCAGAACACGTCTCGAAAGCCTGTCAAGGATGGGACAAACCTCTCTCTTCGGATCTTAACAATAGTCTCCTTGCTTGAATTTGGCCTTAGGGGAATAATCAAGGCTCTTGCAGCATAAGGTTCTTGGAAATTTTGGGAACTCAACATCGAAACCATTCGAAGCCTGTACCTCCTTCATCAATGGATGAAGGCTATATTTATAGAGGAGAGGAGGAGGTTGGGATCCCTACAATAGTGGAAGGGAGGCCTTATCCCTTGGGAGGTTCCCCATAAGGTGGAAACAAGAGGCCAAAGGAGGAAGGCTATGGTTATTCAGGCGAAACCACTCCTGATGACTCATCCACGAAGTTGTTGTAATCGAAACTTCGCCTCTTTTTTAAAAAACTTTCCAAAAGAAGATTGGCATGGGTGCTTAACTGGGACAGAGCACCAATTGGCGCGGTCTCAGTGTTAATTTTCCCCATTGGCGCGAGTACATAACGGGCTACTAGCGCCAAGGCAAAAACAGGTGTTTTTAGGGGTCTGCTCAGGAAATGATCAACAAAATAAATTTTGTCCTCATGGAAAGGGATGCAATGATGGTATTTGCAAGGCATGACACTGCTTATTGGTCGCAGAAACGACCCTCCAATGGGCGAGATGGGAATTGTAGGGACGATGACAAATTACTGTGTAACAATTATATAAGGCCATTCAGCCATGACTACATGGCACTTGAATGTTTTTAAAACATTATTGGCTTAACTCTAATGTTAATCAGTTTTAGTCCAAGGTATGCAAGTTAATATTTTCTTAGTCTTGGTCCTACTACAAGGCTCAGAATTTTAAAGTTAGGTGTTTTATCGTAGAAATGCCACAATAAAAATGAGGATTTGATTTAGCCAACTTACTAGTATAATTGAAAGTTGGTGTTAACTTGGAGACGAAATATAGTTGCACTAGAATTAGTTAAGATCAAATTTACTAATATAAATACTTTGTATTTTTATTATCCAATAAACAAATATTTGCTCACCAAGTGTAAAAATATCATAGTGTGAGCCTTAACAAAAACTTGAATGTTCAAATAAGCATGTGCATATCGTTTTAAACCTTAACCAATATGTGCACATATAAATGGGCATGGATATATATGCACTAGATTCAAATTAATATTTTTAGAGACTACAAATGTTTTTATCATATCAACTACACCTTCTCTCCTATGGCTCTAAGTCTTTAGTAAAAATGAAATATATATTTTATAAATGGTATTTATAATTTTATGTCAATAATATTTCTAATTCAAATAAGTTATACTCTTCAAAATTTATGGTTATATATGGGCATGGATATATATGCACTAGATTCAAATTAATCTTTTAGAGATTACAAATGTTTATCATATCAACTACACTTTTTGTCCTTAGGATCTAAGTCTTTAGTAAAAATGAAGGATATATTGCATATATGGTAGTTATAATTTTATATTAATAATATGTGAATCTATGGTTACAACATTTTTTCAATTGATAAAAGCAATTGAAGAATATTTCTACATGGTAAAGATGGGTTGTCAAAATCATCAATGTTTCTTATGAGGAGAGCAATCTCAAATGATGTTCATTATTTAGTTGCACAATCTTGATTTAATATTCAAAGGAGGAGGGAGGGATTTAATATCTAGTGGAATGATGTTCATTCCATTATCATGTACAAGTGAAAGAAACTCTCTACTTTAAATGAAGTTGGTAGTAGCTATTTGTGTTTCATAGATTGACTTGTTAGCAAAATTGTAATGTCCTAGAGCCATTGCTTAAAATTCACTTCATGTTCTAAATGTGATAATATGTGGAAGGACTTCATTCATCTTACTATATATTATTCCTTGAGTTCAGAGGAATATTTTGAAATTGATCATACATCACAAGAGAGATATACAAAGGATGTGAAATGAAAATTTCATTGAGAATGAAGGCATTAAATATATTGACATCAACTATCTGTTATTTGGAAAGCACACAATTATATGACCTAACTTTCTTTTCCTAATGACTTATTAAACTAATGCAAATCACTATTAAATATTAAGACATTTATATATTGTGCATTTATTGAATTTCATTGCATTATGTATATTGGTGTTATACTTCAACACCCCTTCCTAACACTACAATTATGACTATTAAATCTTGATTTGCAATGACAACTAATATATATATATATATATATTGCAAATAATCATCCTCATAAGAGTATCCAAAATTTTAAATTGCTCAAATTCTCCAACTCACAAATTTTCTTGATTTTTTAACTACCTGAATTACAATCTATGCACAATTAATCTTTCTTTGATTCCCCAAAGATTCAAAAATCGAACCACTCAAAAAAAGTGAAACATTCTCAAATTGAATGTGTTTTGAAGAATTTGAATGCCCTATTTATAGAGGCAAAGATGCCCTAATTGTTGTAAGGTCGATCTTAAAATTATGAACATTGATATGTAATTTAGGGCCACAATGTGAGGTCGACTTGGTCATCAAGAGGGAAATATTAAGTTTGATTTTGATTTGAACCCAAAAAACATAATCATAATAGCCTCAAGCATTTTGATTGAATTATTTAATAGAACACTTTTTTGTAAATAAAATGGTGGGTTTCCACATCATCTTGTTGTTGGGGTTTTATCCCACAAGATGGGGGCATGAACTTTGACTAGACATATCTCTCAAACTGTGAGGGCTTTTGAGGTGTGCCACATACTGTCAAAATTGGCACGACAAGGAGTATCCATTGATGATGATATTAAGGTCAAATTCATTGATCTTCATCCTCAAAATCCTCAATAAATGTGGGGCTACGATTTCTATCCATCCTTCCAGCACTATTTGTCCATTGAAGGTTGAAGGTTTCCACTGATGTAATCATGACATATATTAAAAATGTTCAAGAACTTACATTAATAACAATGAAAACGTTATTATTAATATGTGTAGCAGAAACATTATGGATAGTAGTCAGGGAGGGACCTGCTCTTCATGACTTCCTTTAGGTATAACTCCTCAATGAATGGACCTGGAACTTCATTTAAACTCATAATATGTGCATCAGAAGCACTATGGATAGTAGTCAAGGAGGGACCTGCTCTTCATGACTTCCTTTAGGCAGAACTCCTCAATTAATGCACCTAGAACTAGATCTACACTTGGAGAATATCAAATTGGATGGGAAATTTGGTGGAATTGTTCGCTTTATAACTACACCTAGAACTGGATTTTAAGATAAAATTCATTGATCTTCATCCTCAAAATCCTCAAGAAATGTGGGGCTACTAAGGTTTCTATTCATCCTTCTAGAGCTATTTTTCCATCGAAGATTAAAGGTTTCCACTGATGTAATTATGACATATATTAAAAACATTCAAAAACTTACATTAATAACAATAACAAAGTTATTTGATATATATATATAACCCAATTAATTATTCATTCATATTTTTTTAATTAAATTTTGTTTTTATTCATTCATATTTTTTTAATTAAATTTTGTTTTTCTATATATATATAGTTATTTAATTTTAAAAAACATTAAAACAAAACTTTGAAAATCTAATAAATTTAGAAAATTTAATAATTTTTAAAAATCAATTAAAAATATTCGTTGAAAGTTATCTTTGAGGAACACTAATAACATTTAAAAATAATATATACTAAAAAAATCACACCTTATTAAAGAAATATAATTTATATTAACAATTACACATGATTTGGGATAAATCAACAACCCATTTCTCAAATGGTTGAAGTGCCCTAACTAGATGTAAAGGCATCACATCCCTTCTTGAAGTTTTTCCAATCCTTTGGCATACATTAAAACTCTTCACATACTCCATTGCATCCTTAAATACAATAGGCGAGAACACAAACCGACGGAATTGGTGAAAACGTCGATGAAAATGTGGCAGGACAAGGATCGGCTACGTCACAAAGTGACTCCGCTGACTACGGGCTCACACCCTCCGCGTCTAGGGGTGGATCACAGCGCCTCCGGCGCCTGCCCTTCGGCCCATCCTTCACCACCTCGAACCTGACCCTACTCCTTCATTTCTTTAATAACATTTAAAACTAGTACTTGCTCATTTGAAATGAGCCGACGGGACACCGAAGGCGTGGCTCGTCGAACTCCCGCGCCACCAACCTTCGTCGAACTCTCGCCGCCAACTCCGGAGCGAACGAGATGATAGCAGCACGGCCCAGGGAAGGATTGGACAGCAGGAGGTAGGTTGCCCGCCAAGTGTCAAATTTTGACAGGGCAGAAAGGCGATAGGTGGAGCACAGGGATTGGCTGGGATGAACAGTGTTTCCCAGCCAAGCTCATAAAAGGAACACCTTCGGTGTAAATATATATATACTAATAATCACACATTATTAAATAAATATAATTTATATTAGCAATTACACATGATTTCATTTATTTAATAGTAACAATCTTTTTAAGGTAATTATGTATTTGTCAAAAATTTATTTTTTTAATTGAAGAAAAAAATTTATTAATTTTTATTTAAAAAAATATTGATAAGTATATGATTTGAACATTAATTATGAATATAGATTTGGAATTTTTCTAGTGAACTAAAATAAATTAATTGTAATGTGAAAAAATCACAATCATAATAAGATTGGATACTTATAAATTATCACATTAACTTGAAATAAAGTTTGCTACTAAATTTTTTTATTAAATTTCATCTATGAAATATGAAAGATTTCGTACCTATATTCTTCCACCCTTATTTCAATGTATATGTTTAATAATGACAATCATAACATATTTCTCATTTCATATTTCTTATATCATTTATCTCTAATTCAATTTAATTTATTTATAACCTATAGATTTTAACATTTTATTTATAAAACAACTCCATCTACCTTTATAATAATAGGTTTATGTAAAGGATCAGTATAAAAGTTGATTTGCTTCTCATTTCATTTAACATAGTAGGTATAAAAGTAACTTTACTACTCAACATAGTAATCTACCTAGAAAAATATGTTAAAAAATTGTTATAAATATAAACAATTTTTACATAGTAGTAGTATTATTTTATTCTTTTTATTTTAGTTACAATAATTTATGCTATTAATTACTTTTTACATAAGGGGTGGGTACTAAACAACAATATTGTATATTAAGCTTGTTTTCATTTTCATTTATTTATGTATAAAAAAATCATATTTCTAAAAAAATAATTAATATTGAATATCCATGTGTAAGGGAAAAATCAAAAAAATAAAACCCATGTACTTTCACTTTTTAGTATTTATTCTAAGTATTTTGAGCACAGGTTTTTCATGTCACTATGAGCCAAAAATTTCGTCACATGGAAGTACTATAGACCAGAGCTCTTTGCTTCTCTTTACAACTAGCATCATTTTCTAAAACCTTCTATATGTCTAACCACTACATTATTGTTCAAATAATTCTCCATTCACAAAGTGCATGTAGGTGTCAAACTCACTATTACTAGTGGGAGCTTTTGTACTTTAGATCATGGCCATGGATGCACAACTGTGTAGCATACTTTCTCACAATGCACGTCTTCCTTAATCAAACATAAAGAAAGATGAACCATTATTCACAATTATCATGAATCATAACCATAGCTCTAATCACAAATAGAGATTGAGGAGAACTAATGACACTAAAACCTAGTTGTTCTTTCTCGGGATTTTTTTCAACTTGTTTTTTTGGGTTTTCACTATCTCCTAATTTCTCATCTAATCCAAATTTGAATTAAAGCTGCCATATTCTTTAAAAAGGCTTGACCTTGTTCACTAGAAACACCATTAGAATGACTATGCTGAAAAAGATATCAACAACTATCTCTTCTAGCCTTGAAAGTATCTCTTCTATTGAATTCCAAACATTGTTACAACTAGACTCATATATTATGGTTGCGGTTATACAACTTATTAGTTAAAATAATGTTTAGCTCCTACAACTTTCCACAGGTAGCCCAAAGAGAACTCCTTTAATACCAATATGATCTATAAATTACCATGGATATACACTAGTGAATATTTTGTCACAACAAATCTTATATTATGTTGCAATATTTTATTATCTAGGTTTATTTCCTTAGATTTCATATTTATTTTCACTAGCTTATTGCTCAAATTTATGAAAATAACTAAAATACGAAAATGAAAGAACAAACAAATGAGCAAACCATCAACAAAATTAACACAATGTCCTTGAAAACAATGTATAGGAGAAAACCCAACTAGAAGGTGAGGCCTACGATTTTCTATTTTTTCTTTAGTTATAAGATTACAAATATAAATAAATGGACACTCACTATGGAGTTTTTTATGACAATGTGGCCTGTATGACTACTACAAAATATTTTGCTCCTCTATTAATACTATTAAATCCCACTCCTATTGCTCTACTCAATGGTGGAACAAGTACAATGATAAAAGAATGGAAACCCCTTTGTTTCTAACATCTTGGTACTTAACATAGCTTGATAGCCATCTTGGATTAAGATGTTGTAGGCCCCATCCCTCAATTAGTGTTAGCTTTTAGACCTTCTAGAATTTTAATAATTTGTTTCCAGATTTTTATCCACATTGAACATTTTTAATCGACGTTTCAAGTCCAAACCGGGATGTCTTAATATCTCCAGGGCCTCTCTGAATAGTCTCCTACAGTATTGATCTTATTTTGCAATGATAGTAGTGTCTTCTAGGAAAACGTGATGTTTAGAGTGGAGGGAAAGCTCTGCAAGAGAAAAGGAGCGAGTTTGTTGATTTTTAATGTTAGCACAATGCTATTTTATTATGGTTTTGAATGACCTGTCAGTTTCACCAATGTAGATTTTTCCACAGGAGCAATTGATTTTATAGACTCCTTTTAGTTGATGCTAATCAATTTTGTCCTTAAGAGATTTCATATTTTACCTAATAGTTATTAATGGTTTGAATACATAACCAATATTATTTTTCATGAGAATTTTGGCTATTCTAGAATTTTCTTGAAATCCTACACATAGCTAGCGCCACATGTGCGAGTAATGGGAGTTGATTGGAATCCACTTGATACCATGGTGATCATAAAAATAGGTCAACTTGCAGGACGCATAACTTTCACATACAAGCTTCTATTGAGGTAATTTTCACACTATAGGAAAGTTCATGATTCATAGAACAACATTGAGGGGATTATAGCTAAGCTCATGAAGGTGACCCAAGAAGTGTCATTTGTTGCTTCAAAATGACTCTAGATTGTTCCAAACCCCAAATCTCCAAATTGAGGCCTACCACTAAAATGGACCCTGTAAGCCAATTCCTCCAATTTTTTCACCCATAAAATACCAACATAGATTACAAATTGTATTATGATCCTTTCTAAATCATTCATCTATCAAAATATAGAAAAAATGAAACATGATTCTTCAATTGACCCTAATTCTCATGTTATGCCCTTCACTATCAAACACTTCGTAGATGTTAAATATCTAAAATTTTCAAATTAGAATCTTTAATGTATGTGTCACTTGTCCATTAACATATGCTTTAAGGCACTTCTTGTCTTGTCTCGATTTGACAATGCCATAACCCAAACAACTACCTTTTCAAATTTTAGTGATAAGAATTATTTACAAAATATGAATTAAAGTCTAGATGTGAGACGTATCATGGTTAAATTATAAAATATGTTGACATGGTAGGTCGTTTCCCTTAGTAATGCTCAAAAGTAACTATAGAAGGATATCATAGTGATTGTTAACATTTAGGATTTTTTTCATCATAATTTTTAGTATGAATCATCCTACATGCAAGTTATATTTTCCAATTGAAGTCTACATGGAGAACTCACATTCAAAAGCATATGGATACATCCCACTACAATATCTTGCACCTCAATTTGGGGTTAATATTCTTGAATATTGGGAGTTTGTTTAATTTGAATAGTTAAAAGGAATTTTCTAGTTCGATTAATTTAAGTTAACCCTGTGAACCTATTTTTGGTTCGCTAATGTGCAAGAATTTTTAAATGGTTTCCATGGGATGTAGAAAGAAAAAGAGAGGTCCTCAGGAAATATTTGTTGGAAGTCAACATTAGGGATAATTTAAATACTTAAAGACCATGAAGAAATAGTACCAATTCACTAGAAGACGACAATAACATTAAAAGAAAAAGAAAGGAACAAAACCCAATAAAAAATTGAAGTTGAAACAAAGAAGGTTGAGATTGAAATAGAAAAGGTTAAGAAAAAAGAACAAGTTAGATATTATAAGTCTAGTAATTACCAAACTTTTGAGTTCATTTACTATGCCTTATGATGAAAATTTGAACATTGCATAGAGAGACTTCTATAACAAAGCATTATTTTTACAAGCACAAGGAAAAAATATAGTAGAGATCATGAAATATTACCAAGAATGTTAACCAAAGTACCAAGAGGCTTAGTTGCAATGTGACCATGTAAAAGATTGGTAGTTTACACTAATAAATTCCTTATGAAGTTCATGATGCTACATTAGAAACTTTGCAATTAATGGAGTCTAGTTTGAAACACAAGAAGAAAAAATATTTTAATACCCTCAAAGGGGTTACCTGTGAAGTCAATGACTCTACTATGATATGGAAACACATAGAGAATATGGCAAACAATTGTCACTTCTCTTCTTTTAGACCTCTGAATAATTTATCTCTACAAGCATATTTGTCTAAATATTTGGTAAGCTATATTAGCACAAGCAAGAAGGATATTAGATATCTCCTCAAGATTAATGAAGCACTCACCTAGAGGTTCATTAAAGCTCCTACTAAGTAGAGGACATTAATCAGGAAATTGCCTAAAATGGATAAATATGAGAAAAGAATAAATCAGAGTATCGCGTCATACCAATCATCCCTTAGGAAACATATCTTTTCTCCTGGAAATACACTTGGCGAATACTTTTGAAGCATGTATGTAATTTATAAGAAGATGGAGAAGAGAAAATGAAGCTTCCTCAAGCCAATTTATTCTATAAAATGAAGGAGTAATCCTATATTGAGAGCATTCAAAGAAGCAAAAAAAAAGGTCAGAATAGTCAAGGGAATCGAATCCTCATATTGAAAAATAAGACAAAGTGATAGGGGCAACCATTAGGCAAGGACGGAACAATAATAGTCATCCAAGTGTATCAAACCATGACTTTACCTCTTTTTTGTATAAATATGATGAATTGGACAAGCCTAGTGTCTTTTTGCTTGTACAAGTTTGTAACCTATTTTAGAAATTAATGAAAGAAAAATCATTGTTGGTGAAACTATTTTGCTAAAAAGAATTAGTTCAAAAAATTATGATATAAGGACCTTTTTCTACTACTTTACTCACTTTTGGAGTGGTGTAAACATCTATTTTTACAATGTAAACTTTTTAACATATGAAAATTTTGTTTTATTTTAATTATCTTGCAAATTGTTTGTTTATGGCCATAAGCATAGTACTATAGTCAGTTGTTCATTTTAGACTTCTTTATAATTCAACCCATTATTTAAATTTTTGTTTTTATTTATATAGTAAATTTTGCTAAAAATATAAGC
Source organism: Pinus albicaulis (assembly GCA_034641835.2). NCBI lineage: Eukaryota > Viridiplantae > Streptophyta > Pinopsida > Pinales > Pinaceae > Pinus > Pinus albicaulis. Next base: position 7,371 of record JAXQQM020065222.1, on the reverse strand, counting down.
AATGATATAATAGATGTTATGTTTACTTCCTTGGTTTTGTTAGTTTAACATATGCATTACTCTACATTTTGTACATTAGAACAGCGTTCTCTCATTTATAGGATCACAAAATAACATAATGAGTGGACTAGACCACGACCGATAAAACCTTTCAAAACTATTATAGGTGGCCAAGCCATAAACCAAATTGATTCCTTATTCCAAACAATGTAAGGTCCAATTGGAACCTTTCATTGGAAAAAACCCATATGATTATATAAGGCGATTCAGCCATGACTACATGGCACTTGAATTTTTTAAAACATTATTGGCTTAACTCTAATGCTAATTAATTTTATTCCAAGATATGCAATTGAATATTTTCTTAGTCTTGATCCTACTACAAGGCTCAGAATTTTAAATTTAGGTGTTTTATCATAGAAAAGCCACAATAAAAATGAGGATTTTATTTAGCCAACTTACCAATATAATTCAAAGTTGGTATTAACCTCGAGATGAAATGTAATTTCACTAGAATTAATTAAGATCAAATTTACTAATATAAATAATTTGTATTTATATTATCCAATAAACAAATATTTGCTCACCAAGTGTAAAAAGATCACAGTGTGAGCCTTAACAAAAACCTGCATGTTCAAATAAACATGTGCATATCGTTTTAAACATTAACCAATATGTGCACATATAAATGGGCATGGACATATATGCACTATATTCAAATTAATATTTTTAGAGACCACGAATGTTTTTCATATCAACTACACCTTCTCTCCTAAGGCTCTAAGTCTTTAGTAAAAATGAAATATATATTTCATATATAGTATTTATAATTTTATGCTAATAATATTTCTAATTCAAATAAGTTGTACTCTTAAAAATTTATGGTTATATATGGGCATGGATATATATGCACTAGATTCAAATTAATCTTTTTAGAGATTACAAATGTTTATCATATCAACTACACTTTTTGTCCTTAGGATCTAAGTCTTTAATAAAAATGAAAGATATACTTCATATATGGTAGTTATAATTTTATTTTAATAATATTTGTTACTTCGGATAATTTATACTCTTCAAAATCTATGGTTACAAAAAAAATTCGATTGAAATATATGGTTACAACATTTTTTCAATTGATAAAAGAAATTGAAGAAGATTTCTGCATGTTAAAGATGGGTTGTCAAAATCATCAATATTTCTTATGAGGAGAGCAATCTCAAATGATGTTCATTATTTAGTTGCACAATCTTGATGTAATATTAAAAGGAGGAGGGAGGGATTTAATATCTAGTGGAATGATGTTCATTCCATTATTGTGTACAAGTGAAAGAAACTCTCTACTTTAAATGAAGTTGGTAATAGCTATTTGTGTTTCATAAATTGACTTGTTAGCAAAATTGTAATGTCCTAGAGTCATTGCTTAAAATTCACTTCATGTTCTAAATGTGATAACATGTGGAAGGACTTCATTCATCTTACTATATATTATTCCTTGAGAGTTAAGAGGAATATTTTGAAATTGATCATACATCACAAGAGAGATACACAAAGGATGTGAAATGAAAATTTCATTGAGAATGAAGGTGTTAAATATATTGACATCAAGTATATTTTATTTGGAAAGCACACAATTATATGACCTAACTTTATTTTCCTAATGACTTATTAAACTAATGCTTAAATCACTATTAAATATATATTTTGCATTTATTGAATTTCATTGCATTATGTATATTGGTGTTATACTTCAACACCCCTTCCTAACACTACAATTATGACTATTAAATCTTGATTTGCAATGACAACTAATATATATATATATATATATAACAAATAATCATCCTCATAAGAGTATCCAAAATTTTAAATTCCTCAAATTCTCCAACTCACAAATTTTCTTGATTTTTGTAACTACTTGAATTACAATCTATGCACAATTAATCTTTCTTTGATTCCCTAAAAATTCAAAAAATCGAACCACTCAAAACAAGTGATCCTCCCAAATTCCATTGTCGCATTCCTCAACTTTCAAATGATTACTCAATTGTTGAATTTTTCTTTGTCAAACCTATATTTTACATTATATTTTCCAACCCTCCCCTTTAAAAAATCATTAAAGTGTATTTTACAACTTTACATTATGAATTATTATTTTATTTTTTTTAAATAACAACACTCAAGATCTTTTTAACTATTTGTTCGTTGAATTTTTTTGCATTCAATTTCTAATAAATAATGCATTTGTTTGATAACAATAACAACATTAAATATCTTCTTTAACTATTTGTTGCTTGATTTTTTTTCCATTCAATTTCTAATAAATAATGCATTTGTTTGAATGGAAAAGCCATTCTCACTTTTCTTCATTTGGCATTTTACCTTCAATTTGAAAAACTAATATCATATCTTTTTCATTTGGCATTTTATCTTCAATTAAAAAAATAATATCATATCATGTAAAGGCCCTGAAAAACTTGGCAATACATCAACATAGCATTCAAGTTCTAAGTAGGAGATAAGTAATATAACAAAAAGGGCCTTTGCATCCTCTTTTACTTTTACACCAACTTATGTTGTGTTATAGGTAACTTCAAAACATTTATATACTTGGATATGGACAGCTTCAACGCCCCTTTGGAATCTAGATATTTGTACTTTACAGAAAAAATCTTTGTTACACCTGAACCGCTCCCGAGAGGTGGGAAACCCATTCCAATGGTTCCCGTGCACCGGGTAGCTTTGGAACTGCAAGGGAATAGTCAATTTTTAGAAGGAACTGCAATGGGAGTTGGGGATAGTTTCAGAAGCTTCGAAGATGCAGACCAGGAAATCTGGAGTTGATTTTGTGGATTTCCCAGTGTTCCCACAGCTGACTTGACACAAAATGGCAGGAATTTATTTTTTGGTTTCAAAAATATCCCCAGTTCCCGCCAAACTGACTCCCAGATCTCCTTAAATGATGGTTTCAGGACCTCCTCTTCACTCCATCACTGAGATTTGTTGTTGAGAGCGAGACAATTGAGAGCACACAGTTGAGAGAGAAGAGTGAATGACCAAGCGAATAGTTGTTGACGTTTGTTGTTCAATATTCATTTTCTTCTTCATCATCTCAGAAAGTTCCTTAACCAACGAAAATTAATACATGTTATAATATTGTGAGTTGGATTGTTCTTGACTTAGATCCATAGATATAAACATAAATGGAAATGAAAATCATATGTTATGGTTTATCCCACACTGGTCAGTAATCACTGATGTGTTTTATAACTTTATTCAATTATTTTCCATAGTCCTCAATATGGATTTAAATGCCCAGTAAATAAATGTTACATGGATTTATGTGCCTATAAAGAAATGAAAATATTATTAGAAACAGAGTGTGTGGACAGAAAGCCTGAATTATTTAATCTTGCTGCCCTTAAAACAGAACTTAAAACCAAAGATAAATTCCAGCAAGAATGAAGTGTAATTAGATTCCAGCAAGAATGAAGTGTAATTAGAGTCGTTGAACTATTTAAGCAAAATGTTGAGAGGTCTATAGAGTCGTTGAACTATTTAAGCAAAATTTTGAGAGGTATATAGCATCAATTTAGTGTGAGATGTGTATTGAAAGCACAAATAAAGTGAGAATGTTAGGTCCCTATATTACTAGTATAGTCCCTTATTGTTATTAGTGTAACCCCCTTATTGTTATTATTGTACCCTTGTAACCCCCATTTTGTTATTATTATGCCCTTAAATTATTATTGTTAGGTCGGCTAGGATTACATTGTGGCCCACTAGGATTACATTATGGCCACATGGACTCCCATATATAGAAAGGAGGTTTTGTAAATTGTATCATCCAAGAATTGTTCATTTATGTAATGTACTGGAGGTTTCCCCCTCGAAGTGGCTTATTTCTAAGGTGTTGATATCTCTTTTCTTCTATTTTTGGAGCTGGTTACACAACATTTGGTATCAGAGCTTTGGATTCTAGGGTTTCACTGCTCTAAACAAAGTTGTGTGAATTCGCTATAAATATTTTTCACGGTTTTAAGCTGTCATTTTTAGTGGTTGAACTGAGAATATTGTCTAAAATTTTAGCCACTCACAACATTAATAGATATGATCTCGTGAATTTAGGGATTTTTTTCTGTGCACCTCCAAACAGGTCATCGGGAATTATGGCTAGAAAAAAATTTTCACGAAGTCTTAAGCTGAATTACAGTGCGTCATAACTCGAGGAACATCTTCAAAAAAAATCAGATCTTGGTTTGCAATATTTTTGGAGATATGATCTATGGAAGGTAGTGCTTTTTCAGGCTCCTGAATTTCATCTCAAAGAGGTGATCGTGGGAAAATATTCATAACTCTCTCTCTGAGCATCGGATTGGAGTGCCGTAAAAATTTGTCGCTAGTACACGGACTTTAGTTTCTTGGATATCAATTTTAGAGCCGAAGGACGAAACAGTGACACGTGGAAAGTCGTACAAGTTCGTTGTACTGAACCAGTCCATAATTAGGTCATTGTGGGAGATTGGACACAACTTTGTCTTGGAGAATCCAAATCAAGTCATACCTGTGGCATTCGAAAGATAATTCAGAGGGCTACATCAGTACCGAAATTCAAATATTTAAGTGCTTCAATTACAGAGATAATCCAATTTCAATATCGAGCTCCTCAAAATCAAGAAAAAGGTGTGTATTTTTTTTGCGAATTGCATAAGTCTTGTTTGAAGAATCAATTTGAATTGATTCCAAGGGCATATTGTAGAATAGATATTAGTATTGGGTTATAAAATATGTCCCGTAAAAATAATTCAATACCCATTAAGCCTTCATAAGGCTCTACTATGACTCATGAAGATGAAGAATTGCAACATGATCTATCAAAATTACAAGAGCAAGTGTAACAAATTTCACTCTCGCAAAGAGCAACAAAAAATGAAATGGAAGTTTTGAAGAAAGGCGTGGAAGCTAAGATGGATGGCATGGAAGCTGGCATGGAAGCTAAGATGGATGACATGAAAGACAACATGGAAAACATGAAGAATTATCTAAAAGTAGACATCGAAGGTTTGACAAAGTTGATACAAGAAATGTTTCCTAATGGTGAAAAGATAGTAGAAGAACCTCATGATGAGAACAAAATAAATTTCAATCGTGATTTCATAAACTCTAGTTTTGGCGGGAAGAACCACCATATTCCAAAAATGGATATGAGGAAGTTTGATGGAAAGGATCATGTAACATGGATACTACAGATGGAGCAATATTTTGATCTCCATAACGTGCAAAACACACAAAAGGTACGCATTGCAACTTTACATTTAGAACAAAATACATTTGTATGGTATCGATGGCTTTGCTCCCGTAAAAAAATCGTCACTTGGTCAATTTTTATGGAGGAAATGATAGCACATTATGAGGATACAAAGAGCAACACCTTCTTTAGCCAATTGATAAATCTCAAACAAAAGGGTTTAGTGGGGCAGCATATTGAGGACTTCCAAAAATTGAATATAAGGGTAACTGATATTCCAGAGGAACACAGGATTGATCTCTTCATAGGCACTTTAAAGGATAACATCCAACATGAAGTTCGCGTTTTGGAACCTGATTCATTGGAGAAGTCATTCAGGTTGGCAAGAAAAGTTGAATGTAAAATTATGGCGACAAGGAAGCCTACCACTCAATTCTATAAAGAAGGAAGTGTTGCTACGCCTAGATTTCCACAACCTACAAGGTTGACACCACAACAATTGGAAGAAAAAAGAGCAAAAGGGCTTTGCTACAGTTGTGATAGAAAATACACCAAAGGTCATACGTGTGCTGAAAAGAAATTATTTTACACAGATTGTGAAGAAGAAGAAGAAAATGAACAAGAAGAGGATACACACCAGGAACCAGCCATAGAAGAGGAAGAAATGAATCCGACCATATCATGTAATGCACTGGCAGGAATTACCACTCCTCAAACTCTCAAGATAGCAGTACAGATCAAGAAGAAAAAGGTAATAGTGTTGATTGATTCAGGTAGCACCCATAATTTTATTCATCGTAAGGTAGCCAAGGAATTAAATTGTTTCCTATACCCAGCACCAGAATGTCAAGTGATGGTTGCAAATGGAGGAACTATAAATTGCTCTGGAAAATGCCATAATATCAAGCTAACCATGGGGAATATGTATTGACTAGTCCAATGCTTTCCATTCCTATGGGAGGTGCTGATGTTGTACTAGGAGTACAATGGTTACAATCTTTGGGGACGGTAGCTTTTAATTTTCAAGAACTTTTCTTGAAATTCTTTTCAGAAGGAAGGGAAGTCGAATTACGGGGTATTGAAGGGAAGCCAGGAAGGATAATAAGCTCTAATGGCATGACAAAGCTTCTAAAGAAAGAACAACGAGGCGTAATTGCACAATTATGTTCACTAGAAGTTCCAACATCAAAATCATCTATTTCTGCAGATCTCCAACAAGTCTTGGACAATCATTCCAAGGTGTTTGAAACTCCCAAAGGATTCCCACCTATTCGTGATCATGATCATGCTATTCATTTGATTCCAGGAAGTGTTCCTCCAAACATCAGGCCTTATAGATATCCTTACGCCCAAAAGAGCGAAATTGAACGTATGACTGCAGAAATGTTAGAGGCGGGTATAATTCAACCTAGTCAAAGTTCTTTCTCTACTCCTGTATTATTGGTACACAAGAAGGATGGATCATGGCGAATGTGTCCGGATTATAGGGAGCTCAATAAGCTCACCATTAAAGATAAATTTCCCATTCCTGTGATTGATGAATTATTGGATGAATTACATGGGGCAATTTATTTTACCAAGTTGGATCTTCGTTCAGGATATCATCAAATTAGAATGAAGACTGAAGATATTCCAAAAATAGCATTTCGAACTCATGAGGGTCATTATGAATTTTTGGTCATGCCTTTTGGCCTTACCAATGCACCTTCTACATTTCAAGGGTTGATGAATTCATTTTCAAACCCTTCCTTAGAAAATTTGTGCTAGTATTTTTTGATGATATACTAATCTACAGCAGGTCTTGGAAGGATCATGTTGAACATGTTGACAGGGTGCTCAAACTATTGCAGGAGAAACAATTATATGCAAAAAAATCCAAATGTTTCTTTCGAGTACAAGAGGTGGAATATCTGGGTCATATTGTATCTCACGAGGGTGTTAAAGTAGACCCTAACAAAATTAAAGCCATTAAGGAATGGAAATTCCCCACAACCATAAAGCAGTTGCGAGGATTTCTCGGGTTAACAGGGTATTATCGCAAGTTGTTAAGAATTATGGGAGAATAGCAGCACCTCTAACGACATTATTGAAGAAAGATGCATTTTCATGGACTCCTGAAGCAA